>QTSX02005010.1:0-396623 GCA_014839935.2 Entomophthora muscae | reverse complement strand
CTGATAGTATATCAAGCAGAATTACAGAAAGTATGTTGATACAAATTAAAATAAATAAAAACAATTATTAAAAATAAAATAAAAAATTAATTTTTAGAATTTCTAAGCCTTTAATTTATTGGCTGTCTGGTGAGGCACACAGAAAGCAACCAAATCACTGTGGCCATAGTATTTAGCCACAGTTTCAGCCGGGAGGGTATGGACACCAACCTGCAGCAAATTAAACAAGTCATTGAGCCCAGATGGTTTCCCCTTATTGACAACTCACTTGAGCCACCCAAAGACCTCCTCAATTGGATTCAGGAATAAGGAATAGGCAGGGAGGAATAAAAGGCAAAAGTGCGCTGTACTAATTGCTATAAACCAATTTTTTGCCAGGCTCAATCATTAGAAACTCTTTGAGGATATTGGTTACTTTGTGGAGCCCAACATTGTCTAACATAATGATGTTGGTGAACCCCAAGCTAGTGATTTGAAGGTGCTCTTGAACCAATCTGAGAAATCAAAGAAATGTATTTCTGTTGTGCAAACCCTTGATCATTTGTTACAGCTCAACGCCAATGGGGCCAAGAAGAGCTACCTTTGAGTAGGCAACAGAACAACATCTGCACGCTGGGTTACACCATTCCTTTCACGTTTAGGCACATAGCCATAGCCAGTGCGCATAAACAAAAAAATGATGACTTGTTGATGTAATACAATTTGACTGTTCCCTCTCCTTTAGTGTGATATATGTATCAGTGTATTTGTGATGGGTTTGGATGTTCATTGAGCTGTTCCAATTGTACAGAGAAGCCCCAAGTTTCTTCCAGGAGAATTTCAGACTCTTCACAGCGCAATAGCATGTGGAAATTGAGGCCTCAATCCCAAAAACAGACTCAACCATTGTCTGTATATTTTTCAGTTCAAGATGGCCGTTTCAGTTGATCCAATGCTTTATTGCCCATTTGTGCTTCTTAACCATTAGGTTTTGCCTGTACTTGGTTTTTTTCTGAAAGGAGAACAGTACTTGTTTTCAGGAACATACTATGTAGCCTATGTGAAGATTTTGCCAAAATACCAACAATTGCTGCGGCCTTCTTGTAGTTCTGTGTCTCCTTGATGAACCCAATAAAGGTCTCACAAGTGGCTCTGGGAATGATGTGGGACTGAGATTTTTGGTGTTGGGCAGAGACTCTGCAGGTTCTTTCATGACACATGGCATAGGCACTTGGCTGCATAGCATAGCAACATTTTTCAGCACCTTCTGCCCATTTGTAGTTCAATAGTATTGTGGCTTGCTATAAATGCCTTGCCCTTTGCCATCACTCACATAAGGCTCATAAGTGTTGTCAAGTACAGGAGTCACCCTTCCAATAATAGTAGCCAAAATACCATCACATCAATATACAGGGTCATATACCAAGGACACCCTCTCAATGGTGACATCATTTACTGTTTTGGTGGTGGTGACCTTTGTGGAGTCTTTGGTCAGCTTTGTGACCCTGGGATTTATGCTCTGTACCATTGCATCCTGTTCAACTTGAACATATTGCTTCAGTGCAGCCTCACTGTTATTCTCTCCTCTACTATCTTCTTCCTGAGTTGGCACTTGTGTTGAACTAACTCAATTTTTTGACCCACAAGGGCGTCCACATCCACGGCATTCTCCTCTGGCTCCTTGGCTCTGCTGTCATGATGCATCCATTTTGCTATAAAATTTAATTAAAATCAGTCCATCTATATAAATTATTTATTGTAATTTTTATCTGACCATATATAGTAGCATGAAAAATTGTTATTACTACTGTTTTTCAGATTAGGTTTTAAACTTTCTATGTTAAATATTTTGGTTGTAAATGTGTGCTGTTAAATGTATGTTTTGATAAATTTGTATTTTTTGTTGATAATTTTAACCCAAAAATAGACACTCAGAATATTTATTTAATTTTCATATTTAGTTTTTATGTCTTAGTTAGGACAAACTGGTAAAAGTATTATAGATTTGCTGATTTGTTTTGTTATTATATATTTTTGTTCTCTGTTTTAGTTGCTATTAGGGTCTGTTGTTGGATCATATATTTACCTTTTGTGACTCAATTGATGTGTTCTTAAAAACATAGTAAACAGAGTAGATTTTTTCTGTGACTGGAAAGCATGTGCTATAGTGCTTGGTTCATTTGTTGTTGAATCATCATAATTCTTTCTCAGTTTGCATAGGTTGTTGTGTGACAGGACATTCTTGCTAAATAGCGCACATTTTTGTGGAATTATCTTCTATTTGTATCTAAAAAGATCATTTGTTGTGTGAATGAACCTATGTATTCTAAACTGACTAATATTTGTTTATCTCAACAGGTTTGAAAACTATTAAACGGAATTAAATAATAAAATATCAGATTTATCTCTATTTTGGAATTGCAGCTAGCTAAATAATGCTTATAAAATCATAGTATACCTATGCTATATAGAAAAAGTCTGTCACTGCTCACACCAGAAGTTAGCTGCTCCCCAGCAGGAGTAATGGGCCAGGCTTGGAAGGCCATGTACACTATAGGGGCTTATCTCACCAGGTAATTGGCAGCAGTAGCCCAGGGACACTGTGACGGTTCACTTGTTGGATGGTTTTGCAGGTGGGGCTAATGTTGGCCAAGAGAAAGTCAAGTGGCTTTTGACAGGTAGGGTCCTAGTAGGGAGCATTGGCTACTAGGGGAAGGTAAGGTCTGACTAGTAGGTAACAGATGACTACTAGAGGAAAACAATGAACCAGCTTATCAGGGACTGTTGGATGCTAGGGGCTGGTTATTTGTCCTCACCTAGCAGGGATTTTTGGCTGCTAGGGGTGAGGAAGGTGATAGCCCAGCAGGGACCATTGGCTGCTTGGGGTGGGGAGTGGATGACCCTGGCAAGTAACACGGGCTGCCAGGGAAGGAGATGGAGCTAAGATAGCTCTACGTGCCCTTGTGCGCTCACAGGAGCTCTATGAGCAAGCACTCTACCTAACAAACTGGTAGGCTGTCCTTGTCTATGTTTCCATGGGAGCTTTGGGGAGGTCCCAAAGTGATTATTGGAGGGCATGGATATGCTCAGAGGTGTCATCAGGGTAGTTGCTTAGGGAAGCAGCTTCAGAACTTGGTTTGATCAGGCTTTTGGGAATTAAAGTTGATTACTTTGTAACTGAAAGCTCAGACTTAATCACCTGAGTGAGTAAAGATAACTGCACAGACATGAGGATTGTCTGTGGTTGAATGACCCAGGTGAAGAACACTCTTAAAGGGCCTATCCAAGCGCCAGTAGCCCTGTAGACTTATTGCCTGATTCTGAGGTATTGGTATTGGGGGCTGATCATAGGACCAAGGCAGTTCAGGATCTACAGTGAAGACTAGTAAAAGGGACTGTATGATCACAGTGAAGACTAGTTGAGGGACTGTGGGTTCATTGTGAAGATTGGAACCAAGGTGGTTCATTGTGAGGATTAGAACCAAGATAGTTCATGGTAAGGATTGAAATCTAGGTGGTTCATGGGTAGGAATGGTTGATTGCTGACTGAGAAGGACTGATTGTTGACTGAAATGGACTGATTTCTCGCTGGAAAAGACTATTTAATAGACTGGAAAGGATTGATTAGATTAGCTGAAGGACCAGAAGATGCTGGACTAGCTGAAGTGGAAGGAAAAGAAGGACTGGTGGTCTGGAGAAATGGGCCAAGGTTTTGCCTAATCAAGTTATTTTGATGGAACATTTTCCTTGGATTTTACTATATTAGTAAATATACAGGAAAAACGTTGAAGAGGTCCAAAAAACAATTTAAATAGTGTTCTTCTATTTAAATTTGTTAAGGTTGAATACAGGGAAGACTGGTGCTGTAACAGTGAGCCAGTTATTGCTTTGGTGCATGAAGAGTTGTTGCTTTGAGCGGTTTGAGCGGTGGAAATTGATTTCTTAGTTGGATTGCAGTGGAACTTCAGAAATAGTCTATTTCTGAGCTCTGTAATCATTGGTTGAGTATGGACATGTTTCCTGATGAATATGATTGGTTAAAAGCCAAAAGCTTAAATTATAAGCAAGAAAAGAGTGAGTTAATACTTTAAGCTTTTGAGAAAGTAAACATATAAGCTTAAGATATTTTTAGGAAAAAGTGAGCGGCAATGGTTTAAGCTTTTGAAGAAAGCCATTATGAAGGCAGAACTGTTGGTAAAAAGACACTATAAGAAGGAGGCTAACCAGAAAGTTACAGGGTCTTTGGGTTTCCACCAAAGGGTTTTGGAAGCCTTTTGGTCGCAAGCAGGAGCTTGGTTGGACAGATACAAGTAGAATAACAAGGCCACTAGAGCTATACAGAGAGCTGGAGCCCAAGATAAAGGTGCAGTAACCCAAGAAATAGGAGCTGGAGCTTGAGATAAGGAGCTGGACCCTAAACACAGCACAGGGTCCAAGTCTAAGGAGCAGGAGTCCAGGATCAAGATGCAGGAGTCCAAGACCAAGTACAAGGAGTCCAAGATATTGTTGGAAGGCTCCCTGTATTGGCAAATCCATCTTGTTTTCCTGATCTCCCGGGCTATATACCAGAAGGTTTCTAAGGGGATCTTCCTTCTGAGAGTGAATAAACGCCCATTTTGACCCCTATACATATTTCTGAGATACATTTCCACATACTAGAGAATAACAACTGTATTTCTAGCCGGCTCCTGGCTATGACCCAGGACACACTTTGGGGACTGGTGGACAGGAACTCCACAGACACCAAATCCCAGTGTGGAGTAAAGCCTGATTTGCTAGCCCCAGCACTGTGATACTGTAAATTCAGAACCTAAATTTAAAAAATGTGGGATTGCCAAATCCTTGGTCCAAATTTCAGATCACATCTGTGGGATGGCATTTTTTAATTAAATCAAATTCTTTGTATTTTTATTTGAATATTTAAAAGTATGGGTACTCAAAAAACACTTTGCAAATTTTAAGTCAAACTACATATTTCAAATGGAAAAAAATAATTAACCGGAATCAGATTTGAAGCGTTCAAATCCATCAACCATTTTCAATAAGTTTACTATATTTTTTGGAATTTCGGAATTGTCAAATCCAAGAACCAAATTTAAAATCACTTTTGAATGGCACTAGTAAACTCAAATATTAATTGCAGAAGCTGGAATCCAAATTTAATGTACAGTAAGAACACTAGGAAACACTAACCCAAATTGAGAAGCTTCACTGTGACTAAAATTAAATGAAAAATTCAATCTTGATAACCATGTTTAGACATAAAAATTGATTAAATTTAAAATTATCCAAACTAGAAAGGATAGAAACGTGTACACTTAAAATCACAGATATATAAATTCTGTTACTATTCAAGGCTAAATCAAAAGAAAAAAACTACTCATAACTAAAGCAAAAAATCCAAATAAATACATATTTAATCTAAAAATAAAATTTTATTTTATTTTTATGAACAGAATATCCCATTCCCAACAAGTTCCTGAACCAGCCTGCAGGGCAGCTTGTCTACAAGGGCGCCCCAGAGGTTCCAAAAACAGACCTGGAACACAACTCAAGGGGAGTAATGCCAATACTGCAAGGTCTTGCCTAATAAGGCGCAAGATTATAAACTATACTGTGTAAAGTGTTTGGATTTAAATTTAAAAGATATAGGAAAGTAGGCACAGTTTGCAGAAGTATTTTTAAAAAACCTGCTAAAAACTTATGATTAGACACAAAAGGTGTCATAGAGTTAACTAATCCTAAACAAACTATATAAAGTAAGGTATTAAATAAATATTTGTTCATAACCAAAGGTATATCTACGTCAGGATATTTGTTACAAAAGTAACAGTTTCAAGGCCCTGGGCGGGAATCAAACCTGCTCCTAGCCACCAGGCGGGGCTAGCAAGCAGGGGAGATTTGCCTGCACCTGGATTTTTGCTTTTAAAGCAAATCCAGGTACAGGAACCATTCCTGCCCTGGTAGTAGCTGAGAGGCCTGCTTTGGGCCCCAAAAGCTACGCCCAAGCCTTGATGGGTTTGGCTGGGCCTGAGCAGGCTATTTTTAGCTGCCCAGTAAACCCAGATCAAGCTCACCCTCCATTAATTAATTTGGGGTCCCCAATTGAGGACCGCTTTTTTAATCAAGTTCTTTGGGCTTAAGAGAGCCTGTCAAGCCAGTCCAAAAATGGTGATCAAATTGGGAAAACCCCCAAAACCCCAGAAGCCAAACCTGCCAGAACCAATGGCCAGCCAAGCCAATATGGACCATCAAAAAGCCAAATAACTGTTCCTGAAAATCCCAAAAATAACCATGAAGCAGCCAATCAAACAGCAGAATCTGAGATGCCAAGCCTTGCCACACAGATAGCATCAGAAGAATGCCTACAGGCACCTGCATGTGAGTAAGTATATAAATCAGAAGCACTTAAAAAAGTTATCTATTATCATCTTTACCAAATAAAGTTGTTATGAACCTTTGGTTCACCAATCTGTTTCCATACCTATTTTTAATACTCTTCCATCTGCATACACCCAAGCGTCAGTAACCATCTACTGGGATAGATAGTCAGACTCCTGTTGATAAAACCAAAGCCTTTGACTACTACTGCCCACCCAACGCTCCATTTGGCCCTGTGCATTTCACTGAGTATCCCTCCAATTCTGACCACAAACCCTGGATATTGAAAGACTTGCAGTGGTACACCCACCCAAACGCTCCCAAGGAACCCTACCAAATTGTCTGAGACGGCAAAGCAATCACCATATATCCTTTGATCTTCAACAGGAAGTACAAAAATCCTGCCGCCTACTTGGTCCCCATGGAACCGCCCCTGACACCCAAACCAACCATATCAACCCCCCCCACTTCTGATGCCTCTGGCCTGAGTAGTCAATTCCTGGGAGTGCTTTACCTTGCACTCAAAGGATTGATTGACTCTGCCTTGCCAGCGGCTGGACCTTGGGCTGTGGCTGAGAAGGCCCTTTCCTACCTGGTAAAGTTAGGTCCCATCATCTGGAGGGCCATGCCAGTACCTTCTTTGACTCCTCCCTCACCTTCTGGAGCTCCACAATACCCCTAGTATCCTGACAATATTTCCCATAGGATTATCTCAACATAAAACTAGTCAAATTATCCCTAATGTTAAAAAATGGTGATAACAAGATAAATGCTTGTTGTCTGGCTATCTCTATTCTAATTATACTAGCTGTTTTAAACTCTGAAAGAAAAATTAGATCTAACAACATATCTATTCTAAACCTAAGCTTCTTAAAAAAAGATGATAACCTAAGTAAATTTTGAAGTTAGAATTTGAAAATAAAAATATATAATTGAAGGAGAAAAAACCTGTAAATGATGATTGGGGAAACCACTTAGAAATTCAGCTTAAAAAGCTTACTTCTATTTTGTTTTTATTTATATGGCATGAAAAGCCAAGCCCTGGAGAAGATCTTTGTTGACAAGGAGTTTCTTGGCAGCTGGGTTTGATGGACAAAAGGAGAAAACATGGTAGTGGGGAAACTGCTGGCAACAGCAAGCCAAAGATCTGCATACTGCAGGAGAAGAGAACGGCGGTTGCGTAAGAAAATATAAATAAATGAATAAACCTATATTAAATATGAATTATAAAGGAAAATGAATCAAGCTGCGCTCACACAGGAGCAAAATCAAAGCAAACCCAAGAGCAAAAGAGAAAAAAAACCTGAGGCAAGCAAAAACAACAAGGTAAGTTTTATTTAAAATTACTAATAATAATCTACTTGATCTTAAGTTTGAAATAGAATTTATTTTATTTAAAAGCCTGTCCTTTGGAGCAGGCACAATATTACCCCCTCCAGATCCAAGTTCAGGATGAGCTTGGATATAGGGATACAGAAGGTCAGCACAGTTTGTAAAGTTGGACAATGGTTTCCACAAACTCTCTTCTCTGGGTATTCTTTCCAAAGGACTAGATACTGTAAACTCCCATATTGGTAGCAATAGTTGATTATAGAGTCCACCTCATACTCAGGAGTTCCTTCAACCAGGTGCACCAAAGGAATCTCACTTGTCTGATGAAGAGATGGAGGAACACTTTGAAGCTTGAGGAGGGAAGTGTGGAAGACATCATGGATGTAATACCCTGGGGGAAGTTGAATGTGGTATGTTACCTTCCCAACCCTTTTGGTTACAATAAAAGGTCCTATGAAACAAGGGCCAAGTTTGCAGGAAGGCCATTTGATAGGAAGGTTTTGGTGTTTAGGTATACCAAGTCATTGACCTGGATAGTCTTCCCCTCCTGACGGTGTTTGTTGGCGTGGGCCTTGTAGACCTTGATGGCCTTGGAAAAATTATTTTTTAGGGAATCCTGGATAAATTGCAGCTGAATCAGGAACTACTCTGCTGATGGGGAACATACAGACAAGCTGATGGAAGGAATAAAGGCAGGTGTATACCCCAAGTTTGCCATAAAAGGGGACATCTTAATAGATGAGTGAGAAGTTGCATTATAGGAGTATTAAACCAAGGGAAGGTGAGAGGCCCAATCATTCTGTTGTTCATTGGAGAAGCAGCAGTGAAAGCATTCCAATGTCTGATTGGTACGCTTGGTTTGGCCATCTGATTGTGGATGGTAGGAAGTTCTGAGCAAAAGATGGACACCTAGTTGTGTCATGAATTCCTTCAAGAAAAAAGAAAGAAAATGAGGTCTGCAGTCTGACACAATGTCTCTAGGGGTACCATGGTGTACAAAGACATGTTTAACAAACAGAGAAGCAGTCTGCTTTGCTTTAATATTCAAATTACAAGGAGCAAAAATGGCCTGCTTAGAGAATCTATCCACAATGACTAGTATAGCGTCAAAACTCTTGGACTGGGGAAGCTGGACAATGTAATCCAACAAGACAGACTGCCAAGGACCCTCAGGAATAGGAAGGGAACATAGCAGACCCACAGATTTATGGGTGGAGTGTTTTCTTCTTTGGCACACAAGACAGCTGCTGATGCAGGACTTAACAAAAGAATTTGTTTTTGGCCACCAGAAGTGATTGCAGAGTTTGGCCAAAGCATTCTTATAGCCAGAATAGACTGCAGCTTAGAAATTGTGGAAGGTAATGGTTAGTTGATGTTAAAGGTCCAGGGAAGAGACTACCAGAAGATTGTTGAAGTATTACACACCATCTAGCAGGGAGAAGGAAGGATTTGAAACTGTATCTTTGTTTTTAAGAGCATTGATAATCTGAGACAAGACCTTGTCGGAAAGCTGGGACTTGTGGATTTGCTTCAGTATGTTGGGAGTTGTGGTACTGATAACATTAAGTTCCAGAAAGCTCTCAGTCAGAAAGACCATCTTGGTGTTGAGGGATTTGTAGTCTTTTTCAACTTTGGACAATGAAGGGTGACAACTAAGTGTGTCAGGTAGAGTATTAAATATACCCTTCTTGTACACAAGCTTGAAGCAGAAATTTGACAGCTCCAATACCCATCTGTAGTGTCTCTGGGAGATGCAGCACAATATGGTAAAGTAAAGCAAGTTATTATGGTCTGTGTAAATGAGGAAAGATTTGTTGAGTCCCTTGAGATAGCAACGCCTATGTTTAAGTGTTTTGATTATGGCAAGAAGTTCCTTGTCATGTACAGGATAATTAATTTTAGCAGGAAGATGCTTCTGGGAGAAGTATGCAACAGGGTGTTTCATCCCATCCCCCCAAGCTGAAGGAGAACACCCCCCACGGCATAATCACTGGTATTGGTTTCAACAGAGAAAGGCTTGGAAGGGTCTGGCATCAGGAGGACAGGCGTTGAGAGAAAGGAAGACTTGGTTGCCTCAAAGGCAAGTTGAGCTTCAGGTGACCAAGCAAAGGAGACAGAGGGGGACGTCAGGGTGGTGAGTAGCAAGATCAATGAGGAAAAAATTTCCACAAACTTGCAGCAATAATTTGCCAAACCAAGGAAACAACAAAGTTGGGAGCAAGTTTTGGGAACAGGTTGGTCTTGAATGGCCTTGACCTTAGAGGGAGAGACTGCAAAGCCATTCTTAGTGACCACATAGCCAAGGGAGTCCACCTCAGCTCAGAAGAATGAACACTTTGATGATTTGGCAAATAGGTTGTAGTCCCAAAGTCTCTGCAGGACCTGAGTAATGTGAGTAAAGTGAGTGGCAAAAGGAAGAGGAGTATACAAGGATATTGTCTAGGTAGACCATAACAAACTTGTTGAGGAATGGAAGGAGTGCCTTGTTCATGAGAGCCTGGAAAGTTTAGGGAGCGTTACATAAGCCAAAAGGCATTACATTATACTTGTATAGTCCAAAGGGTGTACGGAAAGCTGTTTTTTATTTGTGTCCTGAGGCAACACGGACCTGGTTGAAAGCACTGTGGAGATCTATTTTGGTATAGATGTTGATTCCAGATAAACAGTCAGTGAGGGCTTTGGAAGAGGGAATAGGACATCTGTCTGATAGTAATCTTGTTTAGGGCATAATAATCAACACAGGGTTACTTTGAGCCATCAGATTTACCCACAAAAAATATGGGGGATGAGCAGGGCAAGCTAAAACAAGAAATAAATCATTTTGCAAGTTCTTTGTTGATGTACAATTCTAGCAAAGAGTTGTTGGAGTCAGAAAGAGGGATCAATCTTCCCCAAGGAGGAATGGCACCAGGCTTGAGGTTGATCTGGATATTGTAAGAGCAATGGGGAGGAAGTGAATGGCTTTCACTCTTGCTGAAACAATCCTTGAAATCAGAATAGCATAGGGGAATTCCATCATAATTGGTACAAATTATTGACTCATTATGGGGAACAGCAAGCAAGGTCAATTGGAAGCAAGCAGGCAAAGAGAGAGACAAATCAGTGTTGAGTGGTGCAGAACAAAGTGCATTGTTGCAAGTGAAAGTGACTCTGTTGTTACTGTGGTCAAAGTTGAGAAAGCACTCCTTGAGCCAAGGGAAACCAAGTATAAAGGGGTAAGAGAGGTTAGGAGTGGAATTACACTTTACTTAGAATGGAGTTTTCAAGGTCAAAGGTAACTGGCTGAGTGATAGAGGAGGCGTCAGTGTAAGTACTGTTTCCAACTTTGACATCCATTGATCCACAAAGAGGGAGTCCAAGGGTGTCTGTCAGGTCCTTCTTAATGAAGTTTGCATCAGCACTGGTATCAAGCAAGGACAGGACCTTGACCTTATCAAGAGGTCTGTGTACAGTTACAAGAACAGTTGGGGAGATAGAAGAATCTTTAGACATGAGGGAGTTCAGGCTTGTGGCGGAAGTAACAGGGTTTGATTGCTTGGCAAGGGGACAGAGAGCCAAAAGGTGGTCCTTAGACCCACAGTAGGAACAAAGATTATTTGTTCTTCTTCTAAGGATTACCCCTGAGGTAAGACAAAAACCTCCTCCAGGTCTAGGCTCTGTGCCAGGTGGAGGTGTGAGAAGAGTTGTTGTTTTAGAGGAGAAGGTCTTGGCATTTGGAGAGAGCTTAGATACAGAACTAGACTTAGTGAGGAGGTACTTCCAATTTCACTTTACAACTTCTTTAATTAAGGAGTCTAGTTTGTCTGGTAGCTTGTGGTGGACTAGGAAATCTTGAAGAGAGGGGTTGAGTTTTATCTTATAGAAACTGCAAGCCTCTGCGTCAGAAGCCTGTAGCCTAGACTGAAGCAAGCAAAACTTCCAATTGTATTCTCCAAGGGGAAGTGGACTTTGGACCAGGCCTAAGAAGCAGGAAGAAGATGGGGCAGCATAATCCTTGTCTTTGCCAGAGAATAAAAGGAGAGAAGAAACAAATTGATCATAATCTTGGAGAACCTCTGGGTTTCTGATGGAATGAGAACTGAACCAGTCACGGTAGTGGCCAGTGAGCTTCTCAGCAAGAAACAGGACCTTATGCGCGTTGGTGGGGAAGTCCTTACTAAAAGCTGTGAAGTGCACTTGAGAGTAGACAATGATGTTGAATATGTTGGGAGGAGGAGAGCTATGGGCGAGAGAGGACAGAGTGTTGAGTACAACTGTTTGTGTGGTGTGTGAACCTGAAGGGGTAGGTTTGTTCTTGTGGAAAACCTTGTTGTAAATCCATCCAAAGAGAAATACGCAAAGAGAGATTAAGGAAGCAAAAATAATAGAAAAGACTCAGCTAAAATGTCAATAGAAGTGATAGAAAAAGAACTACCTGGGTTAATCCTATTAGAAGCTTAAATAATGTAAGGTATTTCCTAAATTAGGCGTAAGATTATAAACTATACCATGTAAAGCAGTTGGATTTAAGTTTAAAAGATATAGAAAAGTAGGTAAAGTTTTCAGAAGTATTTTTAAAAGACCTGCTAAAAACTTATGATTAGAAACAAAAGGTGTCATAGAGTTAACTAATCCTAAACAAACTATATAAAATAAGGTGTTAAATAAATAATTGTTCATAACCAAAGGTATATCTACATCAGGATACTCCCTGTGGGAATATCTCAACATAAAACTAGTCAAATTTTCCCTAATGTTAAAAATGGTGACAACAAGATAAATGCTTGTTGTCTGGCTATCTCTATTCTAATTATACTAGCTGTTTTAAACTCTGAAAGAAAAATTAGACCTAACAATGTATCTATTCTAAACCTAAGCTTCTTTTAAAAAAGATGATAGCCTAAGTAAATTTTGAAGCTAGAATTTGAAAATGAAAATATAAAATTGAAGTAGAAAAACTCCTGTGAATGGTGATTTGGGAAACCACTTAGAATTTCAGCTTAAAAAGCTTACTTCTCTGGTGTTTTTATTTATATGGCATGAAAAGCCAAGCCCTTGAGAAGATCTTCATTGACAAGGAGTTTCTTGGTAGCTGGGTTTGATGGAAAAAAGGAGAACACATGGTAGTGGGGAAACTGCTAGCAACAGCAAGCCAAAGATCTGCATACTGCAGGAGAAGAGAACAGCAGTTGCATAAGCAAAATATAAATAAAATAAAGAAACCTATATTAAATAGGAATTATAAAGGAAAATGAATCAAGCCACGTGCACACAGGAGTGAAAGCAAACCCAAGAGCAAAATCAAAAGCAAACCCAAGTCAAGCAAAAACAACAAGATAAGTTTGATTTAAAATTACTAATAATCATCTACTTGAACTGAAGTTTGAAATATAATTTAAATTAGTTAAAAGCCTGCCCTTTGGGGCAGGGCACAACAAATACACAGGCCTCTCAAGGCGTCAGCGCCAGCCAATTCACCTCCCAATTCATAAGCCAGAACAAGTAGCTTGAATACCAGGCAGAAGCCACTCTCAAGGCCTGCCACCAAAGTCTCTCATACCAAGATCATTGGGAACAATGAGGTTACATACACCTCCACTGTGTACCCAGTTGTAACACGGCCCCATACACTGGATCCCCAAGTTACCAGTTCATGCCCCCACATTTTTGACACCTCCTATGAGCCATTGTCCACAACAGAGGAGCAATATGTGCCTATTGTATATTCAACAATTGACAGCACCACCACAGGCAATAATAATCCCACCTTCCACACAAAGGTCCCTATCCCATGTGTTGAGCCTGATAGCCTGGATGCCAAAATACTTACCAAGGGCTGGTGTCAGTTGACAGATAGTGAGTATGAAGCTCTCCTCAACTTTCTAAACAGAGGAATGACAGTCTGGGATATTTTTTCCTGATTTGGCATCACAGCCAGATATATTGGTGACCTCAAAACCAAATATGGCAACACCAGTCCAATTTTAAAATCTGTCAAGGCAAAAAGACAGCCAAAACTCTTGCAGCCTTTTCACATTGACGCAATAAAACAATGGGCAACCAAGGATTAACACCTGGACACGCTTGCTGTCCAATCAATGTTGGCCACATAGTTTGGGCTTTCTTTCTCCAAAACCCTTGTCTACAAAACTATGGTCAATCTTGGCTTCTTGTCACAAGTGACAAATTCCTGCTTATAATTAGCAAGGAAAAATCACAATTACAAGATTCAAACCCTGGGACCTTGCAGGCCGCCAGCCCACAGGCCCAGCTGCCTGCGTTTTTTGGGATTAAATAAGAAATAGATTCAACTTTGAAGAAACCTATAAAACCCACCAGTGTAGCAACCTCCATGATCAAACTCTGCCCTCTGAGGGATCCTCTTGGTCTAGCCAATAGGAGCGCCAATCCAAGCAATATCCCTGTAATTACTTGAGCCACTGCCAATGGAGTACTGCAGAAATTTCCCCAAGAACAAGGGCTGCCAAATGATGACAAATCTCATGTCTCAAAGAAGGAAATTAAGATTCTCTGTCCCAGCCCAGCCAACAAGTAACCAACAACTTTGAATGCCACTGAGGATTTCCAAACCCTGGTAAATGCTACCACCCAACCCACAAGAATTTGCAAAAGTTTTCACAGTTTTGATGAGCATACCTATACCCAAGAGATGACAGGAAGATGATCATCATCATCCTTACAAATAAGTGTTATAAATTTTTGATTCACACAGGTTTTACCCTACCTCCTTTTAGCACTTTATCATTTTCAGTTTGATCTTCCTGATTCTGTCCCTGTTTCCCACCAAGCCCAAGAAAATGAGGACCAACCACCCAATTTACTTTGTCCTCCAGGAGTTCCCTACGGCCCAGTTCATTTTACAGAGTATTCTCCAAACCTAGCCTGCTAGGCTTTTACCTTAGAGGAGATCCTAATTTTTGACCCAGAAGCCCATATCAGAGAAACATATCTTATTGGTTGTGAAGGAACTTGGATCACCAAACGGCCTTTGCTATTTTGCAACAAATATAACTACCTGCCTGTGTACTTAGTACCAATGACACTGTGATGGCCCACATGGAAGCTGCTGTGCAGGCAAGGGCTTATTTGGCCACAATAAAGACTCTATGCTTAAAGCTGGAAAGGTGTAGTGGTTTTGAGACAGGTATAGGCCTATTAGATAATTCTGGCTACTAGGGAAGGTAAGGCCAACCTAGTAGGTAACTGGTGACTAATAGGACTGAAGGGTGATAAAGTCTAGCAGGTAACCTTGGCTGCTAGAATGTTGATTGAGAGGGTTGACCCAGTAGGTAACAAGTGGCTACTGGAGTTGGAAGGTCAAACAGTGTAGTAGTAAACAAAGGGCTACTAGGAAAGGATGAGCTGAGGTAGCTCAAAAGAATCTCTTGACCACTTGCAGGAGTTCTGTAAGCAGGGCCCTTACTTAACAGACTAGTAAGAGATCCCCATCTGTGTTTCCCTGGAGGCTCTGGGAAGGTCTTGAAGCTACCATTGGGGGCATGGATATTCTCAGGGGTGTCATTAGGGTGGCTGCTCAGGGAGCAGCTGCAGAACTTGATGATGATCAGGCCTCTGGGAAGTAAAGTTGGTTACTTTGCGCCTGAAAGCTCAGGACTAACCACCTGAGTGAGTAAAAATAACTGCACAGACATGAGAATTGCCTTTGGATGATGACCTATAGTGGTGATCACTTATAGGGGCCCATTCAAACACTAACCTACTTGAGGAAGACCTATTGCCTGAGTCTGAGACATTAGTAACAGGGACTGAGGGATGAAACCTTGGTGGTTCATAGGAAAAGATCCCAGTGAAAACTAGTAAGAAGGACTGTATGATCACAGTGAAGACTAGTTGAAGGACTGGAGGGTCTTAGAAAGGATAGAATTGTGGTGGTTCATGCAGAGGAGAAATAGAACCTAGGTGTTTCATAGTAAGGAAAGGAACCTAGTTGGTACATAGTGCAGATAGAACCTAGATGGTTCATAGGAAAGACTGGATGATGGACTAGGAAGGAATAACTGGAGGTCTGGAAGATCATGGAGCAGGACTAGCTGGAGAACTATAGCTTGGTTAAGAAGAATCAGCAGAAGTAGATGCAGATGCAAGAATGCTGGACTTAGACTATTGGAAGTAGATTATAAACAATAAATAAGTAGTAAAATAAGTAATTAAAACTTCCAAAAGATATGATAAAAATATTTGGATAGATATAATATATAGAAATAGAAGAGAAAGAGAAAATAATTCAAAGAAATCAGACTGTAAATTTATTAAGATTTGATTGAGTAGTTGGAAGCCAAAGAGGCTGGAAACAGGATGGGGAAACTGTTAGGACAAAGGCTAGAATTTTGCTGAAATGGTTGAGAAAGGCAAGAAACAAACAACAGGCGAGTTCAAAGTTCTGAAATGGTGAAGAAAAACAGAGAAACTCAGAGAAATTGAAGAATTAAGGGTTTGAAAATCCCTTAAGAAAAATATATCTAGAAACACTCAAGTTTTCCTGGAGAAACGTGATGAGAATCACAGCAAAATTGTTTGAAACACAGAGCAGTTGTTTATCTGGAGCAAGACAGCGCCAGGTGTAAACCAGGGTCAAGAGCAAGTCATTTGGGTAAACATTTTGGCAAACCATTCTATCTGAGCATTTGATTGGCTGCAGGCCAAAGCCTGTTTGATCAATTTTTTGAGGGCTTTAACTGAAGAGTTTAAGCCTATAAATGTAAGGAATTAAGCAGAAAAAACAGGGTTTTAATTGGCTGGAGTAAGTTAAAAGATTTAATTTATTATAGAGCCGTAAAAACTGGATAGTTTAAGCCTGGAAAAAATAGAAGTTCTGAAAGAAAGAAGGACTGAAACAAGGAGTATAAAAAGGGGTTCAATCTGAGACTTTTCAAGGCTGGATCAAGTGGAATAACAAGGCCACTTGAGCTATACAGAGGGCTGGAGACCAAGATAAAGGTGCAGAAGCCCAATACAAAGCTGCAGAAACCCAAGATTAAGGAGTTGGGGCTTAATATAAAGGAGCCAAAGTTGAGCAAAGAGCAGGAGTCCAGGACCAAGGAGCATGAGTCTAAGACCAAGTACAAGGAGAGCCAAGAAATTGTTGAAGGACTCCAAGTATTAGCACATCTATATTGTTTCCCAGACCCCTGGGCCATATAATAGAAGGTTTCTAAAGGAATCTTCCTTCTAAAAGCAAATAAAACCCATTTCAACCCCTGCCCAAATTTCCCAGTATTAAAGATAGACCCTATGAGTGAGTTGCCCAATATCTTCTACCCTAGCCAAGGATATGAAGATACTTATCACCAAAGCTGTTGAAGGTTTGCCACTAGTAAGTCTTCCCAGGAGGAGTGGGAGAAATTAACTAGACACCTTGAGATGAAAGATAGGGGAAGGGAGTTTATAGAGATGAGTTTACTGGGTTGTTAAAGGCTGGTACAGGCCCACAGAGAGACTAGCACCAGATGAAGTACAAGTGCATGGTGGGGATGCCTTCCTAGTGATAGGACAAGTATTGGAAGAGTTTGCAGTAATGAAGGCCAAGTATAAACTTCTAGCCAGCCACCTCTCTCTACTAGGAAATTAAAACTTCTTTTGGTTGGTCCCTGGCTATGACCCAGGACACACTATGGGGACTGGTGAACAGGAACCCATCAGACCCCCCTTGCCCTGTGGCCAGACCGCCTGCAGAATCTGTTGCTACTAGTGAGTCCCCCTCTACCCAGATAATTGGAGCCATGTACATCACCCTCACTGGCTTAATCAATTTTATGGTGCCCTCCAGTAGACTCTGGACCATCATTGGAAAATCACTATCCTACATTATAAAGTTAGACCCATCCTGTCATGGGCCCTTTCTTCTGGGCCTGTAGGCCGCCTGCCTGCAAGTTCTCAGGAATCTACCTTAGGATGGATTACTGACACTTCTTGTGGAAAGCACATGGGATTTCTCTGTACAATGGAAACAGCAAGAAGACAATCAAGGATTGCTGCCCTTATGCCAAGACCTATCTGGATCTAAAGAAGACTGACAATGTCCAGTTCTTCTATATTGATGAATTGTTGTTTTCCTCCTCACTCAGGTCTAGGAATGGGTGGGTCAAAAAGGGGTCCAAGGATGATGTAGCACATCTTAAAGCTGTCTTTTCCCAGACCTATTCAATGGTAGCACTTCTTGGTCCCCATGGGTTGGACCAGTATCAGATGATCAAGGGTTCCCATAACAGTGGGACATTTCTTGATTTTCTCCAAGCTGTTAAGGAGTACCTTTGGATTAATTACTGCAGTACAACCAAAATTATTGTGCTTGATAATTTTGGGCTCTACAAAGTGGATTTGGTTGTATCTGAGTTCCCCCCATCAACAAAAACAATCACATCTCCTGCCACCGCTTTGCTGATTGTCCAATGAGACTTCTCTTCCTCCCTCCCTATTCTTCATCTCTTAATTTAATCAAGGAGGTGTTTGTATGGATCAAGAATAAGGTGAAGAAGAGCCTCCCACAGGACACTAAAGATCTCTTCAGTATTCTTGAGGTCAGTCAATTCTCAATGCCACCTGATGTGGTAGTGGCTTTTTAAAAACACTCCAAATCCTTCCTCCCCAAAGCTCTTGCTTCTGAGCCAATCAAATAAAGGGGTGATCCAGGCTATAATTGTTTTATTTTTATTTTGTATTTGATGGGAATTAAAAATTAGTATTTTGTGTTATAATGAATGACATTAGTTTGCTTTCTGATAGTAACAACTTCAGATGTTAGTTAAACATAACTAAATATATTAGATTCAGAGATAAGTATTAATGTAATACACCAAATATTTTATTGACTGTACAGCTAACAACTAAATAAATTAAATAATATACAAATATATTAGTTTTATTTAAATAAATGTGAACCCTTTTTAGCACAATGCCTGTTATTTTTTAAAGCCAAAAATCTGACCCTGTGATTCATCAGCTGATCCTTATCAATTCAGAGCCATCAGAGCCACCTGACATTAAAACCAATGATTTATTGTATCTTTTACTAATTATTACTTATGACGCAAGTTAAGAATCGCAAATCTATTTATCAAATTATAATCAAAAAGAAACACATTCTAGTTCTAAAAAATCCATTGCTTAATATATAAACTCAATGGATAGTCTGTATTTGTTAAATCAAATTCATTGTCAGATAAAATATTTAGTACATAAACCTGGGGTTGCTAATAAACTAAACAAACAATTTTAAATTATAGTTAATATTAAATGTGTTCAATTTATTGTAGCTAATTGTTTATTATTATTATTAACCTATGTTAATATTACTATACTAATTTAAAAATTAAAATGAAAAATAAATTGCAAGAAAAGAAATTTTTATTAGGGAAAGCTGCCATGCCCTATCCCAAAGGGCAGGCTCTTTAGTATCTATCTTATTTTTATTTTTTATTTTTTATTTTAATCTTTCTTTATTTCCATAATGAAATTTTAAAGTTGAAAGTTAATATTTTAAAACTATTACCTTTGTTTTTATTCAACTTGCTTTTGAACAGCTGCTGTCTTTCTTCTTTTGTTGCTATTCAAATAGCTTTGTTATTTTCTACTGTATATTAGAAGATTTTCAATCTTTATTACCTTTTGCCCTTCCCCTTGCGTAAGCTCCCGCTCTTCCCCCAGCTTATGTTGCTGATCTGCGGCTGTTACTGGGCTTCTGTTCCCACCTTCTCCTCCAGGTTCTTACCTAATTTTCTCCAGTTTCACCTGTCCTTGACTGTTTCCTCCTTTGACTATCATATCTCAACTGGGAAAACCTGCCTATAAATAAAGAGCTTGTGAAGATTAGGCTTTCAGCCAAAATTTAAATGAAATCTTACCTTCAATTTTTAACCAATTTAGCTTTTTAAACTTTACAAATTTAAGAATTTTTCTTTTTATCTTTTTAGTATTAGTTATAAATAACACTTTTCCCCATGGTTCAAAATGAAAGTTGTTAAACAACAAGCCTAAGGCTTGTTGTATCCATTATTTTCCATTAAGGAATCATTTAATAGTTATATGTATCAATTTACTGATGGAGAATACCCCTATATGTTTATCCCTTAGTTAATAATAGATCATTATTAAATACCTTATTTTACCTTCTGTTTTTGAGGGGTTTTAAACTCTATTACATCTTTTGTGACCCAATACAAGTTTTTGTCCAGATTCTGTAAAGTTATGTTACAAAATGTTCCTATCTTTTTGTACCTTTTGAATCTTAATCCAAATGCTTTGCACTCTTTAGTATACAGCCTTGTGCAATTATGGGCAAAACCTTACAAAAGCAAATTGCAAGGGGATGTAATTATTTTGGGAATTATATCCCAAAATTAGATCTTCAGCTATTACATCTAATTTGGACCACATATTCTTCTGTATGTGGTGGATGACTCTTGCTCCAATTGCTAATGGGGTGGCGCTCAACACCCCAGTGGTGGCAGAGTGCTTAATAAAAGACAAGGGGGAGAGGGAATTGATTAGAAGATTTGTTTAGGAGGTATGAAATAATCATAGAGCAAGACTAATGTAAAAAAGTTGTAGAGGACATGCTCTACGGTTCTATAGCCCTGCAGTGTCTTCATCTTGTCTAATGTCAGCTGGCAGACGTCCATTTGAAGGGTGATGTCTTCTAACATTTTAACATTTGATTTCAAAATACAAAGGATTATTATTCCAAGGTAGATGGCAAGATGAAGTTGCTGGGATGTGTAAATTTCAGAAAACAGGTAATTTTATTATATACTGCTATTAATCTATTGATATAGGAAGTATTCAAAAATTTGAAGATGTAACTTTCTGGCATTTTGCTGGGATTGGCCCCCATGCTTCTGTGTATGAAATCAATAAAGGTTTCATTCTGTTTACAAGGTTTATATCCCCAAATTGATTTGATAATTTTTTTTCACAATTGCAATTTCATGTATTCATTTGCTATTTGTAATTGAACTTTCTTCATATTTGATTCACAAGAGTTTATAGTTGAAAAAGAGAAGTGTTCAATGCATTCATAAACAAATTTATCAAAATTGATTTTAACTTTCATTTGTATTTCATTCATTTCTTTAAAATTGATATTTTTGCCTATTTTTTAGGCTTCCCTGACCCAAGTTGAACACCCCATAGGTGCTTGATAATAGAAATTTGTTGCTTCCTTGTTTGCATATCAATTAATGTTCATTTGAATAATTATATGAATTTCTGCAGGATTTCTTTGAATGACAGGGGCTATCAGTTGTTGATAGCCCCCATATACACCACTTGGTGTATAGGGAATCACTTTGACAAATTCTTCCTCATTTCTTGATGTTACTAAAGAGAAGTTAAGTAAAAGATAAAGGAAATTACTAATTATTTCCCCTGCATCCCCCTCAGCCACAGACACCCCTTCAGCAAACTTTATGAGCGTTGGATGCTCTTCATTAATCTTCCTGGACTTGATCTTCCTTATCTTTCTTGAAATTCCATCTTCCCTTTGAGTTCCTTTATTTGATAAAGTTTCCTCTATTCTTGAAGCGCTTCTGCCTCTTGATTGTTCTTCTTCATTTCCTTTACTCATTTCTGTTTCCATTTCCATACTCTCATTTCATTTGTTTTGATTTGCTTCCTTTTCATTTCTGTTCATTTCTGTTGAATTTTCATTTACTTCTATTATCTTGATCTTTTAATTGTTTCCTCTGGCACTTTTCCAGAACTCCCACAAGTTGTAACTTGCTCCGATGAAATTTAAACTTTTTAGTATTTTCCCCTGTAGATTGAGTAATACTTCCTTGTGTTCATCTTGAATATTTGTTCACAAGTTACTTGTGGAAACTTCATTTGATTGGATTATTTAACACCCCCATTTCCTAGTGTTCCTGTTACTATTTCCCTAATATGATTTCAAGTTCAACCACATTATGAAGGTTTTTTTCCAAGTTGTGTACAAGGCTGTAAATATTTGACATGTTGTTTGAATTACATCTGTCACAAGTGACAAACTCCTACTGACCATGATTACTGAAAAGCCTCAGCTACAGGATTTGAACCCTGAGACTCCTGTGGGTGCCAGCCCGCAGGACCAGCCACCCGGCTGCCTGCAGATTTTTGGGCTCAAGCCAGAGAAGATCCTGACTTTGGAAATCCCTTTAAAGCTGGATGAATCAAAATCATCTACATCAACAACTCCCAAACTAAAGGTTCCTGTTAACGTGACCAATCAACAGGAGGGCCTAGCCATAGAACCCAAAATAACTTGGGCCACCACAGGAAAAAAAATAGAGAAACTTCCCAATAAATGTGGGCCACCCAGAAATAACCAACCCCACAACCCAACAAGGAAATCAGAGTATTCCCAATTCAAACCAGCCAATTATTTAACTCTCACAATGAAGGCCACCAAGGACTGGAAAGATCAGGTAAACAGTACCACCTGGGCCAGAGAAATTTGTAAAAGTTTTCCCATGACAGATGGGCATACTTATACCCTGGACTGCCAGGAAGATGCCCATTGTCATTCTTGCAATAAAGTGACATTAACCTTTGGTTCAACCAGGTTATTCCATATTTGATTTTAGTTCTATTTCATCTACAGTCAGCCTCCCATGGTTCCGCGCTCCATACCCTACAACCCCAAGAAACTGTGGACCAACCACCCAAGTTTTACCGTCCACCAGGAGTCCTCTATGGCCATGTACATTTCACCAAGTACCCTCCCAATCCTGTGTATTTGAAGTTCATCTTAGAGGAAATCCTAATCTACAATCCAGAAGCAAGAACTAGAGAGACCAAAACTGTATACAGGGAAGGCCGCAAGATCACTATTCCTCCCCTGTTCTTCTGTTACAAATACAATTACCTGCCTATGTATTTGGTCCCCATGACTCCGCCTCTCACCCCACAGCCCAAACTCCTGCAAGAATCTGTTGCTGCCAATGAATTACCTCCTCTCAAATATTTGGGGTGATGTACATCACTCTTACCATCTTGATAGATTCTATGGTACCCACCAGCAGACCTTGGGCCCTCCTGGGCAAAAAGTTATCTTATTTTGTAAAGTTAGCTTCAATCTTGTGGTGGGCCCTCCCTGCTGGGCCCGCAGGCCAACCACCTGCAAGTTCTCAGGAACCCCCCACAGGCTGGATCCCTGAAAACATCCCAAATAATGGTTTTTATATTATTATCATCAACACATAATCAATAAATTCTATGTAATGAATACATTCTTTTGATAATCATTGAAAATTATACAAATAACTTACAATTATACAAAAAATAGCATAACATACTACAAAATACACATAATTGCACTAAACTAGCCAGTTGAATTAGTACATGTAGATTATATTTTTTCCTTATGTACCATTTTTATCTGAAAAACTAGTATTATATTGATATCTCATATTGAATTGTGAATGTTTTATTGAATGCTAACTATACTAGGTTTTATTGCTAGCCATGCTAATTCCACATTATGTACATAACTCAATGCATTTTTTTTAATAAAATTCATTGTAAAATTGGCATTTTTTATTGTGCTTTTAAAGTTGAACTGTGTCTATATTAAGGAGCCTAACACTTATTAAAAATATAAATACAGCGCACATTTTACAACTTGTATATTTACCTATTGGTAGTTAGTTTTTGTGAAATTTAAGTCAAATTTTTTAGTTATTAATAATACAATGGTCATTGAATCACTGTTTATGATCATTAATTGGCAGATTTTCTTTGCATTGGCAATTGTGAATTTTCTGATATTTATAGGCTGGAATCAATTGGTTGGTCTCCCATCCTATCTCACAGGCAATAGAAAACAGGGTTGCCACCCCAAGCACAGCTGGTCTTGGGGTGGCAACCCTGTTTCCTATTGCCTGTGAGATAGGATGGAAGACCAACCAATTAGATGCCAGCACGTAAATATTGATAAGGAGCACCTTTTTGAGGAAGCTTCAAATATGAAATTAGGAAAGAAGAGAAGTATATTTTATTGGATAATACTTTAGACTTATATAGACTTGGCTGTGGTGGGGGTTAAGTTGGATCAAACCTAGGGGTTGGTCATGTGCAGGATGTTTTAAGCCACTGGATACTTGGATAGGCATGTAATATTGCTTGGTTGCCATTCCTTGTATGTTGAACAGTATATTGAAAGGGCACCAAATCGGGCAATGACTGGATGTTAAGTAGGTTGGCAGTAGTCAGAATACTTTACGTACAGATCCTTGATACCCTCCTTAAGGGGTTACTCTGGTACATCAGGAGAAGGCTTTGTCTTAACGGCTACCGCCTGATGTTCCTGGAGTTGTTGGCTAGTTGTTACCAGTCTGATTGAATGTTCTCCTTTGCTAAGCAGAGACGGGTTCTGTGGTACTTCTTGACAACAGGGGTTTTGGCACCTTGGAATTTCACTAGATAGGTGTTTTGGTCTGGTCTGTACTTGATGATTCTTACTGGTCCTCTGTGTACTGAGTCTAGCTTATTTCTGTTTCCAGCTAGGACCCAGACAGGGGAGTCAATGGAAAGTGGTTCCTCTGTGGAGGTTACCTTTTGTGTTTTGAGCCTTTTCATTTCTGCTATTTTAGCTTTGAGGTGTATGTGTTGTAGATTCTGTACTTGTTCTACTGTGGGGGGTTTCCCCAGGGGAATCTTTACATATGGCTGCTTGTTGCGGGTAATTATTTCTGGTTTGTATCTGTATGTTAGTTCAAACAGTGAGTAGATTGTCCCTTGATTGGTGGGGACCCAGGATACTAGTAATGCATGTTTCAAGCATAGTGGACATGTGTCTTTGGCTTTGCTATCCATTATTTTCTCCAGGGTCCTGATAAGGCTGTGGTTTAGGCGTCCAACTCTGCTGTTGGCCTGTGGCCTGTAGGGCAAGGTTGTGGAATATTTAATTTTTTGGATTTTAAATTGTTGTTTACTATGTGACCTGATAACTCTGTTTATCCATCAGTTATGATGTAGTCTAGGGGCCGTAGTTGGCCATGATTGCTTTGTTAATGAATCAGTTTATGGTTTCTGCTTTGTGGTCTTTTGTTGCCCAGCAAATGGGCCAGCATGTGGCAAAGTTGATGGCTACAATTAGGAAACGTTGTTTTTTCTTTGTTTCTTGGAAGGGGCTCACTACATCCAGTCCCCAAACCTTGAATGGTGCAGGGTCAGGTACTGGGTTGACCGTTGGCTGGGGAGCCTCGGTGCTGGCGTATTTCTCACACACTGTGCACTTTTTCAGAACATCAATTATATCTTGTTTGATATTGGGCCACCATACTATCTCTTTTAATGTGAGGTATAGGTTTTTAGCCTTTGTATGTCTTAGTAGGTGGTGATGTCTTAATATGGTGTCAACTCTTTGTGCAAGTGGGATATAGGGAACATGTTTGTAATTAATGATTTGGTATACCGTGCCATTTGATACATGGAAATAATTTTTCATTACTTACTAATGTATGGTGGGTTAGTTGGTGTGTTAAGGGGTCTTTCCCTTTGGTTTATACTCAGTATTGTATAGGTTTAGCCAGTCAGGGTCCAGGTTGTCAGGATGATCCTCTCTTGGCTGACATAGCATAGAGAGAGCATCAGCCGTGACCAGCCCTGCCCCCTTTTATATTGGATGTCCAAATTGAGCTTCTCCAGAAGGGACATCCATTTGGCTTGTTGCTGTGCAAGTGTGTTCTGAGTTTTAAAATATATTAAGGATTTATGGTCAGTTAGTACTTGGACATTTAAATGTCCTTCCAGATAACATCTTCATTTCTTGCATGTGTGGTATATTGCTAGAAATTCCTTATTGTGTATTGGGTATCTATGCTCAGTGTTGATTAGTTTTCTACTTTTGTAGCATACTGGCAGGAAGTCTTGCTACCATGGCTGGCAGATGCGTAGGACTGCGCCAATGACAGTATCACTGGCATCCAACTCAAGCTTGTGGCACCTGTTGATATTAGGGTATTACAAGATTGGTGCTTCAATCAAAGCTTTTTTCATTAGTTGGAAACTCTTGTTGCATTCTAGTTACCAGATGGATTTCTTTTTGGCATTATCTTTGGTTAGGTCATTGATTGGTGCAGTGAGTTTCCTGCAGTCTTTGATGTATTTCCTTAGGTAAGCTATCATTCCAAGAAAGAATCTTACTTGTTTAGCAGAGGTGGGGTGTTGCATGTTATTTATGGCTTTTATTTTGTCTGGATTTTCTTTGATGCCATTGTCAGAGACAATGTGGCCCAAGAACAAGAGTTCCTTTTCCATAAATTGGCACTTACTAGGCTTGGCGTAGAGTTTGTGTTTTGCAAGTCAATCAGGTGTTTTGCAGACATGTGTGAGGTGTTCCTCTTTTGTTTTTGAGAATATAATGATATTGTCTTGGTAGCATAATGTATTTGAGAAGCCATTTTGCTCTTGGTTCATCATATATGACAAACGTTGCAGGAGTGTTGGTCATCCCAAAGTATATCTATTTACATTCAAACAATCTAAATTGTGTACAGAATGTGGTTTTTGGTATGTCCTTTTCTTTTACTTTGACTTGGTTATAACCTGATGTGAGGTCAATCTTTGAAAAAAATTGCTCCGGAGAGCCTTGCAAATAGATCTTCTATGAGTGGAAGGGGGTATTTATTTTTTACTGTACTTGCATTTAGCGCTCTGTAATCAGTTACTAGGCAAAGAGATCCTTCCTTTTTCTTTACAAAGAATAATGTTGCCCCTCCACAGGCATTCAGGCGGGCAAATGAATCCTTTGGCTAGGTTGTCCTCAATATGGGTCTTAAGGGTTTGGATCTCCATTGGGGTGAGTTATAGAGAGGTGCAGGTTTAGGCATGGATTTTCATAGTTCAATTCCATGCTTGACCTCCTGCTCAGGGGGTAACTCTGAAGTTCTTCCTTAAACACATGAGTGTATTTGTTTAGGAGTGCTGCAAGTTCTGGGCATTGGATTTTGGTTTTTTGTATGTTATTGAATTCAGTGTGCCTCATTATGTGGAGGGTACTGTCTTTGGTTAGACGTTCTGAGTTGTCTTGGTTTATGACTTTGTCAAAACAGCAGGCTCAACCCGCCAGCAAGGTTCCAAGCAAGCGGGGTTGTGACCTGCAATCCAATTACCTGGCCACTTGAAGCCAGACTAGGAAGTCAACTTGAATTGCCAAATCCAACAACATGAACAGATGATGATCCTTTATGGTGGATACCTTGTTTTGGCGCTTGACCCATTACCAGGATCAAGCCACCCCCTTCACCATCCAGCTTTGTGATCAACACAATCATGTTCCTGTTATCCTTGATTCATAATGACTATATAATCACTATCTCTCAAAAAAGATTATTTTCTAGCTTCTAAATATTTTCCCCTTTTAACTCTGCTAAAACAGCACCGTTACAATAACTTGAACAAATACTGTGTCTCTTAGGATGAAATTGTTAGTTTCTTTGAGAATGTTGAAATTGACTCTGTTGTGTTTGATGACCATGGTCTTTGTTTTCCAACATACACTGGGGTTTGCTTGAGTGAACCAGTCCTTGCCTTCTACAATGACGTAGTTTATGCTGTTCATTACAAGTCCTTTGATAGTTGTTTGAATGCCTTGGAGGTCAATTCTGAAGGGATTTGTTTTGTCTTCACTAGAACCTTTGATTTGTCTGCCATTCTATTGTATTTGAATTTGGATTTGACAACTGGTATCTTGTATTTGGTTACAAATTGTTTGATAACTATGGTGTGTTGTGCACCTGATTCAAATAAAATTTTATGTTTATGGGATTTATAAGTGCATGGGTAGACAAGAAGTTGTGAGTGGTCTTTAATTTTATGCTCATTAAAATGGAAGATTATGGGACGCGTGAGATTCAAGCAGCAAAGTTTATACCTTGGTACAATTTCTTGTTGTTTTGGGGGGAGACAGGGGCACTTAGGCCTGTTCCCTCTCCTCTTTTCCCTGTTCCTCTGTTTTGAGACCTTTAAGGTCAGAGAATGTGGGGTAAGATTCATAGAGGTTGCTGTTTCAGCATTGTTTATTTTGATGGTGTCCTCTTTCTTGGGATGGGAGCAGTTTGTGCTCTGGCTACACTTGCCATTGTTACCATTTGAGTTATTGTTGCTATAATTGTGTTGCAACTGAGTTTCCAGACTTGCCTGCTAATGTATCTTACAATACATGGGGGGCGCTTATGATTTGCCCCTTGTTGTGAATACCGCTATTCACCATGTTTCAATTTTGCCTTTGGTGGGCCATTTCAAGGACAAATCTCTTGCTTTTGCTTTTGCCTCTCAAAACAGGTTAATGACTGAATCAGGAAGTTCAATTGTTCAGTTTCTTTATCCTGCACAATTCACTTGCCCCACTAATGCTGGTGGCAAGTGATCCTACCATCCTGGTAGTGTTTTGTGGTATTCCTAACCACTATATATTACATTTCATATTCATCAATAAAAATTAATTTCTATTCACATTTTTGTCTTTGTGTCTTCTGTACTTCTGCGCCTCTCTCTAGCCACAACTAGTAGAGATTATTCTTGCAGGGCCGCAAGGTAGACACATTTGCCTTCCCTGTCATCTAACCAAGACTTAGTACAAATCCAATCCTTAGGTTAGGATTTCCCGTTGTGGGTCTGTGCCGTGCCTCAGAACACAACAAAATGGTGCTCACTACAGGGGCTGTAAGCCCCTTGGTTATCCCTTTTGCATCCACGTTTTCAGGTCCTTTGCCTCTGCCTATACAAGAGTCAACTTCACCTGAAATAACCAGTCCTCCTCTTTAGGAAGATATTACCAAACATCCTATTACTCCCACTATACTGAACCTTGGGAATGATCCCTGCCTAGTTGCTTACCCCATGGGTACCCCTGACTTAGAGCAAGTCATGTTGGTAGCCCTTGGGATAGCCCATGAAGGAGCCATCCCTTGCCTTCAGTTGCAGTTCAGTTGGGCTGAATACTATAAGTTAACTGTAGCTCCTCAATTTCCACATCTCCTCTCAGCATCTGGCTCCGCTGAGCACTTACTAATGTCCTTTGTGCAGCCTTCTTTAGCCCACCATCAAATGGTGTTGGGACTCCATGTCCAAGAAATCTTGTCTCTGCAAGCAGTGGTTACTCATCATTGGGACCAGTTTGCTGCCTACCAACAGTGGATTCATTCCCTGTTTTCCTTGGTATCTGATAACCAACACAACTCTGTCACAACCCAGACCTGTTTGGTCAATTCTATCAAACAAATGCGCCATTCCATCCCCAAATAAGTGAGAGAACGCCTACACAAGTTTCACCAGCTAGAACAACCCTGGCAAACTCAAGTAGATTCCACCTTAAATGCTTATCTCACTGACTTCAAACAACTTGTGCAACAACTCAATGCATTCAGCATGTATTCCTTTGAGCAACTACAGCAGGTAGCAGAATTCTCTGCTAGTAGCCTTAATGAACTCAGTACAGCTTTTGAACAAGAGAGAGCTGCCACCGCTGCTACTATAGCTAAACTCCAGAGTCAAGTGAATGAGCTATCCACACCCAAGCCAGATGTTCCGCCCTCTCTCTCTTCTGATGACTTGGCGTTTAGAGAGCAGAGAATATAGGATGCCATTTGCAAGCTATGTATGTCTACCTGCAGTCAGGGACGTCCTGCTGAAGCCCCTCAACCTGATCCCCAGGTGCTTGAATTAACTGCTCAAGTTGTGGAGCTACATCAAGAACTTGCTGCCCTACGTGAAATGATGGCAAATGCTGATAGTTCAGTTGGGGTTTTCAATGAAGATGGTTGCTTCCCTGGCTTATTAGGAGCTCCTCAAATCCAATGCGCTAGGGAGCTAATTGCTCTAGATAACAAAGTGGATCAATTGAAGCAAGACCACACTGAACTGGATAGAGCTGTACAAGAGATGAATGACGTGATTGACTCTCTGAATGATAGGTTTGCCCCTTGCCTCTCAGTGGGGCCATCCCTTACTTTGCAACTGGCTGAACTCTCCTCAATAGTGACTGCCCAAGGTCAACGCTTAGATACTACTGCACAACAAACCACTCAAGCTGTCAATACGGGAGCCCACGCTGTTGAAACCCTTACTACCCTTGAAGAAAGTGTTTTTAAGCTATAGGTTAGACAGCCCCCCTCTGAATCTGAAGCAGAGTTTTCCCCGTGTATAAACGTACTTAATAGCAACAATGGTGGCCCAACCCCCAAAGCACACTTCAAGCCTACCTTAAACCAAGTCTTTTACCTAAAACCTCAACCATTGCAGCTTTCCTAACTATCTACAAAACTGCCATGAGACAGGCTTCAGACAAAGTTAAGAAAGAACATATTCTGACCTGTCTACATCCAACTTGCCAGGAGGTGTGGTGCCTTAGTTGCCCTCCATTGAGACATGGGAAGATATGAAGAAGCTTCTGATTGATGAGTTTGGTGGTGACCTTAGCCTGAAAGTAAAGAAAGACGCCTTCATCCATATTGCTTTCAGCCTAAAGAGACACTAGCTGAGTTTGCAGATCAATTCTACATGAAAGGACAGCAACTGATCACAAGCAGACAGTTGACAGCCCATGAAGCCTACATGACTTGCGCTCAAGCCCTCAAGGTTAACCAACTTCTATGCCTTCACTTCAAAGCCCATAAGGCTATGCTTTCCTCTATGAATAGCATAAAGACACTGTTGAGGACATGCACCTTACCCACTCTGGCGCAGTTATTAGAGAAGGTTGAGCTACTTCTAACTCTAGTTCATCTTCCAGTGGTCCTCACATTCTTACCATGAACTTGCAAAATCCTCTTTGACGCCAAGGTTGCCACAACTGTGGTCAGATAGGTCATCATTCTCAAGTCTGCACTAACCTGCGGGTTGAAGGAGCTGATCCAAAAGAGCAGGCGGGAAAAGAACAGTCAACCTAGAGGCAGAGACACTCTTAGTTGACAATTCTTTTCAGTCTTTTTCAATCCCTCCCTCTATAGCTGACTCTGAGCCTTCTGACAATGAGGCTCCTCCTATCCTCCTCTTGTTTCACAATATCTCTAATGACTCTGACCTGGATGACTCTGATACTGACAACGCTAACGCATATGGGTACTCTGTCCTGGCTGTTCCTGAAACCATTACAGTCCCTTATAAGTTGCAATCAGGAAGTCTACAACTACTGCTAAGCCTTTTCCTGAAGCCAAAGAAATTGTCTCTTGCCCTTACCTCACTCTGGCTAAAAGGTCCCCCATGCTAGTGGAGTCATCAGAAGAAGCTGCCAAGATTGCTGATGCTGTCTTCAAGAGTGTATCTTTTTTGCTCCCCCTCCAGACTGTTTATAAGGAGTTCCTGGGATTAAGATGCATGCTTGAGAAGTGGGATAAGGAACTAGCTGAGGCTCAAGATATCTTGGCTTTCCTTCCACCCTTTGGTTGCACTACCACTTGAGTAGAGATCTCCATTCAAAAAGTGAAGATCAAGGCCGTTCTGGATACTGGCTTGCCAGCCAAAGTTGTCTCATTCAAGCTTGTGAAGAAACTCAGACTTTCCCCTGACCTTAACTATCACCAGACGTCTGGCACAGCTGGACTGTCTATGATCCGTGCCATAGGGGCTTAATCTGCTCTACCCATGTGGTTTGGCAAACTTCTTCTAGCTGCGCCAGCAGTTGTCTTGGATGATGAGAGTTACAATCTCTTAGTTGGCACCCATTTCCTTAGGGAATATAATGGGATAATCAACTTGAAAGAGGTTACCTCTCTATTCTGGGATACAACGTCCCTCTGATCTTTAAAGAGCCGGTTAAAGTTCCCGGGAAACGGCTCAAGACATGTGCCTTGGAGTATCCCACTGGTGGTTTCAACCTCAAATATCACACTCACTCCTCCAACATGAAATGTCCACCCATGGCTTGTCCTGCATCTAAAGGGATCCCTCTCCTAGCCACGTCTGCTGTCATCATCTCACCTGGCTCCCAGGCCATCCTGGACTCCCAGATATCATATGAACTATCTGAACAAACCTTCTTGGAGTTGTACTCTCCCCCCTCATTAGGGTGCAACAAACCTTATCTCTGTCCTGGAATCCTAGATGTCTCTCATAAGGACCCTGTTCAATTTTTAGTAGTCAACCTGATTGCAATCACCGTGACCGTGTCTAGGGGGCAGGTTGTTGGATATGGCAAGTTTTTGAGCGCTCCTGATGTCCTGTCTCTTCATCCCTTTGGCACGTTCCAGAATATTAACCTACCTGAAGATGAGCCTGAAGTCTTATCCTTGTTCACTGCGCAAGACTTCCCACAGCTGTCCCTGGTTCAACAGAAAGAGGTGCTGGATTTATTAGACCAATTTTCTGACATCTTTTTTAAGGACAGTACCAACTATGGGTTAGCCAAAGGTGTTATCCATCAGATTGACACTGGCAACATGAAGTGGGTCTCATAAATTTAGTGTCTGTAATGTTTCACTGCATGCAGAACAGCTAGACATTCCTTTTCTGTGACACTATAATTCTTCTCATGTTTGTTGAGGACTTGCAAAGAATAGGCCACAGGTCAATCCACGTCTTCATTGTCAAGCTGGGCTAAGATGGCACTCACAGCTACTCTGCTTACGCCAGTGTAAAAAGATAAACTCTTTATTATAATCAGGGTAGACTAGGATAGTAGCCTCTTTGAGCTTGGCTTTTGGCGCTTCAAAATACTGTTGTTGGCTGTCAGTCCACTCAAAGGGTACAATGCAAAGGAGCTGGACAAGAGGTTTGCTTAATTCAACAAAATCAGGGATGCATTGTCAATAGTACCCCATCATGCCAAGAAATACTTGGAGCTCTTGTAGGTTTGTGGGGGGCTGCATCTTGTCAATGGCTTCCATCTTATTATTCATAGGGTGTATTCCAGTTTGGGTGACCTTGTGGCCCAAGAATTCAAGTTGTTTCTTGAAAAAGGAGCATTTAGAGGGTTTGAGTTTCAGGCCAGCCTCCCAAATTTTTGAGGAAGACAGCTTTGAGGTGGTCCAAATGGTCTATAAAGGTGGAGATGATCACAGAAATATCATCAAGGTATAAGAGGACCCAGGAGAGCTTTAAATCTTTCAGAATGTAGTCCATAGCCCATTGAAATGTAGCAGCGGCATTGCAGAGTTCTTGGGGCATACAAGTGGGTTCAAAAAGACCTTCTGAGGTGATAAGCGCAGCCTTTTTTCTATCTTCAGGAGACAAGTCAACCTGCCAGTATCCTGAGGCAGTTACATAGCAGAGAAAACTTTGACCCCCCTAATCTTCTAAGTGCATCATCAATTCTAGGCAGAGTATAAGAGTCCTTTTTGGTGAGCAAGTTCAGGCAGCAGTAGTACATCACAATGTGGTGGCCTCCATGCTTCTTTTTGAGGATCAACAATGGGGAGGCCCAAGGGCTCTGAGAGGGAGTTAGTAGCCCAGTGTCTAAGAGCCGCTTAAGTTCCTTAGAGACCTGAGCATCCTCTAACCTGCTGTGGTGGTAAGGTTTAGCACAAAAGGGCGGGGCATCACCCATATAGATCTAGTGGATAACCCCCTTTGCTAGTCCATAGTTGGTGGGTCCAGAGGCAAAGATATCCTTAAACTGGCCTATCAGTTCCAGAACATCTTTTTGTTGAATGGGTGACAGTTGTGGGAAGTCTGCGGTAGTGAACAGGGAGAGAACCTGAGGGTCTCCTTCAGGCAAGTTGAAATCACTAAATGTTCCAAAAGGGTAGAGGGATGCCACTTGCTCTAAATCTAATATGCAACCATGCCCGACAACCTGGCCCTTGGTCACCTGCATAGGCAGGGCAGTCAGGTTGGCCAACATCAGCTGTACAGGCTCCTTATGAGTTTGGTCCAAAATCCCAGGGCATAACTGAGGCTCTTTACGGATTAAGGAATCAGGTGAATATAGCTCCAGAAAGGATTTTTCAGGAATCTTGTAGGATATCTGGGAGTCTATAATTACTTGGGAGCCTGGAGGGATGGTAATAGCTGCAGGGCAAGAAGAGGCACATCTACCTCTGCAGGACAGGAAGGAGAGGGGAACGCACATTGGAGGAATGAGTCCTGTACTTGAGTGAGAAGATACTTGTGGGGTACTCAAGCACGCAAGGCTTAAGAAGCTTTCCAGGAGACACAGGGGTTCTTCAAAAAATTAGAGGAATCTCATACCCTAGGAGTGATAGGTACCCATCTTGAAGTTTCATAATCCCATTTTACTCTTTAAGGAATTGTGTACCAACCAGGAGATTGTAACTTTTGTTTTTGAGGATGACTGCAGGGGATGCAATAAGAAGCTTCCCAAACCTCATTGGCAGGGCATAGTAAGCACAAATGGCTTGAGTTTGGGCCATGCCAGCTATACCATATGACTGAGTGTAGTTGAGGTCAGGAGCCAGCTTAAGTTTTTTCATTAATTTGAACAATACCACATTGACTGGAGAGCCTGTGTCCAAGATAGCCTTGATGTTAACCTTTTGGATTGATACTTCCACACAATTAGTATCTTTCCCAAAGGGGGGTAACACAGCTAGCACATCCTGAGCTGTCTCCAATTCTTTCTCCCATTTGGCCAGCATGCATTGTAAGGCAGGAATTTCTTTATACACAGTCTACAAGGGGAGCAATACAGTCAGATTCTGAAAGAGAGCTTCTGCTAGTTCAGCAGGATATTCAGAGGAATCTACAAAAACAGGGGGACAATGAGCCAGAGCCAAGTAAGGACAAGCCACTATGGTCTTAGCTTCATTTGCAGATGGGCAAGTTGTAGTTGTGATTTTCCCTGAACGTAGCTTGTAAGGGACAAAGCTGTCTCCGGAACTGCCAGCATCAAGTAGCCATAACTATCAGACTCATCACAGTCAGAGCCCTCAGGCTCAGAATCACTAGAGAGGTTATGGAATAAGTTCAGGATAGTTGGTCCAGCCAAGGGGGAAGATTCCTTGTCAGAAGGGGGATCAGGAGGAGACGGGCAAGATTGGTCAGCAGAGAGTGTCTCTTCCTCTAAGCTGACCTCTCTTTTCCCGCCTGTTCCTTTGGGTTGTAACTCTCTACCCAAGGATTGGTGCAGGTACGTGAGTGATTCCCTATTTGACCACAGTTATGGCATCCTTGTCTCTTAGATTGCCCACTTGAGCCTAGGGTCATAATGTGCGGAGTGCAGGAGGTGGTTCCTGTATTGTTGGCCTTATTTTCATGCTCAATGGTACCCCCATGGGTCAAGTGCATGTCCTGCAAGAGGGTCTGGATACTCTTCATTGAAGTAAGGGAAGCTTTGTGGGCCTTGAAGTGCAGACATAAGAGTTTATTCACCTTCAAAGCGTTTGAACAAGCTGTGTACACTTCCCAAGGAGTTAATTGGTGGCTGGTGATCAACTGTTGTCCTTCAATGTAGAAACAATTGGCAAACTCAGCCAAGGTTTCTTGGGCTTAAATGTGATATGCATAAACACATCCTTCTTGACTTTCAAGCTGAGATCTCCTCTGAATTCTTCAATTAGGAGTTGCTTCATGTCCTCCCAAGTGACAATAGAAGAGAGTTTGGGGACCACAACTTCTTGGCACTTGGGATGCAGGCAGGTAAGAATATGTTCTTTCTTAAGTTCATCAGTAGCCCTGCGCATTGCAGTCTCATAAATTGTCAGAAAGACAGCAATGGTAGAGGTTTTAGGGTCAAATTATCTGCTTGAACAAAGGCTTGTAATTGGGGTCAATGGATGAGGAGATGGATTGACTGTTGTCACCTGGGTTGAGGATGTTAATGTGGGGATGCCCTCAAACTCAGATTTAGCATCAGGTTGTCTAGCCCAGAGGAGTTGAAGGCTTTCCTCTAGGGTATCCAAGGTAGAGCTTTTCTTTCCATTAATATCTCTAGCAGTTGCGGCAGCAGCTCTAAATTTCTCAATCTTAATTTATTGCACCAATAAGGTGCCAGAAATCCCATTGAGGCAATTGATCAGGGAAGTGGTCTGAGCAACTAAGGGGATAACCTGTCCATTCATTGTCTTGGTAAAACAAGAGAGGTTTTTTACCTCTCTCTCCAATGTGTCCTGCCTATCAGCAATATCATTTGTCACTTCTGCTAGCTGATCCAGCGCAAGGGCACAGTTGACCCAGGATTGACCTTCCAAACCAGGGCAACAACCATGATCGTCATGAGCAGGAGTATTAGTGACTTCATTTTCCTCTTCACCTTCAGACTCATAGGACAAGTCATCAGGATTAGAGAGGTGTTGTCTTAAGTACTTTATTTCTCCTCGCAAAGTAGCTACTTGATCAGTGAGCAAAGCAATGCAAGGGTCAGGCATAGATTCAACTGGAGGAGGGTTTTGAACAGCAGATTGATGCCAAGTGGTAGCTTTGAGCTCAGCTATGGCTTCCCATACTTTGGCTTCAAAGTCAGTCAGGACCTCAACAGGAGGAGCGGGAGGTATCACCTTGATGGATGCTACTCTATCATCAACATCATTTTGTACTTAATACAGAGTGTTGTCTAGTGCAGCCTTATCCAGACCATATTGATGCTGCAGATGGCGGCCCCAAGTTTCAACATAAGCCCTAATTAATTGAAAGTTGATAATTAATATGTTCTTGGAATTGGTTAAGTTAAGTAACCAGAGTCTCAAAGTCCTGACAATGCTTTATAAGAGTTACTTTTATCTGTCCACGCCATGTAGCTTGGTGATCACCCAGTTTGCACAATCAATCCTTGATATATCCAGGAAGCAAGGAGCAAAGAGAGTTCAAGGGTGAGGTTAAGTATTTCTGAGAAGCCAGCAAGTTGTGCTGGTTATCTTAAATACACACAAAGAGCTGTGTGACCATTCTTGATATGCCATATTTTGAGTATGGTTGTTTGAGACAGCAGTGGCTACAGAATTTAGGACTGTTTCTGGGATCCTAATGCAAATTGATGGTGAACCAGGGCGGGTTAGATAAACTGGTTGACTAACACACCAATTGTATCCATGGACTCCATCAGTACAGGGGGAGACCAAAGTCCAAGAGGAAGGAGTACAGGTCTTTGGAAGCATACCCGGAACAGAGACCAGGGATAGTGTGCATTGCCACAGTGTCTGAGTGGAGGAGAGAGCGGGCGGCAGCACAAGCATGTTTGTAGTTGAGAAAGAAAGCTGGAAGGGGGCCCACGCGGGTTCAGGGGACAGCACTAGTACCATGGGAGTTGAGAGGGCATTTGTGATGTCTTCTTCTAGAGGAGGACTAGAAACTTTAGGTTGCTCAGGTACTTCAGAAACAAAGGGGGAAGAACCAGATAATGTGTGTGGGAATGGGGTAACCAAGGGGCTTGCAGCCCCTGTAGTGAGCACCATTTTTTTGTGTTTGGCTCCTGGGGACAACATCCTGGAGAACACGGCAGAAAATCTTTATAACAAAAGACTTAAGGTTCAAAGCTAGCCTTGGGTTAGCCTTCAGGGAAAAATTAAGGGCACATAGCTTAATTTCCTGGAATACAAGATATGAAAGCCCTTTTGGCAAAAAGAAAAGGAAAAAGCTTGAATATTATTAAAGCCAACACAAATGTGGATAAACATGTCTTTATTAGGAGAAAAGATTCTACTTAAATAGTAGACAAGGGTTGATGATCACTCATTAGGTAGACAGAGTGGCATAATGGGTCATGTTGGGATGTGGTCATACCAGTATCAGTCACAGACAAGTATGATATTCTAGAATGGGTGGATATTGAGCCAGACCCATTTGAGTAAGGTATTAATATCCAAAATTGAAAGCAAACCCTACTAAATCTTTGCACATATCAATATTTGAAGGCCATATCAAAATGGTATTAATGATGCAATTTACAACAGGAGCAAGCAAAGGGACACCTTTTTTTACAGGACAAGAAGGAGAGGGCGCATATTAGAAGAGTGAGTTCTATACTTTAGTGAGAAGATGCCTGTGGGGTATTTGAGGATACAGGTCTTAAGTTGCTTGCCAGGATTGTGTAGAGGCTATTCAAAGATCAATGGGACCTCATAGCCTAAGAATGATAGATATCTATCTTAGAGGTTGACAATCCCACTGTATTATCAAAGAAATTGGGTTACCAAAAAGTATTGTAGCTTTTGTTCTCTAAAACCATAGCAGGAGATACAATGAAGAGCTTTCTAAACCTCATTGATAAGACAGAGTATGCACCAATAGCCTGAGTCTGAGCCATACCAACAGTTCCATAAGACTGAGTATAGTTGAGATCATGGGATAACTTAAGTTTCTTCATCAACTTGGAGGATGCAACATTTACAGGGGAACCTGTGTCCAGTATGGTCTTAATCTCGACTTTCTGAATGAATACTTCTACACAGGTGGTATCCTTTCCAAAAGGAGGTAAGACAGCCAGGACAGCTTGCGCTGCTTCCAGTTCTTTTCCCCATTTTTCTAACATACATTTTAAGGAAGGAAATTTTCTTGTATACAGTTTGCAAAGTAAGGGACACTATAACATTCTGGAAGAGGGCCTCAGCTAGCTTAGCGGCTTCTTTCAAAGAGTCCACTAAGACAGGGATTGATGAGCTTGAGCTAGGTAAGGGCAAGCCACCATGGACTTAACTTCAGCAGGAGGTAGGCAAGCTGTGGTAGTGGTCTTCCCTGAGAAAAGTTTGTAGGAGACCAACACAGTCTCAGGGACAGCCAGCACTGAGTAGCCATAACCATCTGACTCATCATATTCAGGATCCTTTGGTTCAGAATCACTCAAGAGATCACAGAATAGATGGGGGATGGTTGAGCTAGATGAGGGGCTGATTTCTCATCAGATGGAGGATCAGGAGGAGACAGGGGAGGTTGGTCAGCAGAGAGTTTTTCTGAATCTAAGCTGACCTCTCTTTTCTTGCCTGTTCTTTAGGGTCACCCCTTTCTACACACAGGTTGATGCAGGTTCACAAATGGTTTCCAATCCAACCGCAATTGTGACAGCCTTGTTGTTTGGGCTTCCCATTAGAGCCAAGAGTCATGATGCAGGGGGTATAAGAAGTAGTGCCAGAGTTGTTAGTCTTATTCTTGCAGACCACAGTTCCTCCATGTATCAGATGCATATCTTACAGAAGGGTATTGATGTTCTTTATGAACGTGAGGGACACATTATGTGCTTTAAAGTGTAGACATAAGAACTGGTTCACTTTCAGCGCATTAGAACAAGCAGTATACACCTCCCGGGAAGTCAATTGGCAACTGGTGATGAGTTGTTGACCTTCAATGTAGAAGCAGTCAGATAACTCAGCTAGTGTTTCCTAAGGCTTGAAGGCAATATGCATGAAGGCATTCTTCTTAACCTCTAAGCTGAGGTCTCCCTCAAACTCCTCAATGAGAAGTTGCTTTATATCCTCTCAAGTAACTATGGACAGGAGTTCAGGAACCACAACCTCTTGATAAGTGGGATGCAGACAGGTAAGGATGTGTTCCTTCTTAGGATCATCAGTATCCCTACAAATGGCAGTTTAATATATGGTAAGGAAGGCAGCAATTTTGGACGTCTTAGGATTAAAGATTTGCTTAAACGTGGGTTTATAATTGGGATCAATAGACAAAGAGGTAGACTGGCTATTTTCACCCTGATTAAGAACATTATTATAAAGGTTCCCTTCAAACTCAGATTCAGCAACAGGTTGTCTAGCCCATATAAGTTGAAGGCTTTCTTCTAAGGTCTCTTGAGTAGAGCAGTTCTGTCCGCTAATGTCCCTGCCAGCTGTGGTAACAGTCCCAAGTTCATCAACCTGCATCTGTTGGACAGCCAAGGTACCTGTAATCTCATTGACTTGGGTGGCTAAAGCAGTAGCCTGAGACGCCAAAGGATCAACCTGTTTTTTCATTGTTTCTGTTAAGCAGGCAAGGTTCTGAACCTCTATTTCCAGCATACCTTGCCTGTCAGCAACGTCATTGGTCACTACCGCTAAGTTGTCTAAGGCAAGGGTACAACTAATGCAGGGTTGCTCCTCCAAACCAGGGCAGTACCCATGGTTGGTATGGGCAGAAACATCAGCGGCCTCTGCCTTTTCTTCAATATCAGATTCAGAGGATAAATTGTCTGGTTCAGAGAGACATTAGTGTAGGTACTTGATCTCACCTTGCAACGTAGCTACTTGGTCTGTCAAGGTAGCAATGCAAGGGTTGGGCATAGGCTCTACTGGAGGAGGGTTGGAAATAGAGGCCTGGTGTCAGGTGGCAGCTTTGATTTCAGCTATGACCTCTCAGACCTTAGCCTCAAAGGCAGATAAAATCTCAGCAGAAGGATTAGGTGGTATCACTTCTACTGAGGCTACTTTGACATTGACATAATTCTGAGCCTGACATGGTGTATGGCCTAGAGCAGCTTTCCAAGCTGTATTGTTGGTGCAGCTGCTAGCCCCAATAGTCCATGTGGGCCCCAATCAACTCAAGTTGAGAATTAATATGTTCACAGAACTGATTGAGATTGTCAACCAAGGTCTTGAAATCTTGTTGGTACTTCAATAGAGTTGCTTCAATATGCCCTTGCCAAATAGCTTGATGGTCATCTAACTCATATAGCCGGTCCCTAATATACTGTGGGAGCAAGAAGCAAAGTGTGTTTAATGACAAGGTCAGGTACTTTTGTGAGGCCAACAAATCATGTTGGTTGTCGTAAAAACAGGAAAAGAGACTGTGGGTCCACTCTTGATAAGCCATGATATGTGCGTGGTTATTGGTGACGGCAGTGGCCAAAGCAGACAGTAGTTGGTTTTGCAACCCCAACACCAACTGGTGGTGAACCAAGGTGGGCTGGATAAATTGATTGAATAGCACACTAATGGCTTTCATGGATTCCATTAGAGCAGGGTGAGGCCAGAATCCAGTAAGAACAATTACAGGTCCTCAAAGGTATAGCTGGGGCGGAGGCCAGGGATGGTATGCATAGCCACTGTGTCAGTGTGAAAGAGGGAGCGTGTGGCAGCGCAATCTTGTTCATAATTAAGAGAGAAAGTTGGGAGGGGGGGCCATGCAGGCCCAGGCAACAACACCATTACCATTGGTGTAGTGTGGGAATTGGTGATGTCTTCCTTGAGAAGAAAACTAGAGACTTTTAGTGGCTCAGGTATTTCAGTGACAAAGGGAGAAGGACCAGAGAAGGCACAGGGGACAGAGTAACCAAGGGGCTTGTAGCCCCTGTAGTGAGCACCATTTTGTTTTGTTTGGCTCCTGGGGACAACATCCAGGAGGACACAGTGGAAACCCTTTGTTACAAAAGGTTTGAGGTTTGAAGCTAGCCTTGGGTTAGCCTTCAGGGCAAACTTAAGGGAATGTACATTAATTTCCTGGAAAACAAGAAGAGAAATTCCTTTTGGCAAAAAGGAATGGAAAAGGCTTAAAGAATATAAATGCTAACACAAATGTGGATAAATTTGTCTTTATTGGGATAAGTAATTCTACTTAAATAGTAAACAAGGGTTGATGATCACTCAATAGTTAGACAGAGTGGCAGATGGGGTCACATTGGGTTGAACTCATACCAGGATCAGTCAAGGGCAGGTATTGTATTCTGGAATGGGTGGAAATTAATGTTGATACATTTATAGAAAGCAAGGAATTTCCAAAGTTGAAATTAAAACCAACTGAATCTTTGCACATATCATTATTTGAAGGCCATATTAAAATAGCATTAATGGTGCAATTTCTGATAGCTGCACTCTAGCAAGAAATCTTGGAGCTACAAGCAGTTATCACAGGGTACACCAGTTTGCCAGGACCATCTGAGGATGAAGGATGTTGCCCAGAAATGCCTGGACAGCCATGTATTCATTGCTCAAAAGAGCTGATTGCTCTAGCTAATTGACTTGATCATATGAATCAGGATAATAATACCCTAGTTCAGACTTAAAGGGAAATAATCAAATTAATTGACTCTTTCAAGAATTATTATCCTCTTATCTGTTGGTAGGCTCATCCCTGACCTTTTGCCTAGCTGGACTCTCAACTGTAGTGACCAACCAAGGACATTGCTTGGATACTTTGGAACAGCAAACAGGCTGCACTGCTGAGGCTGGCACCTGCAACTCCAACTATTTAGTCACTTTGGAGAAAATTGTTTGACAGTTGTGGCCCAGACAGCCTCCCACAGTAATCTGAGGCTGAGTTCTCCCCTCACATCAATATGTTAGACAGTAATAATGGTGGTCCAACTCCTGAGACTCATTTCAAACCTACCTTCAAGCAAGTCTTTGATCTGAAGACGTCCACAATTGCTGCCTTCCTTACCATATATTAAACTGTCATTTGTAGAGCTTATGATGAGATCAATAAAGAGCATATCTTGACCTGCCTCCACCCTACCTTCCAAAAGGTGGTGGCATCCAAGATTCCTTCCATTGCCACCTGGGAAGAGATGAAGCAACTACTGGTTGAGGAGTTTGGCAAAGACCTTAGCTTAGAGGTGAAGAAATATGCATTCATGCACATGTAGAGGATCCATGAAATTCATACTTGCTTCTCCATTTTCCCAGACTGACTCTTTCATGGTTTGACAGGGAATCCTTTATGTAAGCTTTGATGAGCTTGGATTCCAGGCAATCAATCTTGGCGTTAAACTCATCACCATCTGGTGATCACTTCCACGTTTTTTGCTTCCCATAGTCTTAGATGCAGACCATCTCTTTCATTCTATGGTAGTCTTCTTTCAATCAAAAGCCAAAAACATAAAACATAAAAAGATTGAGGGGAAAGCAACCATTGTCACAAATAAGCATCCTTTTTATCAATTATTGTCATTTTTACATTATATACTAATTGGGGTATATTTGGCTGAAAGCCCCTCTGGTTCTGGACTCACACCTGGATTCCTATCACGTGGTTTAGGACATAAAGGCGTCATTTAATCTAGTACTTTACCAAAAAGATCTTCACACTCTTAAACTATAAGAATGTACCCTAATACATTCCAGAATCACTTGATTCCTTCTGTGGAAATGTATTGCTTTGGCTTGAAGCATTCCAGACACCTGGCACCAAAACCCTGTGGAATATATGTATTTCTGATCCAAGCTATCCTTGTTCCAACTGGGAACCAGCTGATCAATCCTGAATGCATAGACACCATTGTCTACATTTAGTTATTTTCTCATTTAATGGTTTTTTGAATTAAAAACCCATTAAAACACTTTGAAACTCAAACCAGGCACCACTGCGGTGCCCAGGAACTTTCCCAAGCAGCACCTTAGCGCTTTAAAAATCAATTAGGCGGCACAGCAGTGCTTTTAACCTAATAAATTTTCCAAAACAGTGCATTTAAACCATAATTTGGGGGTTTACTTTTGATTAACCTCAACCAAACTTCTTGACACAGTCAAGGCCACTAAACAATATAATTAAATCCACATTAATTATATTCCCAGCATATATCAATTAATCTTCCCAGTTAATTAATCTGTTTGAATACAACAAGTCTTTACTTGACACAGTCAAGTCCATTTTAACCCTATGATTAAATCCCCATCAATCATATTCAAATGTATCAATTAATTAACCTTACCAGTTAATAAATTGGTTTGAGACACCTAGTCTCATAATCTGAATTTTTCAGATTTTTCATTACAGCCCTCAATTAGTACAGCCTAATTGATTCCTGGGTATCAATTAACCTCCATGGTTAATTAGATGGTTTGAGACACATAGTCTTATAATCTGAATTGTTCAGATTATATTTTGGCCCTCAATCAGTACAGTCTAATTGATTCCTGGGTAATCCATTACTACGCTAGAAAATCTCTCCAAGGCCAATCCTATTGTTTTAAATTTCAACCTATGAAATTCATCACAATTAAACCTTTTTAGAAACCACAGCCTAACGTGACTGTAGTACAGTCACAGCACATTGCTTTTAAGCCTAAGGAAACCCTAGATGAGTTTGCTGATAAGTTTTGCATGGAAGGTCAGCAACTAATAAAAAGTGTTGCAACCAAGTTTCCAGACTTGCCCACTAATGTATCTTACAATACACAGGGGGCGCTTGATGAGTCACCCCTTGACGTGTCTAACGACATGAACCAATCTGATGGCAATGTCAACTGGCGGGCACTTCCTCCTAATTAGATTTGCTACCAATTTGACCTTCTGATCCCTGCACAAGTTATTCCTTGGCTTCAAGCCTTACATGTAACACGCCACTATGCCACCCCCTTGTGGCCTTGTGGCTTTCCCCATATGGTATATTAATTGCAATATTCTACAATAAACAATGCCTTATTCTGTTCATTATTGTCCTTTCTATTGGACTGTTGTCTTCCCCAACTCAAATACTGAATCCTCATTGGTTCAGTTGCAACAGTGGTAGGAGCAGTAGGTTGACAACCTACCTAAAGAAAAAATTTCCCCTAAGAAAGTACGGAGTACAGGCTGTATGGCTACTCCCTATCAAGAAACTTGTCTGCCAATCCCTGAGGGGGACATCCCCAAAGAGTATGTTTTTTTACCAAGACCAGCTAGTCCTTAAGAGTGTGTGTAAGTGGCTTTGCCTTGGGCAGCATGACGCCAGCATCACCCCTCCCCAGTCAGACCTTTCACAATATATGCTTAATCTCCAGCTGGAATCCTTTGCAGGTGGAGTCAAAAGAGCCAACATTGTCAGTTGGCTTCAATCCACCAAGACCTGTTTTTGTATCTGCCAGGTTCCTGAGCCCATGCGGGTTGCCACTGCGTTGAGGCGCCTCACAGGGCCTGCCGCTGTATGGTTTACTAACTGGTCCAGTCAGGAAATTGAAGTCATCTGGGCAGCATTTTGGGATGCCGCAAGATCCTGCTACAGCAAAACCTTCTCACCTATTGTGGTGGGAACTTCCCTTTTAGCAATTAAACAGACTGGATCCTTTCCCAAGTACCTTGCTGTCGCCCCCAAAGCCATAACCAACAGGAATGCTATGCTGCTGACCCTAATAGTCAATGGGCTCAAGCCCCATATCTGTAAGTGGGTCCCTATAGGTTGTTGCACCTCCATTAATGACCGCTACAAGGCCATTGTGGAGGCCAATAATCAGGCTTCAATGGGCTTCTGCTGTACTAGTGAAGCTCCACCTCAAACTTGTGTAACACCTGGCAGTAGCCACAACCAGGTAGGCCACTGCCAGTCCTGCCAGCAGGAGAATGGGATCAAATGCCCCTGCAAGGAGGAACTCCAACTAGCACAAATTGAGGACCAGGGAAAATTCAGGGGTTGCAGTTACAAGAGGCTCTACAACCCCACTTGACCCTCCCTCTCAATCCCTGCTTACAAAGAACCCCTGCAACTACAGTGTACACAAGGTCAAAACCCTTGACGTCTTCCAGGTCCATAGTGACAACCCCATACTTCAAGCAAGTCACTCTTCAAAAAATTCACCCACTTAGCCTATCCCTTCTGTATTTGTGGGAATACCCACAAACTATTGGAAGATACTGGGGCCAACCATACTATAGTGGATCAGGTGTTTGCTGACTCCCAACAATTGGACCAAGCGCCTAGCAGGTTCAAGGCAGTACAAGTAGCCTTCTCCTGTAGAGTTGCAATTACCAATGAGATAGTACCTTTCTCTGCAAGAATGGGGAACATCCAGGTTGAGCTCTCTGGGCCAATCATAGCAGGGCTCAGCCACAACATAATTGCTGGCCTTGACTGGCTTTGGCACAACCGTCCCTACATTGACTGGGATATCTCTGTCATCGCTCTCAATAGGAATGGGGTGGGCTTCCAGATCTATCCTGTTGAAATGAGCAAGCTACTTCACAATAATGTGTTTGTTATAATAACAGAGACAGGCTCGTACAACTTCAAGGGGGAAACTAGACTTCAACTAATGTAAGTCAAAGTTATCTGCGCGGAACCACCTGCAGCCCCTCCCTTGACCACTTCACCACCACCAGCGCTTGCTAAACTCCTCAAGGAGTACAAGGACATCTTCAGAAAAACACTGGACCAACTACCTCCCCCTTGAGAGAGCCAGCACACTGTACAACTTCAAGGGTTGCTACCTAAGGCACGCCCCTTGTATTGTCTTACGCCCAAAGAAGATGAGACCCTCTGCCAGCACCTTGTGGATGCACTTGACAAGGGCTTCATTTGCCCCTCACTCTCTCCATACGGGGCAGCTGTCTTCTTTGTAGCCAAGAAGTACAGGTCCCTTTGCCTGGTCACAGATTATTGCGCCTTAAATGAGGTGACTATTAAGAATAAGTACCCCCTGCTGTTGATTGATGACCTGTTTGACACACTCGCGGGTGCAAAGGTCTTTAGCAAAATTGATCTCACCGCAGGGTACAACCAGGTCCGCATTGCACCAGGGGATGAGGCAAAAACTGCCTTCTGCACACGCTATGGGCTGTTTGAGTGTTGAGTCATGAACTTTAGATGACCAACACTCATTCCACCTTTGCCATGTTGATGAACAAGGCATTTGAGGAACTTATTGGGAAATGTGTGGTTTTTTACCTTGACAACTATATTTTCTTCAGTCAAGATCAAACCACGCACCTCTAACACTTCTGTGCTATCCTTGGCACCCTTTGGAAAAATCAGCTAAAAGCTAAACCCTCCAAATGAAATTTCCTCAATTTGGAGTTATTGTTCCTTGGGCACACCATCTCTGCCCAAGGGATAAAGCCCAACCCTTCCAAAATCAAGGAAATCACCAGCATGCTGCCTCCCACTGATGTGGTCCAGGTGTGTACCTTCTTAGGCATGGTTGCCTATGTGCGCAAGTTCATTCCCAATTGCAGGGAACTAATTACACCTCTCATCAAACTCCTAAACACTAAGCAGCGCTTCCACTGGACCCCTGCCAGAGATCAAGCCTTTGAGGTGTTGAAGCAGAGACTTACAACAGCACCCATACTGCAGTTCCCCAACCAAAACCGCCAGTACAAACACAAGACTGATGCCTCTGACAGGGCCATAGGGGGCGTGCCATAGGTAGAAACTGACAATGGTGCCTTCCTTTCCATGGCATATGAGTCCAGTAAGCTTACCAACTTGGAACAATGTTACCCCATTCATGATAAAGAATTAGCGGCAATTGTGCACTGCGTTGAGAAGTGGCGCTGCTACCTGGAAGGGACCACCTTTCCACCCCGTGTCCTAACAGACCACAAGTCACCCCAGTACTTCAGCACACAGTCCCGCTTGACACGCCGCCAAGCAGGCTGAGTTGAGCGCCTATCCCCCTATCAGCTGCGCATCAAGTACAAGCCTGGGAAGGAACTTGTCACGGCTGACGCCCTCTCACGCCTCTATGTAGCATCCATCACAGGGGATGACAGCTTGGACCCATATTAGCTGATGTTGTACCTCCGCCCTGAAGCAACTTGTTACAAAGGCCTTAACTCAGTAACTATCTCCAAGCTGAAGGACAACAAAAGTCAGTTCACCACAGATGCTGGCAATGTTGCCACCGGGCAGAGACAGGTGAGAAGACGCCTTACATCCCTACCACACAACAAGGTGACACCATACTGCATTAGCACCAAACCCTGGGTCACACCAGAGGACGTAACCTCTTTGAGATCATGAAACAAAAGGTTTAGTGGCTGTATATGTGTCAAGATATCTTGGATCTTCTTGAAACATGTGTGCTGTGCAAAAATATATGTCTAAACCTGCATTCCCAAAGTATGTTCTGCTCATTAAAGCAATGGAACCCTTCAAACAGTGGGTCCTTGACATTTTGAGGCCACTCCCCAAATACAGATTGGGAAAGAAATATATCATAACTGACATTGACTACTTCATCTTTTGGCCAGTGGCCTGGGCAAAAACTAACCACACCGCCACCACCATCACCCGCTTTATTGGCAAGGAAATTGTGGCCTCCTTTGGGCGGCCCAAATGCCTCATCACAGATGGTGGCCCTAAACTTGTTGGGCATGTCATGAAGGTGTACTACGCCAAGAATGCACTCCAATGGATAGTCACAACCCCATATCATCTTCAAGCCAATGGACGCATTGAGCAATTAAATGGCTCCCTGGTCCAACTGATTGCCAAGCTCTCACAGGAGCACCCCTATACCGCATGGACTAAACACCTGCCTACCACTCTACTTATTTTACAAGCAAGGATTAACAGAGGCACTGGGTTCAGCCCCAGCACCCTGGCCTTTGGGACGCCCAACAGTTTGACAGGGGTTGAACAAGGGAAGTTACGCTCTACAGTTCCTGGGAAACCCCCTGTTGGCAACTCCATCCCTGAACCAATGGTGTTCCAAGGCCTGAGAGATTGAACACAAGAAAATTGAAGGAGGAACCAAGCACCTTGAGTCAAGATATGCCGTAGGTGACCCCATCTACACCCTCAACCCCAATTCAGCCAAATTAGAACCCAACCACCTAGGTCCCTTCAAGATAGCCGCAGTCTATGACAATCACACCTATCAACTCAAAGATGCCCAAGGGAATACCAAGAAGCTCCGCCATGATTGCTTGTGCCCCTGCTGCGCCATCCCCACACAAAGGTTATTTGTGTGTACCTTCCCAGATCTTCTGCAGACTCTGACCCTGGGGTCTGATGACAAACAGGGGGCAAGGTGGGGTGTTGCAACCAAGTTTCCAGACTTGCCTGCTAACGTATCTTACAATACACAGGGGGCACTTGATGAGTCACCCCTTGACGTGTCTAACAACATGAGCCAATCTGATGGCAATGTTGAATGGCAGGCACTTCCTCCTAATTAGGAGCGCTACCAATTCAACCTGCTGATCCCTGTACAAGTTATTTCTCAGCTTCAAACCTTACATGGAACACGCCACTATGCCACCCCCTTGTGGCCTTGTGGCTTTCCTCATATGGTATATTAATTGCAATATTCTACAATAAACAATACCTTATTCTATTCATTCTTTTCATTTCTATTTGACTGTTGTCTTTTCCAACTTGAATACTGAATCCTCATTGGTTCAGTTGCAACACAAGTAAACAGTTGACTGCTCATGAGGCCTATACTGCTTGCGCCCAGGCCCTCAAGGTCAACCAGCTACTATGTTTGCACTTTAAGGCACATATGGCTATTCTTAGTCTATGAAGAGTATCAAAACCCTCTTCAAAGACATGCACCTTACTCACTCTGTTTCAGTAGTGCAAGAGAATCAGGCTTCTACATCAGGCAAAAATTCCTACTCTCCATGGATCTTAGCTATGAATGCCCAAAACCATCCCAAATGACAGGGTTCTCATAACTGTGGTCAGGTAGGAAATCATTTGATTTTTTCACAAATCCCTGTGTTGAAGGAGCTGATCCTAAAGACCAGGTGGGAAAAGAAAGGTCAATATAGATGTGGAGACGCTCTTGGTTGACAACTCTTTGCATTCTCCCCCTTCACCTCTCTCTAATTCTTCTGATGAGGAATCTGATTCCCAAGTTCCTCCTATCTTTCTGCTCTTCCACAACATTTCTGACAACTCTGACATGAAAGAGTCTGACACTGAGGATTCCAATGCATATGACTACTCTATTCTTGCTGTAACTGAGACCATTCATGTCCCTTATAAGCTGCGCTCTGGAAAGACCACAACCACTGCTAAACCTTTTGCTGACGCCAAGCAGATTTTTCAAGACCCTACCTCACTCAAGCCAAGAGGTCACCTGTTTTGGTGGAAACCTCTAAAGAAGCAGCTGAGGTGACTGATGCCGTCTTCCAAAATATCTCCATTGCACTTCCCCTGAAGACTGTTGTGACTGTACTACAGTCACATTGGGCTGTGGTTTCACAAAGAGGTTGAATTGTGATGAATTTCATAGGTTGAAATTCAAAACAATAGGATTGGCCTTGGAGAGACTTTCCAGCGTAGTAATGGATTGCCCAGGAATCAATTAGACTGTACTGATTGAGAGCCAAAATGAATAATGTGAACAATTCAGATTATGAGACTAGGTGTCTCAAACTGTCTAATTAACCATGGAGGTTAATTATTACCCAGGAATTAATTAGGCTGTACTAATTGAGGGCCGTACTGAATAATCTGAACGGTTCAGATTATGAGACTAGGTGTCTTAAACTGATTGATTAACTGAAAAAGATAATTAATTGATACCCTTGAATATGATTAATGTGGATTTAATCATAGGGCCAAAATGGACTTGACTGTGTCAAGTAAAGACTTGTTGTCTTCAAACAGATTAATTAACTGGGAAGGTTAATTAATATATGCTTGGAATATAATTAATGAGGATTTAATTATATTGTTTAATTGCCTTGACTGTGATAAGAAGTTTGGTTAAGGTTAACCATAAGTAAACCCCCAAATTTTGGGTTAAAAGCGCTGTTTTTGCAAATTCATTAGGTTAGAAGCGCTGCCACGCGGCCTAATTGATTTGTAAAGTGCCAAGGCGCTGCCCAGTGAATGTTCCAGGCGCGTGGTGGCGCCTGGTTTGAGTTTCAAAGCGCTTTAATGGGTTTTTAATTCAAAAAACCATTAAATGAGAAAATAACTAAATGTAGACAATGGTGTCTATGCATTCAGGATTGATCAGCTGGTTCCCAGTTGGAACAAGGATAGCTTGGATCAGAAATACATATATTCCACAGGGTTTTGGTGCCGGGTGTCTGGAATGCTTCAAGCCAAAGCAATACATTTCCACAGAAGGAATCAGGTGATTCTGGAATGTATTAGGGTACATTCTTATAGTTTAAGAGTGTGAAGATCTTTTTGGTAAAGTACTAGATTAAATGACGCCTTTATGTCCTAAACCACGTGATAGGAATCCAGGTGTGATTCCAGAACCAGAGGGGCTTTCAGCCAAATATACCCCAATTAGTATATAATGGAAAAATGACAATAATTAATAAAGATGATGCTTATTTGTGACAATGGTTGCCTTTCCCTCAATCTTTTTATGTTTTATGTTTTTGGCTTTTGATTGAAAGAAGACTACCATAGAATGAAAGAGATGGTCTGCATCTAAGACTATGGGAAGCAAAAAACTTGGAAGTGATCACCAGATGGCAACAAGTTTAACGCCAAGATTGCTTGCCTGGAATCCAAGCTCATAAAAGCTTACATAAAGGATTCCCCATCAACCCGTAAAAGAGTCAGACTGGGATAATGAAAAAGCAAGCATGAATTTCCTGGATCCGTCACAACTGTTTATAAAGAGTTTCCTGATCTCAGGTGCATGTTGGAAAATGTCACAAATGAAAAACTCTTGCTAACTTGCTTGTAAAAAACCTTAACTACAGGATTCAAACCCCAGAATCCTGCAGACTGCCAGCCTGTAGGACCAGCTGCCTGGCTGCCTGCGTTTTCCTAGGCTCAAACTAGAGAAGGATTTGACTTTAAGGGAAACTCCTGTGGCCTAATGACCTAGAGTAACATGTGCCAATACCTCACCTTCAAAAAGATCCTGTTAAACCTGCCAATGAGAGTGCAGGCTGGGTCAGCAAACCCAAGATAACTGGGGCCACCACGGCTGGGGAATTGGATAAACTTCCTTTAGAATGCAGGCTGCCCAAGGATAATAAATCCTGTAACTCAAAAAGGGAATTTGTGTCTTCTTGTTTCAACCCAGCCAATGAAAGATCTCCCGTGCAAGATGCCACAAGGACTGGCTAATCCTGGTAGACAGTATCACAAGGTCCAAGGAGAATTTCAAAAATTTGCCCATAGTAACTGGACATACTTATACCCTAGGCCACCAGGAAAATACCCATTGCCATTCTTACAATAAAGTGACATGAATCAAAGGTTCAACCAAGTCATCCCATATTTGATTTTAGTTCTGTTTCATTTGAAGACTAACCTCTGCAGCCTTTTTCCCCACACTCATCAACCCCAAGAAACTGCAGACCATCTGCCTGAGCTATATCAACCACCCAGAGCACCCTTTGGCCTGGTACATTTCACAGAATATCCCCCAGCCCAGAATATTCAGAGTTCACTCTAAAGAAAATCCTGATCTATGACCCCAAAGCCAGAACCCAAGAGACAGAGATCATTGGCTGAGAAGGATCCTTTATAACAGTGCCCCCTCTGCTATTCCAAGATAAATATAACTACCTGCCAGCCTACCAAGTTCTAATTACCCCGCCTCTAACCCTGCAGCCCAACCACCCACAAGAAACTGTGGCAGCCAATGAGTCTACGTCAACACAACTATTTAAAGTAATTTACATCACTCTAACTGGACTCATATATTCTATGGTTCCCTCCAACAGACCCTGGGCCATCATAGGCAAATTCTTGTCATATATTGTAAAGTTAGCTCATATCCTCTGATGGGCCCTTCCCTCTGGGACTGTGGGGCGTCCACCCGCAAGTCCTCAAGAACCCCCCCCCTGCATGATGGATTCCTTACATTATGGCAATCTACCTTAATTATAGTAGCCTGGGCCCCAAGATGTTGATAACTCTTGGGGCAACTTGTATGCTATTTTCATTGATTTCAGCTTACTATACCTACAAGCTAGTTACTAACCTAATTGTGTCATCAATTAAACCCTGAAACAGTAAGAACCCAAGGAAGCAGCGCCTGGCGTTGAGAGCCCTAAGACCACAAATTCACAAGTCCAGAACGTCATAGTCAACCAATCCACAGCCAAGGTGAACATGCCACAGATGAGCAAGCTCACATTGGAAGAAGCCCGTAGAGCTATGCCTCCCTTTGCCTTCACTTCCAGGCCAACACAAACTCATATTCAAAAAACACAGAGAAGGTTCTATGTGTGGCTTCCATGCTTTTGGTGAAGCCCTGGACTGGTTTGGGAAGGCCACTATTGAGGATGTCAAGTTCTTCTTGGATTACTCACAATTGAAAGCAAACTAATGGCTACTGGCAACAATTGGGACACCTGCACCATGCCCTCATCATTCTACTGGATATTAAGCAAGGATCCCACACTCTGCAAGTTTACACTGATGAGTTCCTCAAACTGAAGACTAGAACCCAACTCAAAGATAAGTTATCTGCCATCTTTTACCACCAAGGAGCCTGCCCGGCCTTGAAAGAACTCCTCAAGCACTATCTCCCCGCACTTGGCCTAGATGAGTTACTCCTCCTGTGCAGAGGTTTGAGCCTTAACCAAGAAGGCGCTCCCCCCTGCCACTCCATGCTCTAACCGCGCCTAAACACTGTTGTGTTCTGAGGCGCGGCACAGACACACAACGGGAAATCCTAACCTTAGGATTGGATTTGTACAAAGTCTTGGTTATATGACAGGGAAGGCTATGTGTTTACCTTGCGGCCCTGGAAGAATAACCTCTACTAGTTGTGGCTAGAGAGAGGTGCATAAGTACTGAAGACACAAAGACAAAAATGTGAATAGAACTTAATTTTTATTGGTGAATATTAAAGGGAATATATAGTGGTTAGGAATACCACAAAACATTACCAGGACGGTAGGATCACTTGCCACCAGCATGAGTGGGGCAAGTGAGTTGCGCAGGATCAAGAAACCAAACAATTGTATTTCCTGATTCAGTCATCAACTCATTTTGAGAGGAAAAAGAGAAAGTAAGAGATTTGTCTTTGAAATGGCCCACCAAAGGCAAAATTGATACATGGTGAATAGTGGTATTCACAACATTGCCCTCCCCTAGATTGGCCTTAGGGGGGTAGTATTTGGGAGGAACTTGGCATGCACTCAAGCAAAAGGACAACCACTGGAGAGGAGCTTCACAGTGTATTCAGACCCTTGTTTGAAGGTCACTTCCAAAGGGCCAATCCACAGATAGTCCAGCTTATGCGCGCGCCTACCTACTCTATGTTGGTAATAAAGAACATTGTTGCCAACATCAAACTCAGGCAAGGGGGATAGTCCAGCATTATTGGGAGAAAGTTCAAGCATCTTAGTCTTGTATGCAGAAGTGTAGGCTGTGGCATGAATATCAATTATGCAGTTGACTAGATCCTTGATGTGGTTGTCAGGATTCATGGCCTTATCAGAGGAAAGCAGGGAGGCCCCCAAGAGCAATGGGGTAGTAGCCTCTTGCCCATACAGCATAGCAAAGGGGGAGTACCCAGTGACACAATGTTTGCTAAGGTAATACGCAAAGAGAGCAGCAGGTAAGTTTAGGTCCCAATTAGCAGCGTCAGAGTAGGTGAGCTTTCTCATGATGGAGACCAGTGTTGAATTTTCACGCTCAATAGCCCCATTGGTAGAAGGGTTTTAGGGCAGAGAAAGACTGGTGGGACCCCAAAGCTTCAACAACAGAGGTTACCAGCTTGGCATTGAAGTTAGTCTCATTATCTGAGAGCATCACTTGAGGACAGCCATGGCAGTAGAAAACATCTTGTAACAGGAAGGCATCAGTTGTCTTAGCCGTGATGTCCTTTGTAGTGCAAGCCTCTACCCACTTGCTGAAGTGATCAACAGCAATCAGGATAAAGCAGCACCCAGAAAGTGAGCAGGGGAGAGGACCTACTGCGTCAATGTTGACAGTATGAAAAGCATGTTGAGGGGGAACTAATTTGGATTTGTGGGCAGCAGCTCAAGGTCTCTGCAGCTGGCAGTTGTGGCAACTATCTATGACATCTGGGATTAGCAGGCAAAGGTTTTCCTAGAAGTAATTCTTCTGAATCCAGTCAAAATTCTTAGCAATGCCTCCATTCCCAGTCTCTTTATGAGCTTGCAATACCAACAAGAGGCGCAGACTGGGTTGTACATAGGGCAGATACTGATCCTGTACCTTTTTGAAGAGCTGATTGTTGTGTATGAGGATATCTTTGGATAGCTTGGACAAAGCCAGTTGGACCTCTTCTGTTTCACTTTTCCAAGAAGAAGGGTATCCAATTAGTTTGTACAACTGGTCAGCCTCTGCAGGATGTAAAGCAAGAATGGGCATTCTGGATAGCCCATCAGCGTTCTGATGTTGAATCCCAGGGCAATGGAGCACAGTGAAATTGTAACCTTGCAGACGTAGGGCCCATCTAGCTAGGCGCCCTTCTGGATCCTTAAGTTGTTGTAACCATTTAATCAAAGCATGGTTAGTGACAACTGTGAAATGGGTACCATACACGTAGTGATGGAACTGTTTGACTGCATGCAACATGGCAAGACACTCCTTCTCTGTGATACTATAATTATTCTCATGCTTGTTTATCACTCAGGAAGTGTAAGCCACAGGATGGTCTACACCCTTGTTGTCTAATTGGGCCAGAATAGCTCCAATAGCAAGATTGCTAGTGTCAGGGTATAGGATGAACTCCTTATCATAGTCAGGATACACTAGCATTGGCGCCTCTTTGAGTTTTTGCTTAAGGGTTTCAAAAGCTTATTGTTGACTGGCGGTCCATTCAAAAGGAACATTACGCAACAACTGGACTAGAGGTTCACTAGTATTGGCAAAGTCAGGGATAAACTGTCTGTAGTAGCCCATCATCTCTAGAAAGGCTTATACCTCTTGCAGGTTGGTGGGCAGGAGCATTTTGTCAATGGCCTCAACCTTCTTAGTCATTGGGCAAATCCCTGTCTGGGTTACTTCATGGCCCAAGAATTCAAGATGCTCTTTGAAGAAGGCGCACTTGGAAGGTTATAGTTTGAGGCCAGCTTCCTGAATCTTTAGGAACACCTCTTTGAGATGAGCCAGGTTGTTGGTGAAGGTAGCGCTGAAAACTGTTATATCATCCAAGTATACTAGGACACACAACAACTTCAAGTTGAAGAGGATGGAGTCCATGGCCCTTTGGAAGGTGGATGGGGCGTTGCAGAATCCCTGCGGCATGCAAGTAGGCTCAAAAAGCCCTTCAGATGTAATGAGCACAGCTTTTTGGCAATCCTTGGGTGACAGATTAACTTGCCAGTATCCAGATGTCAGATCCATTGCGGAGAAAAACTTAGAGCCTCCAAGACGTTGGAGAGCATCATCAATATGCAGCAAGGGGTATGAGTCCTTCTTGGTCAAAGATTTCAATTGGCGGTAGTCCATCACAATATAATGACCTCCATCTTTCTTCTTTAAGATGAGTAGCAGGATGCCCAAGGACTTTGGGAAGGTGCCAGCAGCCCAGAGTTCAACAGTTATTTGAGCTCTTTAGATACCTGGGCGTCCTCTACACAGCTGCGGTAATATAGTTTAGCACGGAAGGGAGGAGTGTTGCCAGTGTCAATCTGATGCGTAACGCCTTTGGCTAACCCATAGTTGGTACTGTCCTTAGCAAAGATGTTGGAAAATTGGTCTAGCAAGTCTAGCACCTCTTTCTGTTGAACCAGGGACAGCTGTGGAAAGTCTTGCGCAGTGAAAAAGGATAGAACTTGGGGTCATCCTCAGGTAGGTTAAAATCTTGGAATGTGCCAAAGGGATGAAGAGACAGGACATCAGGAGCGCTCAAAAACTTGCCATATCCAACGACCTGCCCCCTAGACACAGTCATGGGGAGTGCAGTCAGGTTGGCTACCAACAATTGAACTGGGTCCTTATGGGAGACATCTAGGATTCCAGGACAGAGATAAGGTTTGTTGCGCCCTAAAGAGGGGGGAGAGTACAACTCCAAGAAGGTTTTTTTGGGTAGTTCATATGATATCTGGGAGTCTAGGATGACCTGGGAGCCAGAGGTGATGATGACAGCAGATGTGGCTAAGAGAGGGATCCCTTTAGACACAGGGCAAGCCATGGGTGGATATTTCATGTTTGAAGAGTGGGTGCAATATTTGAGGATGAAACCCCCAGTGGTATATTCCAGGGCACATGTCTTGAGACGTTTCCCGGGAACTTTAACCAGCTCTTTAAAGATCATAGGGACTTTGTATCCCAGAATAGAGAGGTAACCATCTTTTAAGTTGATTATCCTGTTACATTCCCTAAGGAACTGAGTGCCAACTAAGAGATTGTAACTCTTGTTTTCCAAGACAACTGATGGCGTAGCTAGGAGAAGCTTGCCAAACCGCATGGGTAGAGTGGAGTACGCCCCTATGGCGCGGGTCATAGACAGTCCAGCTGTGACATACAACTGGTGATAATTAAGGTCAGGGGAAAGTTTGAGTTTCTTCACAAGCTTGGAGGAGACAATGTTGACTAGCAAGCCAGTGTCTAAAACGGCCTTGATCTTCACTTTTTGAATGGATATCTCTACTCAAGTGGTAGTGCTACCAAAGGTTGGAAGGACGGCCAAGATATCTTGAGCATCTGCTAGTTCCTTATCCCACTTCTCAATCATGAATCTTAATCCTGGGAACTCCTTATAAACAGTTTGGAGAGGGAGAAAAACAGATACATTCTTGAAGACAGCGTCAGCAACCTTGGCAGCTTCTTCTGTTAACTACACTAGCACAGGGGACCTCTTAGCCTGAGTGAGGTAAGGGCAAGAGACAACTTCTTTGGCTTCAGGAAAAGGATTAGCGTTAGTTGTAGACTTCCTGATTGCAACTTATAAGGGACTGTAATGGTTTCAGGAACAGCCAGGACAGAGTACCCATATGCGTTAGCGTTGTCAGTATCAGAGTCATCCAGGTCAGAGTTGTCAGAGATATTGTGGAGCAAGAGGAGGATAGGAGGAGCCTCATTATCAGCAGACTCGGAGTCAGATATATAGGGAGGGATTAAAAGAGACTGGGAAGAATTGCCAACCGAGAGCGTCTCTGCCTCTAGGTTGACTGTTCTTTTCCTGCCTGCTCTTTTGGATCAGCTCCTTCAACCCGTGGGTTGGTGCAGACTTGAGAATGGTAACCTATCTGACCACATTTGTGGCAACCTTGGTGTCAAGGAGGATTCTGTAATTTCATGGTGAGGATGCAAGGGCCACTGGAAGATGAACTAGAGTTAGAAGTAGCTCAACCTTCTCTAATAACTGCGCCAGAGTGGGTAAGGTGCATGTCCTGCAACAGTGTCTTTATGCTTTTCATAGAGGAAAGCATAGCCTTATGGGCTTTGAAGTGAAGTCACAGAAGCTGGTTAAATTTGAGAGCTTGAGCGCAAGACATTTAAGCTTCATGGGCTGTCAATTGTCTGCTTGTTATCAGTTGCTGTCCTTCCATATAGAATCTTTCTGCAAACTCAGCTAGTGTCTCTTTAGGTTTGAAAGCAATATGCATAAAAGTGTCCTTTTTTACTTCCAGGCTAAGGTCACTACCAAACTTGTCAATCAGAAGCTGCTTCATATCTTCCCACGTCTCAATGGTGGGTAGTTCAGGCACCACCACCTCCTGGCAAGTTGGATTTAAACAGGTCAGAATATGTTCTTTCTTAACTTTGTCTGATGCTTGTCTCATGGCAGTTTTGTAGATAGTTAGGAAAGCTGCAATGGTCAAGGTTTTGGGGTCAAAGACTTGCTTAAAGTTAGGCTTGAAGTGTGCTTCAGGAGTTGGACCACCATTGTTGCTATTGAGTACGTTTATACGCGGGGAAAACTCTGCTTTGGATTCAGAGGGGGGCTGTCTAGCTCATAGCTGATGAACACTCTCTTCAAGGGCTGTCAGGGTCTCAATAGCGCAGGCACCCGTATTGACAGCTTGAGTGGTCTGTTGTGCAGTAGCTTCTAAGTGTTGACCTTGGGTGGTCACTATTGTGGAGAGCTCATCCAGTCAAGAAGTAAGGGATGGCCCCACTGAGAGGCAAGGGGAAAACCTGTTGTTCACAGAGTCAATCAAGTCATTCATCTCTTGTACGTCTCTATCCAGTTCAGTATGGTCCCACTTCAATTGATCCACCTTGTTAGCTAGGGCAATCAGTTCCCTAGCACATTGAATTTGAGGGGCTCCTGGTAAGCCAGGGCAGCAACCATCTTTGTCAACAACCCCAACTGGACTAGCAGCAGTTGCCATCATCTCACATAGGGCGACAAGTTCTTGCTGTAACTTCACAACTTGAGCAGTCAACTCAAGCACCTGAGGGTCAGGTTGAGGAGCCTCAGCAGGACTTCCTTGACTGCAAGTAGTTGTATGTAGCTCTTGAATAGTGTCCCATATTCTCTGCTCTCAATCTGCCAATTCATCAGAAGGGGGAGAGGGCAGAACATCTGGCTTGGGCATAGAAAATTCATTCACTTGACTCTGGAGTTTGACTTTAGCAGCAGCAGTGGCAGCTCTCTCTTGACCAAACGCTGTACTAAGTTCATTAAGGCTGTTAGCAGCAAAGTCCGCTACCTGCTATAGTTGCTTGAATGAATACATGCTGAATGCATTGAGCTGCTGCAAAAGTTGTTTGAAGTTAGTGAGATAAGCGTTTAAGGTGAAATCTACTTGAGTTTACCAGGTTGTTCTAGCTGGTGAAACTTGTGTAGACGCTCTCTCACATATTTGGGGATGAACTGGTGCATTTTTTTGATATAATTAACCAAACAGGTCTGGGAGGTAACATAATTGCGCTGATTTTCAGATACCAAGGAAAACAGGGAATGGATCCACTGTTGGTAGGCAGAAACTGGTCCCAGTGATGATTAACTGCTGCTTGTAGAGACAAGATTTCTTGGACGTGGAGCCCAAACACCATTTGATGGTGGGCCATAGGCAGGATGCACAAAGGACAATATTAAGTGCTCAGTAGAGCCAGCTGCTGAGAGGAGATTCTGTGGAATTTGAGGAGTCACAATCAATTCATAGTATTCCACTTGACTGAACTGCAGCTAAGGCAAGGGACGGCTCCTTCACAGGCTATCCCAAGGGCTACTGCCATGACTTGTTCTAAGTCAGGGGTACCCATGGGGTAATCAATTAGGCAGCAACCATTCCCAAGGTTCAGTATAGTGGGGGTAATAGGTGGGTTGGCAATATCTTCCTCAATAGGAGGGCTAGTAATTTCAGGTGAAGGCGGCTCTTGTATAGGCGGAGGCAAAGGACCTGAAAACGTGGATGCAAAAGGGATAACTGAGGGGCTTACAGCCCCTGTAGTGAGCACCATTTTTGTTGTGTTCTGAGGCGCAGCACAGACACACAACGGGAAATCCTAACCTTAGGATTGGATTTGTACAAAGTCTTGGTTAGATGACAGGGAAGGCTATGCGTTTACCTTGCGGCCCTGGAAGAATAATCTCTACTAGTTATGGCTAGAGAGAGGCGCAGAAGTACTGAAGACACAAAGACAAAAATGTGAATAGAACTTAATTTTTATTGGTGAATATTAAAGGGAATATATAGTGGTTAGGAATACCAAAAACATTACCAGGACGGTAGGATTGCTTGCCACCAGCATGAGTGGGGCAAATGAGTTGCACAGGATCAAGAAACCAAACAATTGTATTTCCTGATTCAGTCATCAACTCGTTTTGAGAGGCAAAAGCAAAATCAAGAGATTTGTCTTCAAAATGGCCCACCAAAGGCGAAATTGATACATGGTGAATAGCAGTATTCACAACAAACACCCAGCAGACAAGGAATGTCCCCAAAGAGTTGCAACCCACTACCACAAAAGGCTGTGCTTCTACTGTCATGAACCCAGCCACCTCACTAAGGCTTGCCCTAAGAAAAGTGGTCCTACAGTTTCTCTAGCACAAATAAGCACCTCTACCTAGTCTTACAAGTTTATCCAAGTCAAAGTGAAGACCTTCACATCAACCCAGACTATCAAAGCATTCATTGATACAGGTGCTGAAGAAATCTTCATTGACGCTATGCTTGCAAAGGACCTAGGACTAAAGGCTACCGCCAAAGGCGTTAAGGTGATCATGAGTAATAGCTCCTATGATCTTGGCTTCAGATGTGAAACTGAGTTGCCATTAAAGATTGGTCAGAATACCTACCCGCCACTCCCCATCATCTTGAATGGACTTCCTCACCCTCTGATCCTGGGTAACTCCTGGTCCCAAAAGCATGGTGCCATCCTGAACTTCTACAACCAGACAGTTGCACTTGTCAGGGAACCAACCCTGATTGGCCAGCTTGCTAGTGTTTAAGAACTAGAGGGTTGCGGACTGTGTGGGCAGAGACCACCAAAGGATTGGTGCTAACTTAATGCGGTAGGACATTGACTTGCCCACCCACAACCACAGACCAGCAGCTGGGACAATAGTATCTATTACTCCCGTGAGAGTAATATATAATTCCAAATAGCTTGTTGATATGGTCCAGTGGGAGCTCAGCAGCAGAGGCAGGCATTGGTTTGGGGGAGACAGGTGGTTCCATGTCCATTTGGTAGGCAGGAAGGAAGTTGTATTTATCTCTGAACAGGCAGGGTTTGGTAACGTACCAAGGGCCTTCTCGGTTGTATCTGGTTAACTTGGTAGTTCTGGCCAAGGGATCCTGGGCTAGTATGTTGTTGGTGGTTTAGTCCTTCTACTCAGGCTTTAGGGGTACTCTGTGAAATGAACAGGACCAAAGGGGGCACCTGGCGGACGGTATGTAGCTGACAGGCTGGCAGGGGGGTGACAATCTTGGGGTTAACTGGAAGATGGCAAGAATAAAATATGGCAATAGTTGGGGAAACCAATATCTCATAACCTTTATTTAAAAATGACAATGGTGGTTGATCTTGACCTGGCAGGTATTTATACCACACTGCCAGGCTTCACTACTTGGTCAGGTTTTATGGGCTCAGGCAGGTTGGCATAGGGTGTCTCAGATGGCAGTGTGGCGCTTGGCACTGACGGTTTGCCATTGGTCACTTTGGGGTGAGAAGACTTTGAATCCTTCTGTTTATCAATTTGGGTATTGAGTGCCTTTTTAGGTTCAGTGCCTTCCCCGGGACTTTGGGGGATTTCAGAATAACTTTCAGGGAGAAATTTGTCTATTTTACTGGGCAAAACGCCATTATCAGGCACTGGCACCTCAGGGAAATTCCTGGCATCTTGCACTGGCGGTTTGCTTGCAGAATCCTGCAGGGCAGCTAAGGATTTGGGTCCTGGAGGGCTGGCAGCAACTTCATCAATTAGTAGTGGGTTATTGTGTTCCCAGCCTATGAGTCTGGCGGTTTCAAAGGGTTTTATCCAGGGTTTGACTCCAGTTCTGTATTTTGAGATTTAGGAGCATCCAAATTGTCATTCCTGACAGCACTGAAGGGGGCCACCTCATGTAATGTAGCACTGTTCTAGCTGGGCCCAGCCAAAAGGAAACCCAGCACTCTCTTGATCCTGAAAATGGAACCCAGTGTTGATGCCTTGCCCTCCCCACTAGAGGAGTGGAGCCATGTCTTCAGTGTCAAAGCAGCAACCTGTCTTCCCAAACATACAGAGTACAATCACACCATTGATCTCCTACCCAGCACCAAACCTTGGCATGGCCCCATCTATAGCTGCAATCACAAGTAACAGCTGGTCCTAAAATCTTATATCAATGACAGGTCCAAGAAAGGTTTCATCCACGTGTCAAAGAGCCCTTACTCATTACCCATGCTATTTGTGGGTAAGAAAAATGGCATGATGTGCCTGTGCGTGAATTACCAAAGGCTAAATGACATCACAGTGAAGAACAGATACCCAATTCCAAATGCTGACAACCTGTGCAATGTCTTGACTGGGGTTCAGGTATACTCCAAGATTGACCTCTGAGACGCTTTCAACCAAATCCATATCAAAGAAGGCAACAAATACAAAACGGCGTTCAAGACCAGGTATGGACTCTACAAATATCTGGTGATGTCATTCAGTCTATGCAACGCTCCTAGCACCTTCCAACAAATTATCAGCTCAGTCCTGGGCAAATACCTGGAGCAGTTATGTGTGGCCTACCTTGACAATATCCTCATCTACAGTAAGACCCCATAAGAGCACCTACGCCACCTGGACCTTATCCTGAGCAAAATCTCACCAGCCAATCTACATGTGAACTCAAGAAATGCAAATTCTTCCAGCCACAGGTGGAATTCCTGGGCTACATTGTAAAGACTGAAGGATTTCTATTGGCCTAGGACAAGATGGATGCAGTAACCTCCTGGCCTACCCCCACGTGCCTAAAAGATATCAGAAGTTTCCTGGAGCTAGCAAACTATTGCAGAGACTTCATAAAATATTATGCTATCCTGCTGCCCCTGACCAGACTCTGCTTGTACAAAGTCCATTTTGTCTGGACCAACAAATTTACCTCCTTGTTTGAGACTCTGAAGAAGGCCTTCATATCTTCCCCTGTCCTTGCCATGCCTGAGCCGTCTAAACCTTTTGTGCTGGAGACATATGTATCTAACTTTGCAGTGAGTGGTGTCTTTCTTCAGGAAGGAGGGGATAGTATGCTACATACTTTATCATATTACTCCAAAAAGATAACTCTGCTGAAGAAAACTATCCAATATACAACAAAGAAATGCTTGCAATAATGAAGACCCTGAAACATTGGCGCCGGTACCTATGTGGCGCTGAATTCTCAGTAAAGGTCCTAACTGACCACAAGAACTTGATTAACTTATTTAAACCCAGATAGTTAAACCAGAGGCAAGCCAGATGGGCCTTGGAATTGGCTGACTACACCTTGGCCATAGACTACAAGCCAGGAAAAGTGAACATGGTACCTGATGCCCTGAGTAGAAGAGCCAACCTGATTCCCTCCTCCACAGAAACCAAGGACCACAACATCCACACACTATTAGAACCTGTTAGCCTAGGTATACAACTGAATTACTTGAAGATTGCTTCCAGAAAATCCAACGTGATATAAGCACATAAGTAGGACACCTAACCAACCAAACTATTCAATGCCCTGGCAAAAGATCCTGATTGTCTTCACTCAAAAAAAGGCTACTCCCTGAAAGGCACCACCCTTCTGCTCCATAACAGAATCTATGTCCCCAGGGGCCCAACCCAAACCAACATATTGATTGACCATCACAACTCAGAGATTACCAGCCACCTGGGTAGACACAAATCTCTCCTAAGCATCAAACAAAACTATTCATGGCCTGGCATAGAAAAGGAAGTAAACGCCTACATCAATGGGTGTGAAACTTGCAGAAGAACCAAGACACATTGCACTAAGTCAGAAGGATTGCTAAGACCATTGGACATACCTGCTGGACCCTGGAAATCAGTATCAATGGATTACATAGTAGAGTTTCCCTCCTCAAACTCCTTTGACACAATCCTGGTCATGGTAGACCACTTCACCAAAATGGCTTACTTCATCCCAACCACCACCCACTGTAAAGCAGCCAAGACTACCAGACGTTTCCACAACCGCATATTGACGCAACACGGCACACCAGAAGGAATAATCACCGGCCAAGGACCCCAGTTTACCTCACACTATTGGACCCAAGTAATGAAGGACCTTGGAATAAAACTCTGCATGTCAACCTCCTACCACCCACAAATGAACAGACAAACCAGACAGGTCAACCAGATCCTGGAATAATATCTCTAATGCTATATTAACGTGTACCAAGACAACTTGGAAGAGATATTACCCATGGCACAATATGCCTATAACAGCAAAGACCATGCATCCACAGGTATGTCCCCCTTCAAGGCTAACCACGGTTTGATCCATCATGGGACCCTAGCAAAAGCAGCAAGGAACAGAATACAGAAGGGAAAACCTGGATTGAACAAATACATGACACCTAAGAAACCTGCCTTATAAATCTAACCAGCGCTGTCAATACCTTTCTAAGCATTTGCTGACAAGAAAAGAATCCCTGGGGAACACTTAAAAATAGGCAACAAGGTCTACCTCAACTCCCAAACTTTCCCTTATATGTGCCTAGTAGGAAACTAGCCCACTGCTGCTGTGGTCCTTACAAGATTGTTAAGCAGATAGGTGAAGTGGAGTACAAACCGGACCTGTTGTCTACTTGTAAAATCCACAATGTCTTTCACCAACTCTTGCTGTTCAAGAAAGAAGGCACTACATTTCCCCACTAGAAGATCATATCCAATCCCCCCGCCCATCCAAGAAGGGCGTGCTAATAAATATGAAGTCAAATACATCCACAAACACCATCTACATTACAAGACCCCACAATACTACGTTAAATAGAGAGTCTACCCCCCCCAAAGAGAGCACCTGGGAGCCTGTATCCAACCTTCCCAACGTGCACAGTGCCATAAAGCAATACTTGGACAGGAAAGCAAGTAAAGAGGGGGGCGCTGGGAGAGAAGGGGATGATGTCATAAATTACAAACTCTTGCTAACTATGCTTGTGGAAAAACCTCAACTACAGGATTCAAACCCCACAATCTTGCAGGCCTCCAGCCCGCAGGACCAGCTGCCTGGCTGCCTGCGTTTTCCTAGGCTCAAACTAGAGCAGGTTTTGACTTTGGGGAAACTCCTGTGGCCTACTGACCTAGAGTTACCTGTTCCAACGCCTCACCTGCAAAAGGATCCTGTTAACCCTGCTAATGAGAGTGCAGGCTGGTTCAGCAATCCCAAGATAACTGGGGCCACTGCAGCTGGGGAATTGGAGAAACTTCCTGTAGAATGTGGGCTGCCCAAGGATGATAAATCCTGTAACTCAAAAAAGGAATTCAAGTCTTCTTGTTTCAACCCAGCCAATGAAAGATCTCCCGTACAAGATGCCACCAAGTTCTGGCCAATCCTAATAGACAGTATCACCAGGTCCAAGGAGAATTTCAAAAAATTGCCCATAGTAACTGGGCATACTTATACCCTAGGCTGCCAGGAAACTACCCATTGCCATTCTTGCAATAAAGTGACATGAATCAAAGGTTCAACCAAGTCATCCCATATTTGATTTTAGTTCTGTTTCATTTGAAGACTAACCTCTGCAGCCTTTTTCCCCACACTCATCAACCCCAAGAAACTGCAGACCATCTGCCTGAGCTATATCAACCACCCAGAGCACCCTTTGGCCTGGTACGTTTCACAGAATATCCCCCAGCCCAGCATATTCAGAGTTCACTCTAAAGGAAATTCTGATCTATGACCCCAAAGCCAGAACCCAAGAGACAGAGATCATTGGCCGAGAAGGATCCTGGATAACAGTGCCCCCTCTTCTATTCCGAGATAAATATAACTACCTGCCAGCCTACCAAGCTCTAATTACCCCGCCTCTAACCCTGCAGCCCAACCACCTGCAAGAATCTGTGATAGCCAATGAGTCCACTTCAACACAACTATTTGGAGTAATGTACATCACTCTAAATGGACTTGTAGATTTTATGGTTCCCTTCAACAGACCCTGGGCCATCATAGGCAAATCCTTATCATATATTGTAAAGTTAGCTCCTATCCTCTGGTAGGCCCTACCCTCTGGGCCTGTGGGCTGCCTGCCCGCAAGTCCTCAAGACTCCCCCACAGGATGGATCCCAACAGAAAAGTGAAATATGTAAATGGTTAAAGCATAAGATGTCTTGGCTGTTCTTCCCCTGTTTGGACGTACAACTACTTGCATAGAGATATCTATCCAAAAGGTGAAGATCAAGGCTGTCCTCAACACTGGTTCTCCAGTCAATGTTATGTCTTCCAAGTTAGTTAATAAACCCAAGCCAGTCCCAGACCTAAACTATCATCAGACTTATGATACAGCTGGCCTATTTATGACCTGGGCTATTAGCGCGTACTCAGCTCTCCCCATGCAATTTGGTAAGCTACTCCTTGCTGCCCCTGCTGTAGTCCTGGAAAATAAGAGCTATAAACTATTGGTAGGTACTCAATTTCTCTTAGAATACAATGGGATCATCAACATTAAGGATGGATACCTGTCAATCCTTGGATATAAAGTTCCTCTCATCTTTGAAGATCCCATCAAAGTTCCTGATAAATACCTAAAGACGGGAGTCCTGGAATACCTTTCTGGAATTTTCACCCTAAAATACTACATGCACTCCTCCAACATGAAGTGCCCTCCTCCTGCCTTCCCTGCACTTGAAGGAGCTCATCTCTTGGCTACCTCAGGTGTGAACATTCCTCCTGGGTCTCAAGTCAACATTGACTCCCAAATTGTGTATGAATTGCCTGAGCGTACTTTCCTAGAACTTTACTTCCTTTCCTCTTTGGGGTGTAATGAACCTCATCTCTTCCCAGGAATTTTATACTCTTCTCACAAAGATGATGTGCAGTTACTTATGGCTAAACTAACTCCTGTGCCTATCACTGTCTCTAGAGTTCAAGTGGTTGGCTATGGCTGAGTCTTATATGTGCCTGATGTTCTCTCACTACATCATTTTGATACCTTCTGTGATTTCAACTTACCAGAGAAAGAACCTCAAGTATTTCCTTTTTCAGTGCTGATAATTTCCCACAGTTGTCTTGTGCACAACAGAAAGAAGTTCTTGACTTGCTTGAAAAGTTTGCCAATATCTTTTCCAAAGACAGTACAGATTATGGCCTGGCTAAAGGTGTCATCCATCAAATTGATACAGGTGACGCTCCTTCTTTCCAAGCCAACCCCTACAGAAAAATTAGATTATAGGATGATCAGATGTTCAAGGAGCTCAAACAGTTGCTAGAATCTGAGCTACTTGCTACGTCCCAGAGTCATTGGGCTCCCCCTTGCTCATATTGAAGAAGAAGAATGGAGGTCACTGCATTGTGATGGATTATTAACAGTTGAATTCTTTAACCAAGAAATATTCTTACTCCTTGCCACACATAGATGATGCCTCCATTGTCTTGTAGGTTCTAAGTTCTTTCCAGCTATGGATCTGGCATCTGGCAAGTTGACTTCTCTCCTGAAGACAGACAAAAAGTTGCTCTCATCACCTCTGAAGGATTGTTTGAACCTACCTGCATGCCTCAAGGGCTTTTTAATTCCCCTGCCACATTCCAGAGGGCTATGGATTCTATACTACGTGATCTAAAGCTCTCATGTGTATTGGTCTATTAGGATGATATAAGAGTCTTCAGTGCAACCTTTAATGATTATCTGGCCCATCTACAAGAGGTTTTTCATAAGATTCAAGAAGCTGGACTCAAGCTGAAGCCGTCCAAGTGCGCCTTTTTCAGAGATTGTCTGGAATTCTTAGTGCATGAATGTTGGAAATGGCGCCATTAATGTTATTTCAATATGGCCTTCAAATCATGATATATGCAAATATTTGGCTGATTTTGCTTTCAACTTTGGACATTCCTTGCCTTCTGTAAATGGGTCTGTTCCAATTTCCACCCATTATGGATTGCCATACCAGCCTGTAACTGATCCTGTTATGACTTCACCCCAACATGACCCCCTCTGCCACTCTGTCTACCTATTGAGTGATCATCAACCCTTGTCTACTATTTAAGTAGAATCAACTCTCCTAATAAATACAAGTTTATCCACATTTGTGTTGGCTTTAATATTCTTCAAGCTTTTTCCTTTCCTTTTTTCCAAAAGGAATTCTTCATCTTGTATTCCATAAATTAAGGTATGTACCCTTAATTTTCCCCTGAAGGCTAACCCAAGACTAGCTTCAAACCTCAACCCTTTTGTAACAAAGGTTTTCCACCGTGTTCTCCTGGATGTTGTCCCCAGGAGCCAAACACAACAATGAAGTAACCCAGATTAGGATACGTCCCATGATCAAGAAATTGGAAGCCATTGATAAAATTCTCTCTCCCACTTCTTTGAGAGAAGTTCAAGTCTTCTTGGGCATGATGGGTTACTGCAGACAATTCATCCCTAACTTTGCCAACATCAGTGAACCACTATTCCAGTTGTTAAGAACTGTTCCTTTCAAATGAACGGCCATTCAACAATAGGCCTTTGAGACTCTCAAATAGAAACTAAAGAGGCCTGTAAAAATCCACATGGAAGCAGTTTTGCAGGCAAGGGTTGATTTGGCTTCAAATAAAGACTCTATGCTGAAAGTTGAAAGTGTGAGTGGTTTTGAGACAGGTAGAGGCCTAGTAGGGAACACTGGCTGCTAGGGGAGGTAAGGCCTGCCTAGTAGGTAACAAAGGACTACTAGAGTGAAACTATGGACCAGCCCAGCAGGGAACATTGGCTGCTAGGGGGCTGGTTAGTTGTCCTCACCCAGAAGGGAATGTTGGCTGCTAGGGGTGAGGAATGTGATGGCCCAGCAGGGAATGTTGGCTGCTAGGGGTGGGGAGTGTGCCATCCTGGTAGGTAACACGGGCTGCCAGGAAAGAGAGGAGCTAAAATAGCTCTACATGACCTTGTGCGCTTACAGGAGGTCTGTGAGCAAGTACCTTACCTAACAGACTGGTAGTGTGTCCTTATCTGTGTTTCTTTGGGGGCTTTGGGTAAATCCTAAAGCTACCATTGGGGGCATGGATTTTCTCAGAGGTGTTATCAATGTAGCTGCTTGGGGAAGCAGTTGCAGAACTTGGTATGATCAGGCCTCTGGGAAGTAAAGGTGGTTACTTTGCGCCCGAAAGCTCAGACTTAACCACCTGAGTGAGTAAAGACATCTACACATACATGAGGATTTTCTGTGGTTGAATGGCCTAAGTGTAGGACACTTTAGAGGGACCAGTCAAACGCCAGTAGCCTTGTAGACTTATTGCCTGAGTCTGAGGTATTGGTAACGGGGACTGACAATTGAACCACAGTGGTTCATAGTGTAGGATCAACAGTGAAGGCTAGTCAGATGGACTGTATGATCACAGTGAAGACTAGTTGAGGGACTTAAAGATCATAGTGATGACTGGAACTAAGATGGTTCATGGTGCAGATGGAACCTGGGTGGTTCATGATGAGGACTGGCTGATGGACTGGAAAGGACTGGCTGATGAACTAGGAAGGACTAGCTGATGGATGAGCTGAAGGACTGGATGATGGACTATGAAGAACTAGTTGATGGACAAGGAAGAACTAGCTGAAGGACTTGAAGGTCTTGGAGCAGTACTAGCTGGAAAACTAGAAGTTGGTTAAAAAGGACTAGCATAAGTGGATGCAGGAGCAGAAATGCCTGATTTGGACTCTGGAAAGAATGATTGTTAATAAGAAAGAAGCAAAAAAAAAAGAATAAATTAATACTGCCAAAAAGATATGATAAAAAGATTAGAATAAATATCACATAGTGAAAAGAAAGGGAGAAAGAAATAGTTTGCAGTGTTTACACTGTGAATTTATTAAAAAACAATTGAGTGGAACCAGAGCCAGAGAGGCCGTAAACAGGACAGAGAAAATATTGAGGCAAAGGCTGGGGTTTTGCTGAGATGGTTGTGGGAGGCAAGAAGCAAGTGACGGGCAAGTTCAGAGTGTGAAAATGCTAAGAAAATGCAGAGGAACTCAGAGAAACATTAAAGAATTAAGGGTTTGAAAATCCCTTAAGTAAAACATATGTGGAAACGCTTGAGTTTTGCTGGAGAAACGTGACGGAAAACACGGCAAAATTGTTTGAAACGGGGAGCAGTTGTTTATCCGGAGAAAGACAGCACTGGGTTCAAACCATGGTCAAGAGCAAGTCATTCAGGTGAACAGTTTGGCAAAACCTTTGAATCTGAGTGTTTGATTGGCTGCAGGTCAAAGCCTGTTTAATCAGTGTTTTGAGGGCTTTAACTGAAGAGTTTAAGCCTAAAAATGAGGGAATGAAGCAGAAAACCCAGGGTTTAAATTGGCTGAAGTAAGATAAAAGGTTTAATAAATTGTAGAGAAGAAGAAAATGGATAGTTTAAGATTTGAAAATCAAGCATTCTGAGAAAAAAGGGGGACTGAAACAAGGAGCTATAAAAAGGAGGGCTATCTCAAGCTTTTCAGGGATTCAAAACAGTGGATTACAAAGACCACAAGGACTATACAGAGAGCTGAAGCCCAAGATAAAGGAGCTGGAGCTGGAGCAAAGTGCAGGAACCCAAGACTCAGGAGCAGGAGTCCAAGACTAAAGAGAAGGGGCCCAAGACCAAGTGCAAGGAGACCAAGATATTGTTAGAGGACTCCAAGGTATTGGCAAACCCTATTGTTTCCCAGACCCCCAGGCAAAATACCAGAAGGTTTCTAAGGGGGTCTTCCTTCTTAAAGTGAATAGAAGCCTATTTCAACCCTTCCTAAAGTTCTAAGTAGTACAGATAGACCCTATGAGTGAATTGCCCTACATCTTTTATCCTGGCCAAGGGGAGAAAGATACCTATCATCAGATTTGTAGAAGATTTGCCACTAGTAAGACCTCCCAGGAAGAGTGGGAGAGGTTGACTAGACAACTTGAAATGACATATAGGGGAAGGGAGTTCTTTGGGAATGAGTTTACTAGGTTGCTAAAAGATTGATACAGGCCTACAGAAGGTCTAGCACCAGCTGAGGTACAGGTGCATGGCAGGGATGCTTGCCTAGTTATTGGAAAAGTATTGGAGGAGTTTGCATTAATGCAGGCCAAGTATAAACTTCTAGCCAGTTACCTCCCTCTACTAGGAAATGACAACTCATCTAATCTGGCCCCTGGCTATGACCCAGGACACACTATGGGGACTGATGGACAGGAACCCCAAAAGGCCCCTTGTATTGAATCCAGGTCTAACCAGTCCAACTTACCATTATCCTGCCCTTGACTATTATTACCATTACCTTCCTGTGACAAAGATTTAGGGAGCTTTGCCTCCAGGGAGGCAATTTCATGGGATAGCACTTTGTTGTCATCCCGCCAACAAGCCATGATCTCAACGCTCTTTTCTTCCCTTGCCCTTAAAGCCTCAATTTCATGATTTGCCTTTGCTTTCACTTTTAATATTTTGTCCCATCCTACTACCAGGTTCCAAGAATCCCACACATAGATTCAGTTTCCTTGGGCAGGAGTCCCTTCCTTTGCAAAGTAATCAGAATATAACTCTTTGAATACAGCCTTTACTTCCACCAAGGACTCCTCAGGCACAGTCTTGGTGACCTCCAAGCTTGCCCAAGCTTCCTCCAACAAACTTGTATGAACCTCTTTCCTGGCAGCAGCAGTTTCTACACAAACTACTCCAAATTTGGCTCTTTCAAACAATAACAAAGAAGACAGAATAATTGAAAAGGTGATTGAGGGGAAAGAATCAAAATTGAAAATATATATTTATTAAAATTTAGCTGTTTTTGCTAGTATACCATTTGGGGCATATTTGGCTGAAAACCCCTCCAGTTCCTGAATCAACCTATGATTTATATCACGTGGTCTATGACATTTGAGTCATTCAAACCTAGATATTTACCTAAAAGATCCCCTGTAATTCTCAGTCTATGAGAATTAACCTACAATGAGAAGGAGTCACCTGATCCCATTCATCTCAATGTACCAATTCAGCATGGAGCTTCCCTAGCTCCCAGCGCCAAAACCCTGTGGATTACACATTCCAAAACTAAGCTATCAATGTTCCAACTAGGAACCAGCTGATCAAACCTGAATCCCTAGACATCATTGTCTTTATTTAGTTATCTTCACATTTAATGGTTTTTCACATTAAAAACCCATTAAAATGCTTTGAAACTCAAACCAGGCACCACTGCGGCGCCCAGAAAATTTCCCAGGCAGCGCCTGAAACATTAACTGGGTAGCACCTTGGCACTTTACAAATCAATTAGGCAGCTCAGCGGCGCTTCTAACCTAATGAATTTGCCAAAACGGCGCTTTTAACCCAAAATTTGGGGGGTTACTTTTGATTAACCTTAACCAAACTTCTTGACACAGTCAAGGCAATTAAACAATATGATTAAATACTCATTGATCATATTCCCATGTATTTATTAATTAATATTCCTGGTTAATTAAATTGCTTTTGAGACGCCTAGTCCCCAAGATTGCTTTGGCTAATCTTGCCTCAATTTTACTAGTTAGTCTGGCCTAACTAACTACCCATATTCTATTCTTTTATTAAATATAGATACCAAGTTTCCAGGAATTTTTATCTGAATAATTCCAGTCAAACCTATTCACATGAAATAAACAGCAAAAACAGAACAACTTTATATTTCGGAGTATTTATTTGGCTAAATACTCAACAGTGACTATTGTACAGTCACACCCCTATTCTTGTATACCCTGATTATGACAAGGAGTTTATTCTATACACTGACACTAGCAACCTTGCTATTAGTGCAATCCTGGATTAACTTGATGACAAAGGTGTAGACCATCCAGTAGCTTATACCTCCAGAGTCCTGAACAAGCATGAGAAAAACTACAGTGTTCCCAAGAAGGAATGCCTAGCTGTGCTCCACACTTTCAAGAAGTTTTGCCACTACATCTACAGTACACACTTTACTTTTACCATGGATAATGCCTCTCTCAAATTGTTACAGCAATTGAAAGAACCCAAAGTGCACCTGGCTAGATGGGCTCTTTGTCTACAAGGTTACAACTTCACTGTACTGCACTTCCCCAGGATTCAACATCAGAATGCTGATGGACTGTCCAGAATGCCCATCCTTGCACTACACCCTGCTGAGGCTGATTGACTATATGAACTAATTGGATATCCTTCCTCCTGAGAGAACAAGACAGAAGAAGTGCATATTGCCCTATCCAAGCTATCATAAGACATGCTCATTTGTGACAACCAGCTTTTCAATAAAGTATGAGACTTCTACCTACCTTATGTACGGCTTAATCTTTGCCTTTTGTTGGTGCTTCAAGCTCATAAGGAGACAGGACATGGAGGCATTTCCAAGACCTATGACTGGCTCCAGAAAAACTATTTCTGGGAGAACCTTTACCTGCTGATTCCAGATGTCATTGCTAGTTGCCACAATTACCAGCTCCAGCAACCTTGAGCTGCTTCACACAAGTTCAAGCTAGTCCCCCCTCAACACACCTTTCATACTGTCAGCATTGACGCTGTAGGGCCTCTCCCCCACTCTTGCTATGGTTGCCGCTTTATCCTAATTGCTGTTGATCATTTTAGCAAGTGGGTAGAAGCTTGCCCTACTAAGGACATCACTGTCAAGACAACCACTGCCTTTCTGTTGCAAGATGTATTCTTTTGCCATGGCTGTCCTCAAGTGTTGTTATCTGACAATGGGACTAACTTCAACGCCAAGTTAGTGACCTCTGTTGTTGAAGCACTAGAAATCCATCAGTTGTTCTGCTACCTATAATCCTTCTACTGATGGAGTTGTGGAACAAGCTAACTCTATATTGGTGTTTATCATGAGGAAATTGACTTACTTTGATGCTGCCAACTGGGATTTGTACTTGCCAGCTGCTTTGTTTGCTTATTGCCTCAGCAAACACAGGGTTACTGGTTTCCCTCCTTTTGCCATGTTATACAGAAGAGAGGCTACTACTCCCTCTCTCTTGGGGATGCAGCTCTGTACCTCTGATGCTGCCTCTAACCCTGAAGAACATATCAAAGGTCTAGTCAATTGCATAATTGACATCCAGGTGTTGGTGTATGTGTCTGCCTATAAAACCAAGGCCCTGGAGTTAACACCTAGCAATGTTGGCCACGCTCCCTTCCCAGAGTTCTAAGTTAGAGACCTGGTCCTCTACTATCAGCATAGAGTAGGAGTTAGAGCTCACAAGTTAGACTCCCTGTGGATTGGTCCTCTTGAAGTGACCTTTAAACGGGGTGCCAAGTACACTACCAAACTGTTGTCTACTGGATGCCCTTTTGCCCAAGTCCACACCAAGTTTCTCCACAAGTACATCTCCTAAAGACCAATCTATAAGGGGATGGTGTCGTGAATCCTGCTATTCAAGCATTATCAATTTGGCTTTTGATGGGATCACATTTCAAGTGTGAAATCCTTCAGTTCCCTTTCTTCCTTTGAAATGGGGTTTACTCCAAATTGGGTGAATGTCCCATTTGCATTCTGACTGGTAAACTGAGTGATCCTCAACCCGCTTATGAGAGTGGCCAGTGATCTAACTGTCCTTCTACTGTTTTGTGGTAGACTATTGCCCTATAAGAATTTAAATGATTCATCCAATAAAACTAAGTCTATTTACACTCTTTTTTTGTGTTTATCCTTGTACTTCGGTGCCATCTCCTTAGTCTAGTCTAGAAGAGATTTCTGATAATTATCATTCTCAGGGCCTTAAGGTAAATTCCTTATTGATCCCTGAATACTAACCCTTGGCTTAGTACAAACCCAATCCTACTGTTAGGATTCCCATTGTGTCCCTTGGCCATGCCCAAGTTCATGACACTTAATTTCCATTTTATCTTGTTTTATATACTTCTTGGAAGTATATACTTGAAAAGTCTAATAATATTAGGGCTGAATCTAAATTTGAAGTACTGATAAAATCATGAATTGCCGCTTGTATGTTTTGATAGTTTACTGAAGTACCATTAAGTCATGCAACAAGAGTAAGTGAATTATGTCTGTTTAGCTTATATAGGTTCCCAGGTGATTTTAGGGCAAGATTATGCATGATTAACGGCAGTGAACATTTTTTGTAGGCTAGCATTTAAAAACCAAGAAGTTTATGCTTCGTGGGAGTCTTGATTACTTCTAGGCGGCGCTTGGCCAAAACTAGTTTGGGATGGCTGAGGTTGTCAAAGTACAAAGAAGGCTGATGGGTATGTTTAATACTCAGCATAGAAAATACAATGAAGAGAATAACTTCCTTCACAAGGCAATAAAGAACAGATCTAACAAAAATAGTTGTAATTGTCTAAACTTTCGGGAAAGGGCCTGGCCAGTTAAACCAGCTAGCTATTTGGAAAAGGATGGTGTTGGCTAGGAGGCGCCATTCTGGGCATGGAGCCAAAGACCTCTTGGAAGTGTTTATCCGATTCATCTTCAGCGCGCATCGGGGCCGTGGTGACCCTAGGCGCCGATTCAGTACCATCTGAGAACGGAGATGGAAAGGAGGAGAAAGTACGGAATGTCGAGCGCCGGGAAAGGGGTTGGCTATTAGGCCAGGCACTAAAGGAGGGCACAAGCCGTGGGGCTTCACTCCAGGGGGCAGAGGTGAATGATGGCGTGTAGAGACTATCAACTGACAGCTCTTCTGCCGAGGAGCTTTCAAAGGAGGAACGGCTGGGTAAAAGCCAGCTGGGCACACTACTCTGATCTTCCTCGGCAGTTGTGTCCACTTCCTCGCCAGCAGTCCAAGAGGAAGAAGCCAGTTGAGGAGGTGTCCAAGTAGGCTGAACGCGAGGCCATGGAAAGTCGGTTGAGAAAGACTCTGTTGAGTGAGGTCGAGAGAGCAAGGATTCGAATCGTGGGACAAAAGGCGTTGGCTCTGCAGGACGCATCCAGGGGATTGAGGCCACTAGGGGATTACGCTCTATCTCTGTTAGGGGTGGACGGGTGTGGTTTAGTTGGGCTAAAGAGTGTAAGAGAGTAAGCTTTTTGGCGCTCAGCTCTCCAAGTTGCTCTGACAACTCTTTCTTGTCGCTTAGCCGCTGGCCCAATACAGAGACAAGTTCGCAATACTTTTTCAAAAGGTCGTAACTGCCGCCTCCCAGCCTGGCCTCTTCTTCTTTGGCAGCTGACAATGCATCCAGTAGTCTTTGATATTTGGTTTCTTCCTCTTTAAGCTCCTCTTGAAGTTTCTTAAAGCTAGCCGTATGAACTGACAGGGTAGACTCTAGCACATTGTTGTTTTGAACGATTGCTTTTAATTCGTGTTCTAGACGAGCCTTGTCCCCTTTAAACCGTTTCTCGAGAACTGCAAGTTCAGCAGGATGACATGCCTGGCCTCGCTCTTCAGATTCTATCTCCTTGAGTCTTGCTTTTAAAGAGGCTTCTGTCCGATTAAGCATTGTAGTCATATCATCCGTCTGGTGCTCTAAGGAGTTTCTTTCGCTCACTAGTTTAGATTTCTCTTCACGAAGTGCTTCTACTTCTGCTTGATTGGCAAGAAGCAGCTTATCCATAGCTACCAATTCGGTTTTAACTTCAACCAATTGCCTGAACAAGGATGCAGCAGGTTGATCATCGCTCTGAAGCTGATCAAACTCTTGGCGGATATTTTCACGGCTAGTATGGAGAAAGTCTCTGTCAGACTCCAGCCTTTTAATCTGTTCTTCAACCGACGACTCTTTACGAGGAGATAAAGAATCTGAAGTTTCTAAAAGGTGTTAAATATGAGGGCTAGGGAAGTGTCAAGAATAACATATAGACAGGCATCTTAACCAACCCGCTTTTTTAAATAGAGAATAAAAAAGAAAACTATAATCCAAAACAAACAAGGCATCAAGTAACAATTTCATCTAAGAAAACGTTCAAGCAGTATAGTAGGAAAATAAGTACCTGGTGTCTCCTCGAGAGTTTTAAACATCAAATATGAGGAAGGAGCCCTTCCCCTTGTTCTTGAATTGGCCCAGATGCGAATCCGATAAATGGTATTTGGCCTTAGACTAGGAATGCCAATAGAACGCTCATTTGGCTCGCAGTGGCCAATTATAACATTATTGATTTCTATCTCGTAGGAGAGTAGATGCCTTTCCGGAGAAGAGTGTTCCCAGCTGAAATATGCAGCAGTCTGATCCAGTATTTTTAGGTAAAGAATAGGAGGATCCAGGAGTTTAACATTAAACAAAGTCAACAGTTGAGTGTTATCAGGTGATACTGAAAGCTTATACATTATCCAACATATAAGAAACGATAGGCAGTACGTCACCAACATTGACCAGAAAGGTAGCTGGTTTGGAATAGGAAAGACTTGGCTCAGGCGGAAAAGCGACAGCAATAAAGCTAGAGTCTTACATATCACCTTACCGGTTAACAAAAAGGAGTAGATGACACAAGTAAATAGCAAACCTTGGAGTGAAGACGGGAGCCTGTAACTAACAATAGCATTGGCAGTGATTATAATTACATATATGAGCCGAGCAGCCGGTGAGTCCGGCAGCGTAATATGATCGAGATAACCCATTTCACTGGTGTGAGTGTATTTGGGCTACTTCTTGGACAACTCCGCCTGTAACTAAATAACAAAACCTTTTCTGTCCTTCAATTTATTTGTTCCCACCATCTTGCTTTTTGTGATCAACCTCAGGTACAAAGGCTAATCAGGCCACCAATCATATCCCACCGTTTCACCCAAGCACCCAATTGACATCGAATCATGTCCTATTATGAGAGCTGCACCCAGCACAAGTATCCAAGCTTGGATTGATTCGATAAGCACAAAAAGCAATTCCACTACGTGGCGAAGCAAATTTAATCAACCCCCGATTTAAAACTAAACTTCTAATAGTTGATATATCGAAGTAAGCACCATATCAGATCTCAACTAAACTTCATTGTAGGTAGTGATGAATAAATTTTGTACAAATTTGCACAAATAATGCCACTTATTTTTGTAATACACGTCCTCTTTGATATACAATTGTATCAATCTTTTAAAATCACAGCACAATTTAAACTGCGATATGTTGCTGGAGAACCAGATACAATATATGCTATTATAATTTGTCATTACTCTCAAAGCCATGATATATTTTGCAAATTTGTTTATTTAAAATAAAATTTAAGTTTGAAATTTGATAAAAGCTTTTTTATGATATAAACATGCTTCTTTTTTTAAAAACTCAAATATATGTAAAGATTGTTTAATTTAAAGCTGCTGTAGCTTTTTTTAAAAAAAGATGATATCATCTGTTTCATGTCCGAGCCCCATAATAGTCCACATGCTATTTCTGACACGACTAGTTTGGATGAACTGGTTTATATTTTAACAGAACACATTTAAATCCAGAAAAGCTGGATCATCCCCCAAATCAAAACAATATAGAGTAATATGTATGCAACTATATTTTTAAGGTAGCCTACTCCATCTAAAAAATGACATCACAAATCATTTCTGAGATGGTGTTTATTGTGTTTATGAATTTGAATGCCAAAAAATAAAACTAGATAATTTTTACTTATAAATTTATATTCCAGCATCTTGAAAGCATGACATCTCAATTTTTCTACCTCCAGCCCAGCAACAAACCCTTATTCCACCAACTTGATTTGTATAACAAAATACACAGTGTGAGGCATGTTTACATTAGTTTTCAAAGCTGTGAGGATGTTGTAACTGTGCTGTTTTAGCAGAGTTACAAAGGGGAGAATATTTGGAAACTAGATAATGTTCTTTATTGTAATATAAGTATTATATAGTTAGTGTGAATTGTGGAAGGCAGGAACATGATAGCGTTGATCACATGGTGGGATAGTGAAGGGGGTGGCCTGATCCTGGTAATGAGTCAGTGCCAAAACAAGGTATCTACCGTAAGGGATCATCATTTGCTCATGTTGCTATTTCTGGGAATACGAGTTGACTTCTGCATTTGGCTATAGGTCACTGGGAAGTCAGATTGCGGGTCACAACCCTGCTTAGTTGGAACCTTGCTGGCAGTTCAACCCTGCTGCTTCAACACCCCCTGGCTGAAGGTTGGCCTCCTCTGGAGGCAAGTTGTCAGGGGCCCGGGCACTGTATTGAACTAACTGTTGTTTGGTCGCTGGTAGGATGGTTTCTTGTTGCTTTTGTCTTGCTTTACAGGGTCTTAATTGGTCATTGTTGGGAATTTCGACCAAGCAATGATGCCAATTATGACAGAACTCACAGATTGGGGTTTCTGCAAACAAACTCATAAATTAGCAGTATAAAAATTAATAATAGTAATTATGATGGAGCTTGCAGATATGAATTACTGCTGCCAAACAACATAAATTGGTAGTATAAATCACTTGCATATTGGATCAGCAGTAATCTGCTGACCTGAGCCTTAAGTTAGCCAATGATAAGTGCTGTCGTGGCGCTTAAGGATACATGATTTGCTGCCACGCCACTTTGGAAAAGATCAGGCGCCGCGGCGCCGCCTAGCAATTGAATTGGGCGCCAAAGCGCCAAACTACTTTTACGTCAAGCACCAACTGAAATTTATTGCAAGCGCCAAGGCGCCACCTTACTTTTACATCAAGCGCCAAGGCACTGGGTTCAATTTTCCATAATCTCAAATTCCCATATTAATCACATTAATAAGCATCAAGATTGGATTATGTCAGGAAAGTAGGAAGTAATCCTGAAGTAACTAAATTATTCCATGCCAACAAGGATCACCTGTGCTGGATGAAGATGAAGATATTTTATTGGTTGACATGCAATAAGCGCCAAACCTAGATTAATAATTACCCAAATAAGGGGTGTGTTAGAATGTCCTATAAGACATTGCTAGCAGCCCAGAGATTAATCTTATAGAAGGTATAAGAAGAATTAATCAATTACAATAAAATCATCTTTGAACAATCTTTGATCTATCTTTATTCTTATTGACCTTGATCCTAATCTTTAAGTGCTTCTGCGTGATCAGAAGCCAATTCTGGACAATAATTGTGTTTCCATTTGATCCTGGCTCCTCTGATACAATACTACTAATATCCTCACATATGACTGTATTCAATAAAATGCCCTGTGCTCTATAATCTCAAATAATTGTGGCGCTGTAATGCAAAAAGTGTGACAGTCATGATGGAGGACTTTCTCTTTAAGATAATTGTGGGACCCACTTTCTCAGTCTGTAGTTTACTCTTGTCAGTATTTATGACCCAAACCTCATATCCAACTTTGTGTTGGTTTTGGATGGGGATGAACATGTTTTGCATGTGTTTTTCTTCTTTTTCTAACTGGTTGCTGTTGGATTGTATGATTTGTGGTGCTGAACAAGGGCAAACTTTGTTGAGCATTTTCAGCTTGGGTCGTGTGAGGGCCTGAATAATATTAGGTTGTGAGCCATGGACAAGCTCAAAAAGGCTTTTCCCAGTGGATATGTTCATGCAAGTACGTCATACAAGAAGTGAAGTTGATAGCTGCTTATGCTAGTCCTCAGGTCTCCCAGCGGTGAGCTTGGCAAGGGCCTGCACTAAGATACTGTTTAGCCACTCCACTCATCCATTGGCCTGAGGATGATAAGGTGTTGTCACTGTGTGCTGGACCCCATTCTTGATGAGGTATACATTGATGTTCTTAAAGATCAGTTCCTTGCCCCCATCTGTTATCAGGAGTTCTGGATTTCCAAACTTGCTGATGATTTCTTTGCCTATGAATTATTGTACATTGTTGCCTTTGTGGGTTTTCACTGCCTGAACTACTGGCCAGAAAGTGGCAAAGTTGATGGCTGTGATGATGTATTTCTTGTTGTTGTGCTTTCTGGGCATGGGTCCTACAATGTCTAGGGCCCACGCCTTGAAGGATAGTTGTGAACAAATAGGCAACATGGACTTAGGAAGGGTGTCGCTTTTTGCAAACTTTTCACACACTTCACATTGGTTGAGAACTTCTTGGACGTCCTGATATAGAGTTAGCCATCATGCCTTATGTTTGAGGAGTTTGTACAGGTTGCAACTCTTGGTGTGTCCTAGATCTCTGTGATAGTGTAAAATGGTATTGACTTGTTGGTGTGTAGGAATATACAAGACAGTAGTCCCATCAGTCATCTTGTGGTGTCATTCCCTGTATATGTCTGCAAAGAGGTGTTCTTTTTTATGACTGTTTCTTTAGTGATGTTGGTAGTGCCAGGAGGAAAGCCTTTGTTTTTAGTTCAGAGTACCAGGAGAGGCCAGTCTGGGTTGAGTCCATTCTCACCTCTTGTGGCTCTAACATACAAGAAAGAGAGTACATCTTCCATGGCAAATTTTGGTCCTGTTTTGTATTGGATGATCATATTAAATATTTCAAGCAGCTCCATCCAGCGCACCTGGCGTCTGGACATATTGGCTTGTATTTTGAAGTATATGAGGTACTTATGGTCCATCAGGGCGGTGAACTCCTCCTGGTGTTTCAGGTAGCAATGCCACTTGACAAGACAGTGTACAATTGCCATTAGTTTCTTGTTGTGGATGAGGTAGTGACATTCACTGTCTGCCAGTTTGTGCGACTTGTAGGCTACAGTTAGAAAGTTGCTGCTGGTGTTCTTGATTTGTAGTACTCCCCCAATGGACACATCAGAGGCATCTGTCTCCATTTGATATTCTTTGCCACTCTTAGGATACTGTAGGATAGAAGCAGTTGTGATTTTCTCCTTTAGACGTTGGAAACAGAGGTCACATTGGGAGGTCCATAAGAACTTAGATTTGGCACCAGTTATGGCTGACAAGGGTGCTGTCAAAACACCACAGTTGGGAATAAATCTTTGCACGTAGGTGACTATCCCTAGGAATGTACAGAGTTCTGACTTGTCTTTTGGCATGACATTTTACAGATGGCCAGAATCTTCTGATTTTTAGATTTGATGCCATCTTTCAAAACTATGTGTCCCAGGAAGGGTAACTGTTTGCAGAAGAACTGATATTTAGAGGGTTTGGCCAGTAGTTTATGTTGCGTCAGGGTGGCAAAGACTGCCTCCAAATCCTTATGGTGTTGTTCCACCAAGGGAATGTATAAAATGATGTCCTCTAAGTACATTGGTACATTCTTGTCAATGTGGGGGGAAAAACCTCATTAATAAAGGTAATGAAGGTTGATGGCACGTTTATCATCCCAAAGTTGAGCAAAACACACTCAAATGACTCATAATTGGTGTGGAAGGCTGTCTTGGGTATGTCTTCCTCCTTGATACAAATCTGGTTGTAGCCTGCTGTCAGGTCAATCTTGGAGAAGATAGTTGCTCTGCTCAAGGCATTGAAGAGATTGTCAATGAGTGGAAGCAGGTAACAATTCTTGATGGTAACTTTGTTTAGGGCTCAATAATCTGTAACAAGTCAAATGGTTCCATCCTTCTTCACCACAAAAAATACAGCAGCACCAAAGGGAGACTGTGAGGGGCAGATAAGTCCTTTTTACAGTGCCTCTTTGAGGTAAGCACTCAGTGTGTTGTCTTTATTTGGGGTAAGTTAATAGATAGATTGCGCTTTGGGTACAGCTCCCTTTAGTTGGATGGAGTGCTGTATGTGTTTCTCTGGTGGCAAATCTGGTAGAGCCTCTTTGAAGATTTCTGGATAGCGGGCCACAATTTCCTGATCCTGAGGTGTGGTGGTGTAGGGTGGTCCTTGAAGTGTATAATCTTGTACTGACAGGAGTCCCAGTAAATGCCTTGAGGGTCTCCTTTTTATCAAGAGTTTCTGTAATGAGCACAAAGACGTGGTCACATAGGAGCTGATCCACTGAGTCAGGATGGATCAGGTGATTGACTCCTTCACGCTTGATGGTCAATACCAAGGTCATCCAGTCTATGTGGGGATTATTCTTTTGCAGCCATTCCAGTCCAAGTACAATGTCAAATTTAGGGAAGTCAATAACAGGTTTCAGGGATCCAACCTGTGGGGGGTTCCTGGGAACTCGCGGGCGGATGCCTGCGGGCCCAGCAGGAAGGGCCCACAACAAGATTGGTCCTAAATTTACAATATAAGATAACAATTTGTCCAGGAGGGCCCAAGGTCTGCTTGCTGGTACCATCAAGACTATTAAGCCAGTAAGAGTGATATACATTACTCTGAATATCTGGGTGGACGTGGATTCATTGGCCACAACAGATTCTTGTGGGCAGTTGGGCTGCAGGGTGAGAGGAGGAGTCATTGGAACCAAATACGCGGGCAGGTAGTTATACTTGTTGCAGAATAGCAGAGGAGGGGTGGTGACTTTGATGCCCTCTCTGTAAACTGTGGTTGTCTCTCTAGTTCTAGCCTCTGGGTCGTAGATTAGGATTTCCTCTAGGGTGATCTCCAAATATGCAGGGTTGGTGTGGGTTTCCTGGTCACCAGTCCCCAAAGTGTGTCCTGGACCATAGCCAGGGACCGGCTTAGAGGAGTTGTCATTTTCCAACAGTGGTGAATGATTGGTAAGGAGCTTATACTTGGCTTGCATAAGGGCAAACTCCTCCAGTACCTTCCCAATTACTAAGCGAGCGTCTCCACTGTACACTTGTACTTCAGCAGGCGCCAGCCTTTCTGTAGGCTGATACCAATCCTGTAATAGTCTTACAAACTCTCCCCCAATGAACTCTCTTCCCCTATTTGTCATTTCCAAATGCCTTGTCACCTTCTCCAAATCCTCCTGGGAAGATTTACTAGAGGCAAACTTCCTGCACCCTAGGCAATAGGATTCCTCATCCCCTGGGCTAGGATAGAAAATATGGGTAATTGACTCATGGGACTTATATTTTCTCTTCACATGGGAAATTTGGATAGGGGTTGTAATAGGCGCTTTATTCACAGTCAGAAGGAAGATCCCCTTAGAAACCTTCTGATATATGGCCTTGGGATAGGAAGTAATAAAGGGTTTGTGCCAATAATTGGAGTCCTTCAACAATCTCTTGTACTCCTTGTACTTGGTCTTTGGCTCCTGCTCCTTGGTCTTGGGCTCCTGCACCTTGGTTGTGGGCTCCTGTGTTCTAATCTTATGCTCCTGCAGTCTGTCCTGGCTCTGGCTTCCTATCCTTGGCCTTTTGCTCCTTCTGTAGCTTTTGTGGCCTTTGTAATCCATTTGATCCAGTCCCTGAAGAGTCTCAGATAGCTCTCCCTTTTATAGCCCCTTGTTTCAGACCAAAAACCTCTCTTAGAACTCTGGTTCTTCAAAGCTTAAACTATCCTGTTTTTCTTCTTTTATAATATATTAAACCTTTAAACTTACTTCAGCAAATGAAAGCCCTGAATTTTCTGCTTCTGCTCCTCATTTTTTAGGCTTTAACTCCCAAGTTAAAGCCCTTAAAACACTGATTAAATAAACTTTGGCTCACAGCCAATCATACGCCTCAATTCAACGGTTTTGCTGAAAAGGTTTCCCTGGATGACCTGTCCTTGACCCTGGTTCAAACCTGAGGCTGTCTTGCTCCAGGTAAACAACTGCTCTGCGTTTCAAACGGTTTCACTGTAATTCTTGTCACGTTTCCCTGGCAAATCTTGAGTGCTTCCACATATGTTTTACTTAGGCAAATTTTGACCCTTCAATTTTTCAACATTTCTCCATGTTTTTCTGTGTTTCTTCCAACGTTTTGCAACTTTGAACCTGCCTTCTATCCATCTTTTTGTCTTTCCTAGTTGTTCTCAGCAAAATTTGCTCTTTTGCCCTTACAATTTTTCCGTTCTTCTTCCAGCTTCTTTCTGGCCTATTTCCTCTTCAATCCCTCTTCTAAAAGTAACATATAGTTCTAACAAACTATAGGTTATTTTTCCTTCTATTTCTTTTTATTTTACTGATTTTCAATCCTTTTTTAATCATAATCAGGCAGTATTTAATTATTCTTTAACTGCTTCTTTTTTATCTAAATTTCCTCTCAAAAGTCACTAAAACCAGCTCTTCCTGCCTCTGCATCCAGTCCAGCTAGTTCATCCTCTCAGCTCTTCAGTTCTTCAGCACCAACTTCTGGTCCTCTGGCCATCCTTCATTATGATCAGCTAGTCCTTCATCATAATCTTCTTGTCCTTCAGCTTATCCTTAACCAGTTCCTCACCAAATCCTTACTAGGAACCTCCTTTGTTCCTTCTACACACTGAACCATATTGGTTCATTCCATTAAATATGAATTAACAGTCCATCAACTAGCCTTCATTGTGACCAAACAGTCCCTCTTGCTATTTTTCTCTGTTAATTCCGTGAACCACCTCAGTTCTTATCTCAGCCCCCATTACCAGAACTCGTAGACCCAGGCATGAGTCTACATTGAACTGGCGTTTGACTGGGCCCTCGCAAGTGGCAATCCACTTAGGCCATTCAACCATAGATAACTGTCTATGCGTTTTCTTTACTCACCCAGGTGATTAAGTCTGGGCTTTCAGTCGCAGAGTAATCAGCTCTACTTCCCAGAGGCCTGATCATACCAAGTTCTGCAGCTTGCTTCCCCAAGAAAGCTGCCTTGGTGACACCTCTGAGCAAGTCTATACCCTCCAATGCTCACCTTGGGTTTCCCCAAAGCTCCCATAGGGGCATAAACAAGGACACCCTACCAGTCTGTTAGGTAGGGTGCTTGTTCACAGACCTCCTGTAAGTGTATTAGGGTACATTGAGCCCTCCAAGCTCTTCCCCTCCCTGGCAGCCCACGTTACCCACCAGGGGTCCAAAACCTACTCCCCCCAGACAGACAAATTTCCCTGCTTGCTATTTCAGTCTTCACCCTCCCGCAGCCACGGTTCCCTGCTAGGTGAAGCACTATAGCCCAAAGCAGCCAATATCTTTTGTTGGGCGGAGAAAACATCTGCCCCTGGTAGTCCTCTGTCACCTACCAGCCAGGCCTTACTTACCCTATTAGACCATGTTACCTACTAGTCTCACCTTACTTCCCCTATTAGACCATGTTACCTACTAGGCTCACCTTACTTCCCCTAGTAGACCATGTTACCTGCTAGGCTCCCCCTACTTACCCCTAGCAGCCCTATGTTACCTACTAGTTTACAGCATCACCAGCTAACCACACATTGTCACTCTTCAGCATAATGTCTTTATTTGGAGCCAAATCAACCCTCACCTGCAAAAAAGCACACATGTGGATCACCACAGTTGGGTGGGTGTTAAGTGAAATGTACCAGGCCAAAGGGAGCTCCTGGTGGATAATAGAGTTTGGGTGGCTGGTCTGCGGTTTCCTGGGGTTGGTGGGTGTGAGGTGCAGAACCGCGTGAGGTAGACTGCAAATGAAATAAAACTAAAATCAAATATGGAATAACCTGGTTGAACCAAAGGTTCATGTCACTTTATTGCAAGAATGGCAATGGGAAACTTCCTGGTGGTCCAGGGTATAAGTATGCCATCTGCCATGGGTAAACTTTTAAAAATTTCTTTGGCCTGGGTGCTGCTATCTATCAGGTTTTTCCAGTCCTTAGTGGCATCCTTTGCAGGAGTTAATTCATTGGCTGATTTAAACTGAGAATACTTGAATTTCCTTGTCAGGTTGTGGGGTTGGTCATCTCTAGGCGGCCTGTGTTCTATAGGAAGTTTCTTTGTTTCCCCTTTTGTGGTGGCCTGAGTTATTTTGGGATCTATGGCTTGGCCCGCCCGCTGATTAGTTGGGTTAACAGGAACCTTTAGCGTGGGAAGTGTCAATGTAGTTGGTTTCAGTTCATCAAGCTTTAGGGGATTCACCAAAGTCAAATCCTGCTCTGGTTTGAGCCCAAAATCTGCAGGCAGCTGATCCTGTGGGCTGGCGGCCCGTAGGGTATCAGGGTTCAAATCCCATAGTGGAGGTGTTCCTATGAGCATGGTCAATAGGAGTTTGTCACTTGTGACAACAGGTCCCTGAATGGTGGAGTGTAGATTCTCCAGCGCAACAGAGAAAGGGTCAGTCTCCTGTGTCACAGCAATGTGATATTCATCAGCTGAAACCATGTTCTTAATCTGCAAAGGATTAGTGGTTAACCTGGACTTGTCCACAAAGTTGCTATTGACAAGTGTACAATCTACGCCTGAGTCCAGGAGCGCTGAGCCAGTGTAACTACAAAAGCAGAAAGGGTAGGACATCAGCTTATTGGGATGTCTGACAATGGTGTAGATTACTGGGTCCTCCAAGGGCACCTGGATCATTGCACACTGATCTACGTCCTTGGGTTGGTACTCATTGTTGGGCAAGTCAGGAACTGTGCAGGAAGAGCTTGGCTTGCTTAGTGCTCTCCCTGGGCTTTTCCCTTGTCCTGATTGTCCTGTGTGGCAGTGACACAGAAGTGGGTACAGTTCAACTGTCTATTGTTCCCATTTCTGTGGCCATTTTAGCCAGCAGGTTTGTGGTTTGAATTATTGTTGTTATGGTTATTCCCGGATGGAGGGCAGTTAGAGCGCCCAGTTGGGTGAAAATCTTTGGGTTGCTCTCTTTTTCCAGTTTGCGCCTTGTGGAGAGTGTTGGATGTTTGTTCTGCTTTCTCCGCTTCATGATAAAGACTCTGTAGATTAGTCACTTGATCCAGGTTCACATGTCTCATTACATGCAACTTGAGGGCGTTGTAGTACATGTGATGTGTAGCTGGGGTATCAAAGGCCATATCTGAGGGAGCACATAGTCAGAGTTCCTTGTATGCTCAGGTGAGCTCCTTCACTATGCCTGTTTGAGTCAGATTCTTTACTTGGTTTATGATCATTAGTGTGGTGTCCTTCAGCACAAATCTTGCCAGGAAGTACTTCTTGAAGGTGTCACAGTCCTTTTCAGTGTGGTCCTCATGCCACTTGTCACACCAGGTGCCTGTGTTGTGTATAAGTCAGATGGAGATCTTTGCAATCCAGAAGCGTTGTGGGAATTCCATTTGTGCCAGTTTACTCTGGGCAGATTGAATTCATGCTGTGACAATGTTGTCATTGGCTCCAGCAGATGGTTCCAAGGCAGCGCTTCAAAGTCTTTGGGCTATGTGGGCTGACATGAAGCTTTTGTCTGTTGCTCAAGAGGCAGTGGTAGGTGCTTGGAAGAAACCTTGTGCTGACAAAGCGTTGAAGGCAGAGAGTGGGATTACCATGTTCTGGTACAGCATAAAACCATCAGGTATTTTGGTACCAGGTGTGTATGGTGCCCAGTCTAGTGAGAGGCCAGACAAGATTCTATTAAAGATTTTTTGACCGCGGCAAGTACGGGCAACAGGCAGAATTTTGAGGGATAAAGTAGGATGGAAACCTAATTCTGCTACCAATGTTGTAACTGTGCTGTTTCAGCAGAGTTACAAAGGGAAAAATATTTGGAAACTAGATCATTTTCTTTATTGTGATATAAGTATTATATAGCTAGTGTGAATTGTGGATAACAGGAACATGATTGTGTTGATCAATTTATTGGATAGTAAAGGGGGTGGCCTGATCCTGTTAATGAGTCAAGCGCCAAAACAGGGTATCCACCGTAAGGAAGCAGCTTTTGTTCATGTTGTTGGATTTGTAAATTTGAGTCAGCTTCCTAGTGTGGCTTTGACTCACTGGGCAGTCAGGCTGCAGGACACAAACCTGCTTAATTAGAACCTTGTTGGCAGGTTGAGCCTGCTGTTTTGACATTTGTCCCACTTTTTGATCATGCATCTTAAGCCTTGAAACTCCTTGTAGACAGTCTGAAGAGGAAGCAAGGCTGAAACATTCTTGAAAACAGCATCAGCTACTTCAGCAGCTTCTTCAGAAGATTACACAAGCACAGGAGACCTCTTAGCTTGTGTGAGGTATGTAAAAGAGACAACCTCCTTGGCTTCAGGCAGAGGCTTGGCAGTTGTTGTAGTTTTTCCAGAGAGTAGCTTTTAAGAAACTGTAATGGTTTTGGGAACTTCTAGAACTGAGTATATGTAGGCATTGGAATCATGAATGTCTGAATCATCCATGTTAGAGTTGTCAGAAATATTGTGGAATAGTAGCAGAATGGGAGGAGCTTTGGTGTTGGCGTGCTCAGAGTCTGCTACAGACAGGAGAATTGGAGGAGACTAGGAAGGGTTGTCAACCAAGAGCGTCTCTGCCTCTAGGTTGATTGCTATTTTCCCACCTGATCCTTGGGATTGTCACCTTCAACTTGAGGATTGGTACAGACTAAGAGTGGTGACCTATCTGGCCGCAGTTATGGCAACCTTGTTGTCTATGAGGATTCTGGGAGTTCATAGTGAGGATGCAGGGTCATTGGGAAGAAAAACAAGAGTTATAGACTGCTTGATTCTCACACACAACAGCACCAAAGTGGGTAAGGTGCATATCCTGCAACAGCGTCTTTATGCTCTTCATAGAGAAAAGCATGACCTTGTGAGATTTAAAATGGAGGCACTGAAGTTGATTAACTTTGAGAGCTTAAGCGCAAGCCATTTAGGCCTCATGCACTGTCAGCTGTCTGCTAGTTATTAATTGCTGTCCTTCTATATATAACCTGTCTACAAACTTGCCCAATGTCTCTTTGGGTTTGAAGGCAATGTGTTTCATGGATGACATTTCAATACTTGTATTGAAAACCTGGGAATCAAAATCTGGGTCTCAGAAAAAGCCTTGTGATGACCAGGGTAGACAAGAGCCAGCCAGACTTCCAGTTGGGTTGAACCCTGGGCCGCCAGAGATGTCTTGCACCAACCAGGAGGAACAGGAACCTGTCAGCTTACCAAGTATCAAGACTGGAAGTTTGAAATCAACATTGGAAACCACGGAATTGAACCCTAACACTCCAAGGACTACTCAAGTCACCCAAAATGGATAAGAACCCACCAACTTGTTAATTTGCATACCTGAGTTGTTGAATTACTCCAAGACCTGTCAGACTCTTAAAGATAATTCCCTAAATGGAGATCAGATTGCTGTTAACTATGTGCCACCAAAGTATCAGACCTATGCTGAAGTTGTAGCTTGCCTAAAGGAGATTACAACAAGGCCTCCTGCCAGTTCTACCAATGATCACCAGCTAATGCCAGCCTTCAGTCTAGAATAGATAATACAATTTGACTGCTCAGGTGATATGGTGAACAGTAGCGGCGGAACAAAGCATCACCACTTCTGTTCATCAGAGCAAGTACAACTAGGATCTGCCACCCGCAAAACCAGAATCCAAGGACTGAGCCCTACCAGTGAACTGTCCCCAGACCTGAAGTCTGCAAAAAAGCAAAGAAGCAAAACCACCTGGTATAAGAACCCTGGTGGTATGGAGATGACCCCATTGTCATTTTTGATAATAAAGTTTTATGAACCTTTGGTTCACACAAATCCTACTCTGTCTAGTCTTAGTGATCTTTCATCTTAACTCCAGCCAAGTAGACAATCAGGCAACCATCCCCTCCAGAGAACAACCTGCCAACCCTCCTCAGGCACTATATTGTCCCTCTTGAGCACCCTTTGAACCTGTTTATTTTACCAAATCCCTGCCTAATCCCGCCTACTTGGAGTACAACTTGAAGACCATCCTCATTTCTGATCTCTTGACAAGGACTAGAGAAACTGAATAAATAGGACATGAAGGAAAGAGGATCAAGGTGCCGCCCTTATTGTTCAAAGACAAGTACAATTATCTGCCTACATAATTTATCCTCATGACTCCACCCTTAACCCTGCAACCCGACCAACCAATGGAACCCACCACTGCTACTGAGACCACATTCACTCAACTGTTTAGAGTACTATATATTACTTTGACAGGATTGGTGGACTCTATGGTGCCCAGCTGCGGCCTTTGGTCTTTGCTTGGGTGATCTGTATCCTATATTATCAAGTTAGCACCCATCCTATGGTGGGCATTACCCACTGGCCCGGCCGTAATCCGTCCCAAGTCAACTAATGCCTCTACCTATGCTTGGCTTCCTGATATTATGACAATCTTTTACAAACATAGTAACCTGGGCCCCAAGATGTTGTTAACACTTGTGGCAACTTGTATGCTTTTTTGTGATAATCACTTATTACACCCATAAGGCAATTACCTCCCTGATACTCTCATGGATGAAGAACTAACCTGCCAAAACTGAAACACCCTCAACTTGGTGAAGAACCCCAGAACCCAGCCATGTCACAAGTACAAAATGTGATAGTAAACCAGATCACAACCAAGGTGGACATGCCCCAGATGGGCAAACTCACCTTAGAGGAAGCTTGTCAAGCCATGTCAGTCCTCCGCCTTCACTTCCAAGCCAACGCCAATACCTACCCCAGTGACACTGAGAAGGTCTTAGGGGTGGCTGCCATGCTGTCAGGAGACACATTGGATTGGTTCAGAAAAGCCACCGCTGAAGATGTCAAATTTTGCCTTGACTACTTGAGATTTGAGGCCAAACTCATGTGCAATAGCAACAACCAAGACACCAGATACTATGTGCTGAACTCTCAGTTAGAGATCCAACAAGGGAACCGCCCCATCCAAGCCTATGTTGATGAGTTCCTTAAACTGAAGACTTGTCCCAACTCAAGGATGAATTAGCCGCCATTATCTTCAGAAAAGGAGTTAATTTAGCTATGAAAGACATGTTGAAATACCATCTGTCCACACTGAGCCTGGAGGAACTACTACCCCTATGCAAAGACCTGAGCTTGAATCAAGAAGGTCTGAAATTGTATTCTACCTGTGTTGGCAGAACCACGACGCCAAATTGACCAGGAATGTCCCCCAAAGAATTACAATACCACTATCAAGATGGGTTGTGTTTCTACTGCCATGAGGCAGGACATTTAACCAGAGCTTGCCCCAAAAAGATTACCTCTCCTGTATCCTTGGCACAAATAAACACCTGTGTGAAATCTTACATATTTATCCAAGTGACCATATAACTATTGGGAAACAAGCGCCATATTGAAGCCTTTATTGATACAGGAGCTGATGAAAGTTTCATTGACACTGACCTGGCAAAGGAAATAGGCTTGACAGCCTCAGAACACAGCCTACAAGTAATCATGGGAAAAAGTTCTCTGGACACTGGTTACAAATGCAAACAAGAACTTCCCTTGATAATTGGACAGAATGTGTACCCAACCCCCTTAATCCTCTTGCCAGGATTACCTCACTGTGACAGATCCAGGTCCAACCAGTTCATCCTACCATTATCCTGCTCTTGACTCTTATTCCCATTACCTTCCTGTGAAAAAGCTTTGAGGAGCTTTGCCTCCAGGGAGGCAATTTTATGAGACAACACTTTGTTATCATCCCACCAACAAGCCATGATCTCAACGCTCTTTTCTTCCCTTGCCCTTAAAGCCTCAATTTCACAATTTTCCTTTGCTTTCACTTGTAAGATTTTGTCCCATCCTACTAACAGGTTCCAAGAATCCTCACATAGATTCAGTTTTCTTGGACAGGAGTCCCTTCTTTTGCAAAGTAATCAGAATATAACTCTTTGAATTCAGCCTTTAATTCCACCAAGGACTCCTCAGGCACAGTCTTGGTGACCTCCAAGCTTGCCCAAGCTTCCTCCAACAAACTTGTATGAACCTCTTTCCTGGCAGCAGTGGTTTCCACGCAAAGTACTCCAAATTTGGCCCTTTCAAAATTTAACAAAGAAGACATAATAATTTAAAAGGTAGATGAGGAGAAAGCGCCAAAATCAACAATGTATCTTTTATTTAAAATAAGCTGTTTTTGCTTATATGCCATTTGGGGCATATTTGGCTGAAACCACCTCTGGTTCCTGAACCAACCTATGATTCATATCACATGGTATATGACGTTTGAGTCATTCAAACCTAGATCTTTACCTAAAAGATCACCAATATTTCTCAACCTACAAGAACCACCCTACAATGGGAAGAAGTCACCTGACTTCATTTATCCCAATGTACCAATTCAGCATGAAGCTTCCCCAGCTCCTGGCGCCAAAACCCTGTGGATTACACATTCCAAAACTCAGCTATCAATGTTCCAACTGGGAACCAGCTGATCAAACCTGAATCCCTAGGTATCCTTGCCTTTATTTAGTTATCTTTGCATTTAATGATTTTTTGCCTTAAAACCCATTAGAATGCTCCAAAACTTGAACCGCAGCGCCCAGCAATTTTCCCAGGCGGCGCCCTGGCGCCTGAAAAATTCACTAGGTAGTGCGGCAGCACTTTTAACCTAATTAATTTGCCAAAAAGGCGCTTTTAAACCACAATTTGGGGGTTTAATTTTGATTAACCTTAACCAAAATTCTTGAAACAGTCAAGGCAATTAAACAATATAATTAAATCCTCATTAATCATATTCCCATGTATTTATTAATTAATCTTGATTAATTAAATTGTTTTTGAGATGCCTAGTCTCCAAGATTGATTTGGCCAATCTTGCCTTCTGTTCTTTTATTGAACATAGATATCCAGTTTCCAGGAATATTTTCCTTAATAATTCCAAATAACCTACCTACATGCAATAAAAAGCAAAAACAGAAATAACTTTATATTTTAGAGCATTTATTTGGCTAAATACTTAACAGTGACTGTTGTACGGTCACACTCACCCCCTAATACTGGGTGACTTCTAGTCCGACAAACACAGCCTGATCTTGAACTATTGTGAACAGACTGCTACATTGGGTTGATCTGAATCTTGTGACACTGTTCCCTTCTGTATAAGCTCTGGCAGAACACCGTCCAACAAACTATTAACCATAAAAATAGAGCCTAGTGTCAGGATACTACCTACCCCCTACAGAAATGGGACCATGTGTTTAGCAAAGAAGAAGCCACAAAACTACCCAGCATTGAATCTACAATCACGCCATAGACCTGTTACCAGGAACCCAACCACACCATAGCCTCATCTACAGCTGCAACCACTGTGAACAAGTAGCCTTGAAAACATACCTAGAGGACATGACAAAAAAGGGTTTCATCCAAGTGTTGAAGGCCCCTTGCTTGTCACCCATGCTGTTTGTAGGAAAGAAAGATGACAGGAAGCGTCCATGCGTAAACTACCAGAAACTGAATGGCATTACAGTGAAGAACTGATATCCCATCCCCAACGCTGATGACCTCTGTGATGTACTGACTGGAGCCCAGGTGTACTAAAAAATTGACCTGAGAGAACCTTCAACCAGATCTAAATCAAAGACAGAGACAAATACATGACAGCTTTCAAAACCAGATATGGGTTGTAAAAATGCCTAGTAATGCCATTTGGCCTGTGCAACGCCCCCAGCACTTTCCAAAGGATGATCATCACTGTCCTAAGCAAGTACATTGATTGATTTTGTATTGCATATTTGGACAACATCCTCATCTACAGCAAGTCACAAAAAGAGCACTTCCAACACCTGGACCTTATACTGGAAAAGCTCTCCCAGGCCAACTTACACGCCAAGCTTAATAAATGTGAATTCTTTCAGTCTGAGGTCAAATTCCTAGGATACATAGTGAAGACCAGTGGGTTTGCCATGGTGCAGGACAAAGTAGAAGCAGTAACAGCCTGGCTGGTGCCCAAATGCAGGAAGGACGTGAGAAGTTTTCTGGGCCTGGAAAACTACTGTAGGGATTTCATCCAAAAAAATTCTCATATTACTCTGCCCCTGACTTGCCTTTGCTCTGACAAGGTCACCTTTTCCTGGACTGACAAGTGCACATCAGCATTTGAGGCCCTAAAACTTGCGTTTATCTCCACACCTGTCCTGGAAATGACTGACCCATCCAAGCCATTTGTACTGGAAACCAATGTGTCCAACTTTACAGTGGACAGGGTCCTTCTTCAGGAGGGGATAGTATGCTACATCATGTAGTATATTACTCCAAGAAGATGCTGTCTGCCAAAGGAAACTACCCAATCTACAACAACAAGAAGCTCACAATAAGAAAGACCCTGAAACATTGGCGCCAGTACCTATGTGGCGCTGAATTCCCAGTAAAAGTCCTAACTGACCACAATATCTTGGTTTACTTCTTTAAACCCAGACAGCTGAACCAGAGACATGCCAGATGAGGCCTAGAACTGGTTGACTACACTCTTACAATTGACTATGAACCTGGGAAAGTCAACATAGTACCTGACACATTGAGCAGAAGAGAAGACATGATTCCCTCCACATCTGAGACCAAATACTATAACACCCATGTACTATTTGACCCTGCAAGCCTAGGCATCCAGCTGATGTACATGAAGATCATGGCCCGTAAACCCAACATAATTGAGGCGCAGAAATTTGATAAATACTTGACAGAACTCATTGCCGACATGACCTCAGACCCAGAGAGCCGCCACCACAAGAAATGATTCTCATTAAAAGGAACTACCTTGTTACTAAATAACCAGATCTACACACCAGAAGGTAAAACAAGGACCAAAGTACTCATAGACTATCACAACTCAGAGATGGCTGGCCATCCTGCCAGACTCAAGACACTCCAAGGAATCAAGAGGAATTGTGCTTGGCCCCAACTGGACAAAGATTTGGCCACCTACATTGAGGGTTATAAGACGTGCAGAAGAACCAAAACCTGTAGATCCAAACCTGAAGGACTGCTAAGACCACTAGACATACCAACAGGACCATGTAAATCTGTTTCAACAGATTATATTTTAGAACTCCCCCTTCCAATTTGTTCAAGGTAACCCTATTAATGGTAGATAGATTCACTAAAATGTCCTACTTTGTCCCTACCACCACCCACTGGACCACTGCAGAGACAGCTAGACATTTTCACAACCACATCCTAACTCAAAATGGCACCCCGGCAGAAATCATCATTGATAGAAGCCCCCAATTCACCTCCTTCTACTGGACTCAAGTGATGAAGGACTTAGGGGTAAAACACTGTGTATTCATCTCCTATCACCCACAGACCAACGGCCAGACTGAACTAGTGAACCAAATACTTGAACAATACCTATGATACTACACCAACGCCAACCAAGATAACTGGGCTGAGATGCTACCCATGGCACAGTACGCCTACAACAACAAAGACCATGTGTCTACTGGAGTGTCCCCTTTCAGAGCCAACTACAGGTTTTACCCCATATGGGACCCTAGCATTGAAAACAAGAAAGCCAATCTGTATGGACGTGCCTGGATTGAACAGATCCACAACACCCAAACTGTATGCCTAGCAAATCTGAACTGAGCAGTACAGACTTACAAGACTTTTGCAGATCAAAAACAGACCCCTAGTAACCCCCTTCAAGTTTAAGACAAGGTATACTTGGACTCCTGGAACATGCCCCTACATGTGCCTTGCAGAAAACTAGCCCACAGAAGAAGCAGGCCACATAAGATCACCAAGCTCATTGAAGAAGTTGCCTTCAAGTTAGACCTGCCCCCACATGGAAGATCCATAACATGTTCCACCGTGTTCTACTGTTCAAAAAAGATGGGAACTCCCTTCCCCACCAGAATATCAAGTCTAGCCCCCCGCTAATCCAGAAGGACCACTCAAATGAGTATGAAGTTGAGTACATCCACGGCAACCAAGTCCACTACAAGAACCCCCAGTACTATGTTAAGTGGTTAGGGTACCCCTTTGAAGAAAGCACCTGGTAACCCTTGAGCAACCTAACCAATGCCAAACAGGACATCCAACAATACTTAAGCAGGAAGGCCCAGAAAGAGGGAATTTGGGGAGAAGAAGGTGATGATGTCAGGAATGACAATTTGGATGCACCTGAATCCCAAAGTATGGAACCAGAGTCAACCCTAGAACAAAACCCTTTGCAGACTTCCAGATCCAAAGGTTGGGAACCCAATATCCCACTACCAATTGACAAAGTTGTTGCCAACCTGCCAGGACCCAAACCCTTAGTCACCATGCAGGGTTCTGCAAGTAAACCGCCAGTGCAAAATGCCAGGAATTTACTTGAGGTGCCAATACCTGACACTGGAGGTTTTCTTGGTGAAATGCACAAGTTCCCCAATGAGAGTTATTCTGAACTCCCCTGAAGCCCAGGAAGTGGCACTGAACCTAGAGAGGCACCCAACGCCCAAGTTGCCAAACAGAAGGATTTAAAATCTTCTCTTCCCAAAGCAGCCAGTGGCAACCCTCCAGTGCCAAGCGCCACACAGCCATCTAAGATCCCCAATGCCAAATTGCCCAAGCTCAGGAAACCTAACCAGGAAATGAAGCCTGGCAGCATGGTATAAATACCTGCCAGGCCAAGATCAATCCCCATTTTCATTTTTAAATAAATGTTATGAGATATTAGTTTCCCCAATTATTGCTGTATTTTATTCTTGTCATCTGCCAGTTAACTCAAAGATCATCTGACGCTCCTGCCACCCCAACAGCTATCTATTGTCTGTCAGGTGCTCCTTTTGGTCCTGTTCATTTTAAAGAATACCTCTTGAAACCTGAGTACAAGGACTACACTGCAGACAATATATTAGCCCAGGATTCCTTGGCCAGATCTACAGAGTCAACCAGATACAACTGGAAAGGCCCTTGGTATGTTACCAAGCCCTTCCTGTTCAGAGATAAATGCAACTTCCTTCCTTGCCTGCCTCCGCTGCTGAGCTTTCCCTGGACCATACCAATAAGCTATTTGGGATTGTATATATTACTCTCACGGGAGTAATAGATACTATTGTTCCTGCTGCTGGTCTGTGGTCATGGGTGGGCAAGTCAATGTCCTACCGTATTAAGTTGGTGCCAATCCTTTGGTGGGCCCTGCCCACCCAGTCTGCAACCTGCCAGTTCCCAAACACTAGCAAGCCAGAAGATCAGGGTTGGTTCCCTGACAGAAACTGAATGAATATCAAACCAACTGTTTTTGATTTTGAGAATAGGCAAGCAAGGGACCCCAGGGGGCTTTGCTAGGTTTTTAAGAGGGGTTTAATAAAGTGCCTCTTCTTGGGAGAGCTATGTGAGGAGGTCTTATTGGCCAGAGCAAAAATTACATGTTTCTGATGCTAGGTTAGAAAAATACTCACTGAGAGGAGAGGGGATCTGATTGGTTGAGGTACAAGAATGCTAAAAAATCCAAATCTCTGAGGGAGGAAGAGGTTAACAATGTGACTGAATGTGATTAGCTACAGGAAGACTGTTTTAGATGAGATCTAACAATTACCAAAGGGCAGTTCAATTTGATCAGGATTTTTCTGTGGTGGGAGTGTTTCTAAGAAGGAGGTAGGGATTATTTTTGACATGTAGGCCAACACAATTATTTTTTCACAGTGTGAGCCAAATTATACAATCAATTCAGAGGTTTGGCTGGAGTTGAAGCCAATTTCTTGGCATAAGGGAAAATGATTCAGTCTAGGGCCAAGGGTGTGTATCAGGAAACCAACTCTGGGTGGCTGGCCCATCATTTTATGGGATTATTGTGACAGATCCAGGAAATTCATGCTTGCTTCTTCATTATCCTGGTCTGACTCTTTTACAGGTTGACGGGGAATCCTTTATGTAAGCTTTGCTGAGCTTGGATTCCAGGCAAGCAATCTTGGCGTTAAACTTGTTGCCATCTGGTGATCACTTCCACATTTTTTGCTTCCCATAGTCTTAGCTGCAGACCATCTCTTTCATTCCATGGTAGTCTTATTTTGGTTAAAAATCAAAAACATAAACATAAAAAGATTGAGGGGAAAGCAATCATTGTCACACATAAGTATCATCCTTTTATTAATTATTATCATGTTTCCATTATATACCAATTGGGGTACATTCAGCTGAAAACCCCTCTGGTTCCGGAATCACACCTGGATCCTATCACATGGTTTATGAAATAACAGCGTCATCCAATCCAGATCTTTACCAAAAAGATATTCACACTCTTAACCTATAAGAATGTGCTCTAATACATTCCAGAATCACCTGATTCTTTCCGTGAAAATGTATCGCTTTGGCTTAAAGCATTATGGACTTCTGGCGTCAAAACCCTGTGGAATATACATATTCCTGATCCAAGATATCCTTGTTTCAACTGGGAACCAGCTGATCAATCCTGAATGTATAGATACCATTGTCTATATTTAGTTATTTTTGCATTTAATGGTTTTTTGCGTTAAAACCCCATTAAAACGCTTTGAAACTCAAACCAGGCGCCATTGCAGCACCCAGGAACTTTCCCAGGCAACGCCCCAGCGCCTGAAAAAATTTGATAGTGATGCCTTGGCGCTTTGCAAATCCATTAGGCGGTGCAGCAGCGCTTTTAACCTAATTAATTTGCCAAAACGGCGCTTTTAAACCACAATTTGGGGGTTTACTTTTGGCTAACCTTGACCAAACTTTTTGACAAAGTCAAGGCAATTAAACAATGTAATTAAATCCTCATTAATTATATTCCAAGCATATATTAATTAACCTTCCCAGTTAATTAATCCGTTTGAAGACAACAAGTCTTCACTTGACACAGTCAAGTCCTTTTTGGCCCCATGATTAAATCCTCATCAATCATATTCCAGGGAATCAATTAATTAACCTTCCCAGTTAATCAATCAGTTTAAGACACCTAGTCTCATAATCTGAACTGTTCAGATTATTCATTATGGCCCTCAATTAGTACAGCCTAATTAATTCCTGGGTATAATTAACCTCCATGGTTAATTAGACGGTTTGAGACACCTAGTCTCATAATCTGAATTGTTCAGATTATTTATTACGGCCCTCAATTAGTAAAGCCTAATTGATTCCTGGGTATCATTGCTACGCTGGAAAGTCTCTCTAAGGCCAATCCTATTGTTTTGAATTTCAACCTATGAAATTCATCACAATTCAACCTCTTTGTGAAACCACAGCCCAATGTGACTGTAGTACAGTCACAGAGCCCCCTTCCTCCTCCTTGGGAGTGGCTTGTCATTTTCTACGGGTTTCTCAGCTTAATTTCTCCATGAAATAGCTTCAAAAACAACAGTGGTACTTGGTGTCATTCTTCTCCAAGGGCTGTCCTAGCTAACGTGATCTTCATAGCCTCTACCCAACGTTGTAGACCTTGACGTGAATGCTTTCCTTGGTATCTCTGATCAACTGCATCAGATCACCACCATAAAAACAATCTTGGGGTATCCCATCAGGTTTAGACTCTCATTGGGCGGCATTTCCCCTTTGGACTTTCTGCCTTCCTGCAGGCTTCCTGGAACAGCTTCTGCCTTTCCATGGCATGTTCCTCAACTGCCTCATCATAGGAATCTTCTTCCACAAACAGCCATTTTCAAAACAGTGAACTTTCTGTAAATGTCTGGAGCATTAACGGTAGGACATAGCACTCATTGCCAAACAATCCTCTCCAACGGGTGGTTGTCTCATCTGCTAACCTTTCCATATTTCCCTTTGACTTCCCAAAGATTCTTTTAGCCAAATCATCAGTCTTTGGAGAATATCAACCAAAGTAAATCTCTATGGGAGACCATTACTGTAAGAACCTGCAACCTTGAGATTAAACTCTCCTGCTCTGCCAATTGAGCTAGCTGGGCAATTTCCTTTGAGAAGAAGCCAAGTAATGACAATGCTTGTTTCTCTGGTTAATGACGGCTTTTTTACCTGTTTGGAAAAAGCATCAACCAAAATAACAGAGTATTCATTCTGTCCACTGGCCAACATGATATGACCAGTATCCATGGAAACCAATTCCTCAGCTACGCCAGTGAAAACCAAGAACATACATCATATTCCTTCACAATCTGGGGAACTTCAGACCTTTCCTGGGGTCACCAATAACAAGCTTTGACCACCTGTGAACGCTTGGACTTATCAACAGATAACCTGGGGTTGAGCCAAGGCTTTCCACGCTACTTTGGTATCCACTTCCTCACTGGTTGGCAGTGAGTTTCTACCCAAAAGGACTTCCCAGGTAAAGCTACGCTAGCTCCATATGGGTCATTATTTGTTAGATTAATCTGTTTCCTATTAACTGTGCTACTTAACACTTTAAAATTTTGTTTTGATTTTCTTATCAATAAATTTAAATAATTACAACAATTTTATCAAAATAAATCTTATTTAATCCTTATAATATAAAAACCTATATTAAATTAATTGTTTTCTACTTACAGCTAAATTAAACTGTATTAAAAGCTAGTAACAATCTTATTTCATATACCATTATTTCTTGAAAGCTGATTAGTACAAAACGACATCATTCTAAAAAGAGCAACATAAAAATACAATAAAAACTGATATGATGCTTTTTGTTGGAAATGAAATTGTTGCCTAAAATCTTAGCTTTTTTAAAATATTTAATTTAAAATATAATAATTTTTGAATCCCTCTTTTTAAAAAGAGGGCAGATAGCTTTTTTACATATTTAATAAATAAATATTAAATAATTTTGGATTTTTTTATAAAAAAATCTAGTAAAAAGTTAAAAAAAAAACTAAAACTAAAATTAAAATTGAACTTTTATTGAAATTTCAGTGATCTCATTTAGCACAAGTAATTTATTCTTAAGTTAGATTTTATAGAAAATATATAATAAGAACTTGTAAGAGAGTAAAAGTTTTTCTTTTCAAAATTTTAAGTATTTAATATCAATAAAATAGCTTTATACAACTATTTAATAAAATTATATTTTTATACTATATGCTAGAGATAATATGTATAAAAAATTCAAACATAAAAAAGAATGTATCAAAATCTTGCTTTATTTAATTAAGTTTTATAAAGGTTAAAATTTATTTAAACTAAATGGAAAATGATCTTAGTCATTGTATCTATAAAAATAAGATACAAATTTAATTATACAAGCAAATATTTATATGTGATTAAAAATAACATTTTTGTTTTGATAGATTAAATATATATAAAGTTCATTTCTTAAGAACTGTTAAAAGTTATAATAAACTTAAGTTTATTTAAAAAAGTTTTTGAGTTGGTTACTAAAAGTAAGCTAAATAATGATTTATACTTTAAATTTAGTTTACTGATTAAAATATCATACTTTAAGAGTTAATTAGCCTATTTTATTTCAAATAATAATTTTATAAGCTTACATTTAAAGCCACTTCAAGATACTAAATCAGTATTGAAATATAAAGTTGCAGAACAATTCCAAAAGCTGAGATTAAGGGTTTTCTAATGATACTAGTTTGAGCAAGATTGAGGTACTATTTGCCGAGATATCAACAGTTAACCAGAATATAAAAAGGGGTAAATAAACAATGATATCAGACTTCAGGGGTGATATTGATAAATTAAGGAGATAAGTTGGGGGTCAGTTGGGGATTTATGCCTGTAGTGGAAAAGCTCATCTAACATAGTATTTAAACAGCTCAACTTTACAGAAATTTACTTTACAATCCACACCTTTACTCCTCTCTGATAACTGCACATCTATTTCCAAGCAAGAACTGCCTGAACCAAGCCAAGGAACCCAACCACTATCATTATAGAACCTATCAAGTTTGCACCTCAGATGACACCCTTCTTCTCACTGGGGGCTTCTACTAAGAGAGAAAGAATCTCTATGTTTAAAAAAGCATTCCTTTTTACTGCTGGCAGTGATCTTAACAGCTTTGTTGAGCATTTCTTATTAAAAACAGAGTTTGGAAAAAGTACCTTCTTACCTGTCATACAAAATTCTAAGACAGATGATTTCCTTAACAACCTAAAGGAATTGATGTCAGAGTCCCCTGACAAGCACCTTCCTTCCCTAAGAGCATTGATTACATCAAGCTACAGTCTGAAAGAGCTTTGGGATCGTGGATTTAAAATGACAAAAAATGAGTATTCATATTCTAAAAAAATAAAAAATGCTAAAAAAGCATCATTAAATTCAAAAAATAAAAAAGGAAAAAATGATTCAGTAAAAAAAGAAAACATAAAAAATATTTTAAAACATATACTAAAAATTCATTTCCAACTAGCCAATTCACTAAAAAATCCTCTGGGTTGATTTATGAAGAATTACAAAAAGAGTTGAGTGAATACTCAACTAAAATAAAATACTCATTATTGAAAACAAAAAAAGAAATTTATGAAGATATGAAAATTAAAAAAAATATTTCTATTTCACTTTCCACTTTTTATAAGCTTATTCCTAATAATATAATTAAAAGCAAAAAGCAAACTGATATGTGTAACATTTGCAACTTAAAAAAATCATTAGAAATGAAGAAAAAGGATTTGAGTATAAAGAAGTTGCCATTGCCTAAATCTATTAAAGAAAATTTGGAATCTATTGACCTACATTAAAAGTTTTATAAGCATCAAAATAAAAAACATATTATTGATATAAATAATCTTGATAATAATTCATGTGTTATAGTAATAGACTATAAAGAAAACTTTAAAATAGGTGGGGATCCTATAGAGACAAATAATTGCTTTTATGAGAAAATACCTATTTCTTTATTAGGATTTGCAATTGCTTTTAAAGAAAATGAGAAAATTAAATATGAGTACCATGACTTTTTATCTGAAATTTTATCTCATGACTCTTTGTTTTCAGGTCAGTGTTTGATAAGTCTGCTTAAAAATAATAAATTTAAGAATATTAAAAATATTAAAGTTTGGACTGATAATGGTAATCATTTCAGATCTTATGAATTTGTATATTATCTTTTTAAAGAGGTACCTAAAATTATAAAAGGAACAATTAAGTTTAATATATTTGTTGAGTGTCATGGCAAAAGTATTGTTGATGGTCATTTGGTGTATTATCTAAAATATTTAAACAAAAGGAAAATGAAATGTATATAAAAAATATAACTGATCTCAAAATAGTTTTTGAGAGAGAGGAAGAAAGAAAGTGTTTATATGAGACACTTGTAAATAATTCAGATGTTTCCCAAAAAACCTTTTTTCACATCTATGATAGAAAATCTAGGCCTAAAAAAATCTGGCTTGAAGTCAAAGCATTTTATGTTAATCTTTCATATTTAATGAAAGATGGTGAGCTGTATGTTTCACCTTTGACATTTGAGGATGTTAAGGAGTACTCCAAAATAAATTATTGTGCAAAGTTCTGCACAGATGACAGAGAAACAAAGAGAGCTGATACTACTAAAGGATTAGTAGGACATGTTCATGAAGTTGGATGCATAACAAAAACTTATATTTCACATAGGGTAAATAGTCTTTTAAATACAACAACTTTTTTCTAAAAATAACTAAGAAATTAATTATATGGGCCAAAGATAGGGTAATAGCAATTATAGCTTTGGGGCTGCTATTACTCTCCCATGCAACTCATATATTTGATTCTTGGCTTATTAAAATAGAAAAAAGGGTTTTAGCAAAAAATACAGTTAATAGAAATAAGATTTATTTCTATTATTTGTATATTTTACACTCTTAAACTTTTCTTCAGTAAACTAAGCATTATACTAATGTTCAAAAAACATAAGTTTATGACTTAAATGATACCAAAGAAGTTAAAAGTCTTTGAAATGCTTAAGCTGGTGCCTTGGCTTAATCTAACAAATAATGACCCATATTCCTCTTGGGGTATGCTATGAAATCAACCATCAAGGTCTATTCCATACAAATAATCTTCTGAGCCTATCAGAACCAGATCAACTTCTTTCTACACCACGTGGAGACTTCAGCTTGTAAACCAGGACAAATTCCTGTAGAGAAACATCCTCAACCAAATCCAGTAACATCCCACGCTCACCTGCAGAGCGTCTCCCAGCTAGTACAGCTAACTATTCCAAGCAACGACATTTCTCCATATCTTTGAGTCCTGCTGCACAAATCAACACTCCTTCAGAAAGGTGTTCCCTTCCTTGGGATTTCCAGAAAACAAGGTCAAATTAGCAAGCGTCAACTGAACTCCTTTCACCATGGGGTTTATTCTGCCCCTGTGTTGGGCTCTGTGACGGATCCAGGAAATTCATGCTTGCTTCTTCATTATCCTGGTCTGACTCTTTTACAGTTTGATGGGTAATCCTTTATGTAAGCTTCACTGAGCTTGGATTCCAGGCAAGTAATCTTGGTGTTAAACTTGTCACCATCTGGTGATCACTTCCACATTTTTTGCTTCCCATAGTCTTAGCTGCAGACCATCTCTTTCATTCCATGGTAGTCTTATTTCAGTTAAAAGCCAAAAACATAAACATAAAAATATTGAGGGGAAAGTGACCATTGTCACACATAAGTATCATCCTTTTATTAATTATTATCATGTTTCCATTATATACCAATCAGGGTACATTTGACTGAAAGCCCCTCTGGTTCCAGAATCACACCTGGATTTCTATCACATGATTTATGATATAACAGCGTCATCCAATCCAGATCTTTACCAAAAAGATATTCACACTCTTAACCTATAAGAATGTGCTCTAATACATTCCAGAATCACCTGATTCTTTCCGTGGAAATGTATTGCTTTGGCTTAAAGCATTATGGACTTCTGGCGCCAAACACCTGTGGAAGATACATATTCCTGATCCAAGCTATCCTTGTTTCAACTGGGAATCAGCTGATCAATACTGAATGTATAGACACCATTGTCTATATTTAGTTATTTTTGCATTTAATGGTTTTTTGCGTTAAAACCCATTAAAACGTTTTGAAACTCAAACTAGGCGCCACTGCGGCGCCCAGGAACTTTTCCAGGCGGCGCCCCAGTGCCTCAGCGCCTGAAAAAATTTGATAGTGGCGCCTTGGCGCTTTGCAAATCCATTAGGTGGCGCGGCGGCGCTTTTAACCTAATTAATTTGCCAAAACGGCGCCTTTAAACCACAATTTGGGGGTTTACTTTTGGCTAACCTTAACCAAACTTCTTGACAAAGTCAAGGCAACTAAACAAAATAATTAAATCCTCATTAATTATATTCCAAGCATATATTAATTAACCTTCCCAGTTAATTAATCTGTTTGAAGACAACAAGTCTTCACTTGACACAGTCAAGTCCTTTTTGGCCCCATGATTAAATCCTCATCAATCATATTCCAGGGAATCGATTAAGTAACCTTCCCAGTTAATCAATCAGTTTAAGACACCTAGTCTCATAATCTGAACTGTTCAGATTATTCATTACGGCTCTCAATTAGTACAGCCTAATTGATTCCTGGGTATCATTGCTATGCTAGAAAGTCTCTCCAAGTCCAATCCTTTTGTTTTGAATTTCAACCTATGAAATTCATCACAATTCAACCTCTTTGTGAAATCACAGCCCAATGTGACTGTAGTACGGTCAAAATTATACAAGCCACAGTCTGGCAGGCAGAGCCTACCAGAGGATTGGTGCTAACTCAAAGAGGTATGGCATAGATTTTCCTGCCCATAACCACAAGTCAGAAGTCAGGATTATAGTGTCTATCACCCCTGAGAGGGTGATGTAAACTATTCCAAACAGCTTATTGGTATTTTATGGTGGGAGATTGTATACATAAGGGTATGCATTTTTGGTGTAGGTGGAGTTTCTGTCAAGTTGATAATCAGGAAAAAGTAGTAGTTATCCTTGAACAACCTGGGCTCTTTCATAAGCCAGATACCTTTATGATTGAATTGGGTTAGCTATTTTGTGCAGGATAAGGTGCCAGAAAATAATATGATCTCAGGTGTATAATCTCTGAACTCAGGCTTCAGAGAGCACTCTGTAAAATAAACTGGCCTGTAGGCTGCTCCAGGCAGACATAAAACTGCAGACAGAGGGGCAGAAAAGCCAGACAGAATGGTGTTCAGATGACAGATGACAGATAACAAGAATAAAATACGACAATAATTGGGAAAACCAATATCTCATACCCTTATTTTGCATTGGCAATAAAGTCTTAGTGCAGGGTCTAAGAGTTTATACAGTACCCCACCACTAAGCTTTACATCTAATAAAGGGAAATCATCATAAAATTAAGAAATAAGGATTCAGACAGGCAGGTTGCCCGGGCTTGAAGTGGCAGAATGACACTGGCTTAGGACAGGTGTTCATTGGTTGGATCTTCCAGAAGGGTAGCACAACCCTTCTGTTCTGGAGCAATATTCTTGGAGGTGGCTTGCTGGTCTGTGCTTTCTTCAGGGGCAAGGTTCTGATTGGCTAACAGGGTAGACATCAGGCTCATTAGACCAATGATGGGGACTTCTTTGCCTCTATTAAGCAATGATTGTGTTCTTTGATGGGCATCACTGTTGGTAGGTTAGCACTGAGTTCCCCACCAGTAATAGTATCTGTGGTTTGAATCAGAGGTGATTCAATCCCAAAAAAAACACAGGTCTCCTGGTCCCCAGGGCTGGCAGCCCGTGGACGGTCTTGATCAAGGTTCAAATCCTGTCCCAAACCTTGGGTTTTGAGAGGGGGAATGTCATTTCTGACAGGGTGAGGAACATAACAGAAAAAGAGGAAATTCAATCAAGGGAACAGACAGAAATTTACTGTTGGAGCTAAGCGAAGAGGTACCAATAAAAGGTTAGATTTCTAAGTTAGGTCTTGGCTCTTAAATCACAAAGTTGGAGTTTGGGCTCATTGAAGCTCGAATCAAATATTCTGGTTTAGGTGAGAGTTCAGCTGTAAGAAATCTGGGACTACAGATCCCCTGGAACTTTCTCACAGTACCATGCTAGCCTTTAAGGAAAATTGAAGCCGCCTAATTATGATTTTGGTTTACATTGCTAAGTGGTTTTGCGATATCTTTGCATCTATAAGTTGACCACATAACCAGTCTAGGTTCAGTTTAAGCTATACATCTTCTATTGCAATATAAGGAATGGCTGAGCATTTGTCTAGTGCTCATCCTGCTTGCAGTTGAGTGATATATTTGATATGACCTGGACCTGGGAATATAATCTCCTATACCAAACTGTGGTCTTGCCTTGGCTAGCTAGCTGGGTTACAAGATAAGGATAAGTAGAGTAGCAGGGATGACTTCTTTGCGCCACAAAAGCATTGCTGGAATCAAAGTACAACACTATCTTGGCGATTTACTACAACTTTAGGAGTTTGGCCAAATAGCCTTGTGTTTGAGTTGAAGAGGTACAAATACTAGCAAGTCAGAGCACTATGTATGGAGCATCGTAGTGAATAGAGTTATGGATTGAGAAGCTAGGATCCAGAAAATGAATGCTATGTCAGCTATATTTTGCGGTGGAAAGGTAAAAAGAGTGGGAAAGTGCTTTATACATGATATGTTACTTCATTACAGTGTATAGTTTCTAGGCTATCCAGATACCAACAAGTGGCCATCATTCCTGGAAGCTTTCAACTTCACAAACGACACTTTAGCTGCTGAGAAGGGTTTATAAAGAGTATTTTGAAGGAAATAACAAATGTAGAGTTGAAATCAGGCATCCGGGATGTTTTAATTTAAATAAGAATAGCCCTTCCATGTCATTAGTGGTACAGTTGTGTTGGAAAGAGGTGGTCTTATTTTTTTTACGGATCGCAGATGACTTAAGCATTAGGAAGGACACTTGGCCTAATGCGGGTTGACGAGATACAAGTCAAAAACTATGCCTTCATGCGGGACCAATCGACATCATTGGGCCCCTGGATTACTCCAAGGCGATGGTAGATGGTGCGAGCCCGAATAAATGGGTCTAGTTTGGCGTATGCTGCCCTCAAATCCTTGGCGGCTTCATCGCGCCCAGGAGAGAGAGCGACCGAAGCAGAAGAAACCCACTTTCGAGTTTCCTCTTCAAAAGTGACAACTGTCTTGTTGAACGCCGTCTCAGCAGCAAAACGACCTTCTGAATCAGTCATTTTAATATTCTCCTCTTGGCTGGGTGGAAGATAAGTCATTTTTTGCTTCATAGTACCACCAAGGTTTTCAGGCAGCTGTGAGGGCTCGATATAATCGGTCAATTCCTTGAGAGTAATGAATTTAACCTTCTCGACAACAACTGGGTCCAACATGGCAGAGATGATCTTCCAGACACCTAATCAAAATCAGTACCGTCACAAAAGCTTCGGGTTACCACTAAAAACCCAGTTGGCATTGAGGATAAGAATCCTTCCCAGGGATTCAGGATAATCTTTTTCAAGCACGTTGATCAGGAACTTTACCGCTGCATAATCCTAAATTGCAAGTGAAATTAGGAATCGTGAAATGTCAATAATATTGGCATTACAAAAGCTTTGATAAAAGTTGTATACACAAATAGATAACTATCCGCTACTTAAAAAGCAAAAGCCAACATATACGTATCGGTAAATTTACCATATTGGCCATCGTGAAATCTGTCAGATTAAACAAGACGGCTACAGTGTCAACTTTGTCCACAAATAAGAGACGAGAAGTCTCCATATTCAGCAGCGCAAAGGATTGGACCTCCTCAATGGTGAGGGCCTTGGGGTCATGAAGACGAATATTTATATGGCTGGAATAAAATTAGCCACCCAGTATATAACTTTTATCCAAAAAAATCGCTTCTGGTTTGAAACTGTTTTGCAGAGCAATAAAACATGTAATATTTAAAGATAACTTACCACACAGGCCTTCCCTCTCGATCAAAACCTTGGAAGTAACATTCCCCTTTTTTGATAAGGCTCATGTTTACCTCAGTCTCCCCTACTCGCTTGAGACGAGCAATATCATGGAGGTGAAACCACTGGATAGATTTAACCAGCATCTTGAGAGATTCTTTGACATCCCATTTACGAGCTCGGAGAAAGCGCAACATGAGCTCATCAGGATGATCAAATTGATTAACTCCGAATAGCGTGCTGCGGAATTCAGAGCTGTTGAGCTGGACTTCAGGGGAGGCGGGGGAGGGCTCCTCTGCCTCCTTTGTGCCCATGAGTTTAGGCATCTTCCGCAGACCAAGGAAACCAAGGCTTGGCGACTTTTCAGTATTTGGCTTATCTTTAGGAGAAAGCTCAGAGGTTGGGCTTGAAATAGCAGAAGGAGTGCTAGGTTGAGAAGGTAGGTGATCAATATACTCAAACAAACCAACATATAGCTCTTTGAGAGTAGCAAACTGGGCTTCGGTGAGATTGTGATATCTTCCTGACATTTTAATAAACAGTTCTAGGCAAAAGAAATCTAATATGCAACCCTAGCTTCGAGCTGATCAGTATAAATAGATGGGTGATCTTAGAGAATTATAGTTCTGCAAAGACGCTATATAATCTGCAGCGAATAACTAAATTGCTGACCAACTGAGGTGCACACGAAGTTCAAGAACTCAAGCTGTGTCCAAGCTGGACAGATCAATGAAGCTTGACCCCTAGCTCCTGACCAATCATATAACTAGGAGATTCTCCGAGACCCATCTTATTTGGAGAAGCCCTGGTTAAAATCCAATTCATGTATTAAAATACTAATGAGTCTCCATAAAGGTTTTATGAATCCCTCTGCCAAGCTATTACGTCGTTTAAACGCCGTCTTTGAACTCAAATAAAATTTTGTTCCCTTTAAAAAAACTATTACGTCGTATAAAATTAATTAATTAATCATTTTAATATCTTTAGCCATTTAAACCACAGCCTTTTAGTTTATATTAGTTCTTAATATTGTGATTTAAGCTATGAGTTTATATTATGTAAAAATCTCAATCCAAGCTGAGTTTTATAAAATAATATTTGCATCAACTTCAGTGACGTACATATTCAGGCTCTAGTCTCGATCTCTAATTGACACTATAACATTTAAAAAGTTTTTTACTTTAAATTCACAAGAGGTACCGATTTAAACCAACCCCATCACTCAATACTTGCCTTTTTAAAAGGGAATTTTTTTTGAGTTCAAAGACGCACTCAATACTTGCCTGTCATCAAGCAATAAACTCGTACTAAAATATACATAGAGGATATTTTACTAAATAAACCAAAGTACACAAGGTGCGGTTCTACTTATGAAGCTTTATTCGATATTTAAGATGATGACAAATATAGAGGAATTCACAGATTTTTATTAAACTGAACTTATGCCAATCTTTGATGATATAAGTATGAATAAGGCATAATAAACTGCAGAAGTGCACAAGAGGTTCATTCATCAGTTCATATAATTTAAAGTATAAATTATAATAAATTGAAATTGGCACAGGAAACCTCTTAAAATCCATCACGCTATTCACTTCATTTGGCCTCCAACTATCAGTATTTATTTCTATGTAAATACAACGTCATTCCAGCGGGGTTTCTCTTCGCCGCCTGAAACAAAAGAATATTCTATTCTGTCTATTTGTTTGCTTGCCAAGCATTAACAAAGAACTTATCTCAATCATCACTTTAAGACTGAAAATCATTTTCCTATTTGCTTCATACATTCCATCAACCTTTGAAACTTGAGCTCTTAGACCCCACCAATTTCCCATAATCCTAAATGTGCTTTTTAATCAATTTTCGATATTTTGGGAGACCTTCTCAACCTATTTGCTTCCACTTGGCAACAGTCAAAGTTAGCCAATCAAACCATCTCTACTTGGCGTCAAATTCAGATTACAGAGAATTTAACGGGATTATTCAATATGTTTTGGAACTTTATTCTAGAATAGAAGTTTATAGAAAGAAAGTTGCTGCGACCCCTCCAATTATCTGGTGGGCTGTATCCAAGGACTGATAGCAGGCCAAGCAGAACAATGCAACCAATCAAATCTCCAAAAAAACGAACCCCCCTTTATGAACAAGGGACATCATATTTTTACATATCAAAGTGAGTTGGCAACACAAAAATATGCATGATTTGTTCTGCGACCTTTCTGAAGATCATAGTCTGTGTTTTGTTCCTTAGTGTATAGTACACAATTTAAAGGGCGTTTTCGCTCTGTACAGGACACAGGATGTAAAATTAGGTCAGGCCAAAGCCCTAACCTTTTCATTTTTAGATGCCAACTTATTAAACTACAGCCATCTATATTTTAATAATAGTAGAAGTGCAGCCAAAGTTCAATTGGAAATTTGATGAAATATATATATTTTTATTTACAAAAAACATCATAATAGCATAATCAAACACATTATTTTACATAACTATGCCGAGTCGCAACATTAAACCATTTAAAGCTGTACTGATTTATAGAGCAACTTTGAAAATATGTGTTGTATCTTAAATACAAGATCACAAATTTTAATAGCCATAATTGCAATCTATTCTTATAATTCAGCACAATTTCATATCCATTGGTCTGTAACCCAAGGGCAAAAACATAGAGCATAATCATTTTGCCACCTCACACAGCCCTAATCCAAAACCAAGGTTAACCTGTTTGAATTAACACGATAAAAATAAGCCAAAAGTATTATTCACTAAACTGCCATAAAATTAGTCATCAGATGTACTTTAAAAAGGACCAGCCAACTTTATTTTACTCAACTTAATTCTACATGGGTTTATCTTAATTTAGACCCTATAGTTTGAAACCATCCCAATTTTTTTAAAAAATTATGGATAAAAAGTGTGTCAAAAGTGTCAGGAATGACATTTTCGTTCTTTCCAAAACTCAGGGGTGGGACAGAATTTGAACCCTGACCAAGTTGGACCTGTGACTGCCAGCCCAGAATACCAGAGGCCCACCCACCCTCATTTTTTGGGATCAAATCTTCCCAGATTCAACCTGCAGATGCCCTAGGATACAAAAAAACAGTGCACAATGGTATCAGATGTGGCAACAACAGATCCTTACAGCCACTGGCCCAATGGAGGGGAAGAGACTCCCGCTATTGGCCTGATGATTCTGACACTTGCCCTAGTAACCAATTGTCAGGAATCCACTCATTAGGAATTTCCCCCAATTGAGTGCAGAAAGGCCCCAAGATTATACTTCATCAGGGATGCCCCAACAGGGAGTCCCACCATTGTCATATTGATAGCTTGTCTCATAATTGATAAGGAGCGCCTTTTGGGGAAGCTTCAAATATGAAATTAAGAAAGAAGAGAAGTATAATTTATTGGATAATACTTTAGACTTATATAGACCTGACTGTGGTGGGGATTTAGTTGGATTGAACCTAGGGGTTGGTCATGTGCTAGATGGGTTTGAGCCATTGGATACTTGGACGGCAGGTGATATTGCTTGGTTACCATTCTTGGTATGTCAAACAGTATATTGGAAGAGGACTAAATTGGGCAATGGCTGGATATTAAGTAGGTTGGCAGTAGCCAGAATGCCTGTACATCCAGACCCTTGACACCCCCCTTAAGGGGTTACTCTGGTGCATCAGGAGGGGGCTTTGTCTTAACAGCTACCGCCTGATGCTCCTGGAGCTGTTTGCTAGTTGGAACCAGTCTGGTTGAGTGCTCTCCTTTACTGAGGCGGAGATGGGTTCTGTGGTATTTCTTGATAATTGGGTTCTTGGCACTTTGGAATTTTACTAGGTAAGTGTTGTGCTCTGGTCTGTATTTGATGACTCTTCCTGATCCCCTATGTACTGAGTCTAGTTTCTTTCTGTTGCCAGCTAGAATCCAGATAGGGGAGTTGATGGGAAGTGGTTCCTCTGTGGAGGTTACCTTTTGTGTCTTGAGCCTCTTCATTTCCGCTATTTTAGCTTTGAGGCAGATGTGTTGTAGGTTTGGTACTTGCTCTACTGTGTGAGGTTTCCCCGGGGGGGATCTTTATGTAGGGCTGTTTGTTGCAGGTGATTACTTCCAGTTTGTACCTGTAGGTTAGCTCAAACGGTGAATAGCCTGTCCCTTGGTTGGTGCGGACTTGGGATACTAATAATGCATGTCTCACGTATAGTGGCCATGTGTCTTTGGCTTTGCCACCCATTATTTTTTCTAGGGTCCTGATAAGGCTGCTGTTTAGGTGTTCCACTCTACCGTTGGCCTGTGGCCTGTATGGAGAGGTTGTGGAGTGTTTAATGTTTTTAGATTTCAAGTTGTCATTTACTACATGACCTGATAACTCTGTTGCTCCATCAGTTATGATGTAGTCTGGAGTGCCATAGTTGGCTATGATTGCTTTGTTAATGAAACAGTTAATGGTTTCTGCTTTGTGGTTCTTTGTTGCCCAGCAGATGGGCCAGCATGTGGCAAAGTTGATAGCTACAATTAAGAAATGTTGGTTTGCCTTTGTTTCTGGGAAGAGCCCCACTACATCTAGCCCCCAAACCTTAAATGGTTCAGGGTCTGGTACTGGGTTGACCGTTGGCTGAGGAGCCTTTGTACTGGTGTATTTCTCGCACACTGTGCACTTTTTCAGAACATCAACTATATCCTGTTTGAGGTTGGGCCACCATAATATTTCTTTTAGTGTGAGATATAGGTTGTTAGCCTTTGTATGGCCTAGCAGGCAGTGATGGCTTAGTATGGTATCAACTCTTTGTGCAAGTGGGATGTACAGAACATGTTTGTCATTAATAATTTGGTATATAGTGCCATTTGATACATGGAAGTACTTTTTGTTTCTTACTAATGTATTGTGGGTCAGTTGATGTGTTGAGGGGTCTTTTCCTTTGGTTTTATACTTAGTGTTGTACAGGTTTGGCCAGTCAGGGTCCAGGTGGTCAGGGTGATCCTCTCTAGGCTGGCATAGTCTAGAGAGAGAATCAGCCGTGACCAGCTCTGCCCCCTTTTTGTACTGGATGTCCAGGTTAAGCTGTTCCAGCAAGGACATCCATTTGGCTTGCTGCCGTGCAAGTGCATTCTGAGGTTTAAAATAGATTAAGGATTTATGGTCAGTTAGTACTTGGACGTTTAAATGTCCTTCCAGAAAACATCTCCATTTCTTGCAAGCGTGGCATATTGCTAGCAATTCATTATTGTGTATTGGGTATCTCTGCTAAGTGTTGGTTAGTTTTCTGCTTTTGTAGCATACTAGCAGGAAGTCTTGCTGACCTGGCTGGCAGATGCGCAGGACTGCGCCAATGGCGGTGTTGCTGGCATCTGACTCAAGCTTGTAGCACCTGTTATTGTTAGGGTATTGCAAGATTGGTGCTTCAATCAAAGCTTGTTTTAATAATTGAAATTCTTGTCACATTCTGGTGTCCAGATAAATTTCTTTTTGGCATTAACCTTGGTTAAGTCATTGATTGGTGCAGTTAGTTTTCCGCAGTCTTTGATGTATTTCCTTAGGTAAGCTACCATACCAAGAAAGCATCTAACTTGTTTAACAGAGGTGGGGTGTTGCATGTTATTTATGGCTTTAATTTTGTCTGGATCTGCTTTGATGCCACTGTCAGAGACAATGTGGCCTAAGAACAGGAGTTTCTTTTCCATAAATTGGCACTTACTTGGTTTTTTGTAAAGTTTGTGCTTTGCGAGTTGATTGAGTGTCTTGCAGACATACATGAGGTGTTCCTCTTTGGTTTTTGAGAATATGATGATATTGTAAAGGTAGCATAGTGTATTTGAGAGACTGTTTAGTGCTTGATTCATCATGGTGACAAACGTCTTGGAAGAGTTGGTCATCCCAAAGTTCATTACTCTACATTCAAAGGATCCAAATTGTGTACAGAACACAGTTTTTGGTATGTCCTTTTCCTTTACTTCAACTTGGTTGTACCCTGAGGTGAGGTCAATTTTGGAGAAAAATTTGGAGCCTGAGAGTCTTGCAAACAGATCCTCTATAAGTGGAAGAGGGTATTTATTCTTTACTGTGCTTGCATTTAGTGCTCTGTAGTCAGTTACTAGACGTAGAGTGCCTTCCTTTTTCTTTACAAAAAATACTGCTGCCCCCATGGGGATTCAGACAGGCGGATTAAGCCTCTGGCTAAGTTGTCCTCAATATGGGTTTTGAGGATTTGGGTCTCCATGGGAGAGAGTCTTTAGAGGGGTGCAGTTTTGGGCATGGCTTTGCATAAGTTGATGCCATGTTTGACCTCCCGTTTGGGGGGTAACTCTGTGAGCTCTTCTTTGAATACATGAGTGTATTCATTTAGGAGTGCCAAAAGTTCTGGGCATTGGATCTTGGCTGTTTGTATGTTATCAAACTCAGTGTACCTCATTATGTGGAGGGTAATATCTTTGGTTAGATGTTCTGAGTCATCTTGGTTTATGACCTGGACAAATACTGTGTCTCTTAGAATGAGGTCGTTGGGTTCTTTGAGGATATTAAAATTGACTCTGTTGCATTTGATGGTCATGGTTTTTGTTTTCCAACATACGCTGGGGTTCACTTGGGTGAACCAGTCTATGCCTGCTACAATGTCGTAGTTTATGTTGTTCATGACAAGTCATTTGATGGACGTTTGTATGCCTTGGAGGTCAATTATGAAGGGAGTTGTTTTGCCTTCCAGTAGAACCTTTGATTTATCTGCCATTCTGGCGTACTTGAAGTTGGATTTGACAACTGGTATCTTGTACTTGGTTACAAAGGGTTTGCTAACCATAGTGTGTTGTGCGCCAGAGTTGAATAAAATTTTATGTGTATGTGATTTGTAAGTGCATGGGTAGACAAAAAGTTGCAAGTGATATTTAATTTTTAATTTCATAAAAATGGAGGACTGGGGGACACAGGGAATGTGAGTAGCAAAGTTTGTGCCTTGTTACAATTTCTTGTCAAGTTGGGGGGAGACAGGGGCACTTAAGCCTGTTCCCCCTCCTCTTTTCCCTGTTCCTCTGTTTTGAGACCTTTGAGGTCAGAGAATGTGGGGTCAGATTCATAGCAGGTTGCTACTTCAGCATTGTTAACTTTGGCGGTGTCCTCTTTCTTGGGACAGGAGCGGTTTGCGCTTTGGCTGCAATTGCCATTGTTGCAATTGGAGTTGCCATTGTTATGGTTGGTATTTTGGCGTTTGTTGCCATTGGAGTTTTCTCTGCCATTGCTGTTTGAGGAGCAATTGCCGTTGTATGCAGCATATTCCATGTTTGCACGTTTTTTGGTGTGTTTGGCTTCTGTAATGAGCACAGGCATGGAGGTATTTGCCTCTGGGCAGATGAGGGCAGCAACAGAGGGTTTCATTCTGTTGATGAATGAGGCTCTGTTATGTATTTTATCAGCTTGTGCTGAGTTTTGGATCTTGCAACGTATTTCCTCAAATTTGTTGGCGTAAGCTTCAATAGTGGTCTTATGAGGAAGATCACTGAGCTGTATTGCAATGTCTTGGAGGGATTCAGTGACGCGGAAATTGTGTGTGAGGTCTGCTTTGAACTCTTCCCAGTTGTCAAGCTGGTTGTCAGTTTGTGAGCCAACCCAAGTGGCAAAACAGTTAGCTGCAGCCTTGTACAGGCACTTGCTTGCTTCCTGGACCCATTTTTCATGGGGGAGCGGCTGGCGCAGAGCTTGGCAGCTGAGTGGTCTAGCCAATTAATGAGGGTTTCTTTGTTTTTACTTAAGAAATTGTTGATACCAATGCACTTGGTGTTGGTAAATTTGCCTATGATAGGCAGTTGTGTGTTTGTTTGTGGTTGGAGAGAGTGACTGTATTGAATTATCTTGGTGCATGCTTTGGGCATGACCAGTCCTTTGAATATGGTGCATCCACTAGGTATGCCTTTGTTGATGTTGTGGGTGCAGAAGTAAGTTTTCAGGTATCCTGGGATGTGGCCTGGTTGAGTACGTGAGCAAAGGTGGGCGGGTTTTGGTCAGTCATTTTCTCTCTCATGGGCGTGGTCAAAAAACCGTAGCTGCTACCAGTGATAAGGAGAGCCTTTTGGGGAAGCTTCAAATGTGGAATTAAGAAAAAAGAGAAGTATATTTTATTGGATAACACTTTAGACTTATATAGACCTGGCTGTAGTGGGGATTTAGTTGGATTGAACCTAGGGGTTGGTCATGTGCTAGATGGGTTCAAGCCACTGGATAATTGGACAGTCAGGTGATAAATCTTGGTTACCATTCTCAGTATGCCAAACGGTATATTGAAAGGGGACTGAATTGGGCAATGGCTGGAAGTTAAGTAGGTTGGCAGTAGCCAGAATGCCTGTACATCCAGACCATCAACATAATCTAAATTAGACTAGAAGGAGGAAAACTGTTGGAGAATGTAGTAAAGACTAATATACCCTACCATATACTAAGAAGCATTACAATGAATGATGGGAAGGGTAAAAACTTTTTTACATACAGATAGTGCAATTTTCAGGGTGAAGTAGAGTGAAAGCTCATCATAATCAATCAAATGGGGAATGTATACCCAAATAAGGATGAAATTACCAATGAGGAGGAGACAATGCATGTTTACTTGGAAATGGTAACCCTTGAAGAGTGAATAAAGAAAGGTGCAGCAGAAGATTATGCACAGGTACATCAGCAAGACCTTAATTTAGCTCAACGTCAAGGAATCAGCAGCATAGAATGGCTCACATTCAATTTTGCGGGTTTCAGGTATCATTTCAGCAGGAGGAGAAAGATTACCAGGAAATTGCAGGGGTGAGAAAGCAGAATCTAGCAGTCTGGTTATTAAAAATCTGATTGGAAAATATTGAAATAAGTGAATCATTGAGGCAAGATATTTATTGAGAGTAAAATATCAAACTACTAAGGTAGTCTGGTGGGGACCATTATTACTTAAAGCCTTTGGGTGCATCTTGATGAGGTGGCCTCTTTGTATATAATATTTAGTCAGCTTACAGATACCACCAATGGTGGTTCTGTAAGCTGTTACCTGACCTACTTTGAGGTCAGGATTTTGTGACCAACAGCTTAGAGAGGGGGAAATTGGATGTGGGGCATTTGTGCCCCACTTGGACCCAATTTCCTGTGACACCACCCACTTGTGATCAATTGTTAGATTTAAATCTACAATTGCTGCAAGCAGGTGGGGCTTTGGGCTGGTTTTTCCCGGGTGGCAGCGCTTTGGCCAATCCACAACCAGAAAAACTATGGCCATGACATTACTCTCCTTCTTTGGTAACAGGGACTTTCCATATCCTGGGAGTGCTGCCAGTGCATAGTTCTTGTGGGCAGGAGGAAGTTTTATGGCAGCTAGGGTGGCCTTTACCGGACCTACTGCATGGGGATTGTTATTGTGGAATTCCTGGAGCATTTTTTGGGTGTGATTAAGGTTGCAGTAGGGAGTCCAACAGTTTTCTGAGGTCTGGTATCCCTTCCAGGCTACTAGGTAGTGCAGATGCTTGTGGGATAGTTTGGATGCAATTATTTATTCCAGAGAATATTCCAGTTGTCCATCTACTATTATGGTATCAAGAGTAGATACAGGGAGACCTTTATACTTAGTTAAGAGGCATTCATGGAATGTGCTGAAGATGCAGAAGGAGGGAGGGAGGTCCAGTTGATAGGCTGAAGATCCAATCTTCTTTAAGATTCTGAATGTACCTACCCTTTTGGGACCTAGCTTCTGGCAGGGCACCTTTAGTCACATGTTCAGGAAGTCAACCAGTACTTGATAAACAATTTTGTAAGCTGGACCCTCTCTTCTTTTCATGTCTGCATAAGCCTTGTAAGTTTTCACAACATGAGTTAAGAACTCTTTGACTTCTTTGTGAATTCTTTTTAAAGCTGCTACCTGAGAGTGAGCCAAAATTACATTGGGGGTTGTAGCCATAATTTGCGTAGAATGAGGAGACATTGGATGAGGCATGTGGGGCATTGTTGCAAGCAAACTGGGCCATTGATATGTTTTGGGGCCAGTTATCTTGTTCAGCGTTAGAGTAGCATCTAAGAAATGTTTCCAAAAATTGATTCCTCTTCTCTGTTTGGCCATCAGATTGGAGATGATAGGCTGTTGATCTGCATAACTTAATGCCAAGGAGTATGGAGAATATCTCCCAGAATTGTGCTGTGAATTGGGGACCTCTGTCACTTATGATCTTTTGTGGGATTTCATGGTGACAAAAGCATTGTTGACAAACAGTTTGGCCATCTGGACTGATGTGATTGTGGTTTTGCAGGGGATGAAATGACTCATCTTTGTGAAACAATTGACCACTATCATTATTGCATCATAACTATTTGATTGGGGAAGTTCTACTATGAAATCAACATACAGAGATGTCCATGGACCATTTGGAATTTATAGGGGGGCCAGTAGACCTGCCTGTTTGAGACAGGAGGGCTTTGACCTTAGAAAAACCACACAGCCTTTCAGGTACTTAGCTTAGTCCAATGTGAGATCTCTCCAATCAAATTGTCTACAGATTATCTCTATGGTCTTATTTTTCCCTTGGTGACCAACCAATATGTTGTCATGGTGGGCCTTGATGACTTCTGGGTGAATTTCACCATCAGGTATACACAGACAACCATTGTGGAGTATGGTACTTTCTTCAGAACTGTAGCAGGTGTGGGGAGTAGATTGACTTTCCAAATTAAACAACTGGGGGTACCATTTTTCTAAAGATTGCAGAAACTTAAATCTAGCTACCAGGTATGGGTTGACAAGTTCTTGGACACTTAGGGTGCAGATTGTTTCCATGGGGGGAGAGGATAGAATGGCGCTGGGGGAATCATGACCTTTGTATTGAATTCTTGTTCAGCCTTAATGTCTGGAAGGAATGCTGGGTTACAACTGAGGGAGTCCGCCAGATGGTTATCAATACCCTTGATAAACTCACATTGGAATTTTAACTTGACTAGAACTTCATACCATCTGGTCTGACGTTCAGTTAAGAGACAAGGTTCCTGGTAATACAGTTGGGCTTTGTGGTATATCTTTACTGTAAATGGTTGTGTGGCTGAGCAAAGATGATGCTGCCAGTATTTCATAAACTCTACTACTGCTAATAACTCTTTGTCATAGATCATGTAGCTGAGCTCTTTGGATATAATTTTCCTAGAGAAATAGCCCACAGGGTATTCTAGTCCATCATCAGCAGTTTGTAGAAGGACCAAAGTAATGGCAAACTTGGAGGCATCTGTGGCTAATATGAAGGGTTTGGAGGCATCAACATGGCAGAGCATAGTTTCAGAACACATGATGTTCTTGACAGCATTAAATTTAGCATCACAGTGTGCAGACTATTCCAGAGTTCTTTTCCCACTAGAAGCGTAAAGAGGGGCTGCTATTTCTGCCAAGTGGGGGGTGAAGTGTTTCAAGAAGTTGCATGTTCCCAGGAAACTGTGGAGTTGGGTAATGTTTGTTGGGGTCTGCCAATTCCTGATTTCAGCTTCCTTATCAGGGGAAATAGCATGGTCTTTCTCCAAGATCAGATTTCCTAAGAAAAAAACCTTACTATTGAAAAATTCACATTTTCTCAGTTTGATGACAATATTGGCCCTTTAGATCCTTTCCCCTATGGAAAAAAGGTGGGTGACATGAGACTCCTCATCCAGAGAGTATAATAAGATGTCATCCATGTATTCAATATCACAGTTCCTAATGAGGTCACCCAAGGCTTCATTGAGCATCTTCTGGAAGACTGCTGGGGTGTTATTTAGACCAAAGGGTATGACTTGGTACTGAAAGATGCCTTTCTTAGTCCTGAAAGCAGTGAGCCATTCCTGACCTTCTTTGATGCAAATCTGGTTGAAAGCATTTAAGAGGTCCAGCTTTGAAAAGATCTTAGCTTTCTCCACCTTCCTGGAGATTTGAGACTCAATGGGCATGGGGTATGGGTTTGGTACAGTCACATTGTTCAGGTTGCCAAAATCAATGTAGGGGCATAATGATCCATCAGAATTTTGAAAAAAACAGCAGTGGAGAGCATATATGATAAGATTTCCTAAATATATGTCCTTTGGCTTCCATATCCTTTGTTCATTCTTCTAAGCATTGTTCCTCCTTTAGGTTCAAGGAATAGATGGGAGAAGCTACTCTCATCAAATCAACAGTGATTTTAAACTCAAAGTCAAATTGTGAGTGTGCGGGGAGACCATCAGCCAGCTTAGAATCAAAGGCTGCTGTAAGTGGGAGAGGAATGACAGAAGGACATCAAAGGACGTGGTGTGTTTTGTTTTTGTTGAGACTAACATTGAGATGTGAGGAGCTTCTTTTTCAAATGGGATCATTGGTACCTCTAAGGAAATTATGGAAGGATGAGCAATCCTCAGTAGGTTATCTTTGGGGATTGGGGTGATATTGTGCTCCTGTCACCATTCCACACCTAGGATCACAGGGTATGTCAGGTGTTTTGCCACTGTGAAGTTAGAAACAAATGCATGATCAGTGATAGAAAAGGATAATAGACGGTGTAGTCTTAATGAACAGAAGACATCAGATACCCCTCCTTTGCACAGAGCACCAGGATTATATTCCAAACCTAGCTTATCAACCAGATATTTTTAAATGAAAGTGTTAGTGGCACCAGTATCTACTAAAGATACAGATTTTGTTAGATGTGATGTGGAAGCAAAGGAACAATTAAACAAAAAATGTCCCTTCTTTGTTTTGTTTGATAGAGGGGGGTGATTGGAATCAATTTGTACCTGGAGTTGAGGGGCTGTTTTAATGGACAACAGGTCCTCATTCAAGGCTACAAAAGGTTGATAAATCACAGGTTCAATGACAATAGGCTCAAGGCAAGGAGTAGGCATAACCTTATTCATAATGGTGACGTGGAGATCCACAATAGCTTGATCCTTGGTGGATAGCAATGAACAGTTATGTTTGAAGCATGTAAATTTACAGGCATTGGCAGCATTACCTGAAGTGGGCGGCTGGGAGTCAGCAGGGGTCAAGTTTGCCAAGGTAGCACGGGAGCCATCAATATTGTAGAAGGGGATTGCATTCAAAGCAGGGATGCTCTGGGAAGGCAAGCTGTTGACAGGAGCTACAGCTAGAGTAGAGACTGGTGTCACCAGGGATTGGGGAACATCAGAGGATATAGGCCCTTGTGAGGTGGCTGGCTCCTGTTGACCTAGCAGAAAATTCAGCATTGGAGGAGCCTCCAGCAACAGAGGCTGTGTGGGCTGTTAGAACATCACCAGATTACTCACAACTGCTTGCAGGAGGCGCTGTATCATATTGGTGACAGAAGCAGAAGGGTGTGACCAAGGTGACAAGCTTTGACCAGTGTGGTCAAGGCTGAGATAGAGGGCTGCAAGCTTAACGCTTTCAGGGAGTGATGATTTCTCAGCATTTGCTTGGAACTGCTTGAGGTGAAGGTTAGAGGTTGAGAGCCTTGGGAACTCAAGAACAGGGTTTTGTAGTCAAGAAAGGAGGAATATTCTGGAGCTTGGAACATCACCAAAGAAATTAGGGTAGACACATCATCAAAGGAGTTGGGTGCTTGTTCAAGAATAGACAAGCACCACTCAAAGGATTCAGGTTCTGCTTGTTTTAGTAAGAAGCTGAGAAGCTTCTGAGGGAAACAATGCTGAGTCTATTCCTCAATAAGTGCTGAGATTTCTCTTCCAGTAGTTAACAAGGGGGATGGAAGGCTAGGAGCAGGCTTCCAGAATTTGAGGCATGAGAGTAGAGTATGACAAGGTTGCGTGATCTCTATCTTTGCAAAAGATGGGTATAACAGGGGAAATAAAACCACTGCAAAAATACTCCAAAATGAATTGATGAGCATTGTGAAGTCACCACTGATATATTCATGATTCAAGAGAATGATCTAACAACAAAGATGCACAGGCATTACAATATATCAAAATTAGAGTAGCTTGATAATGTCAGGGTGAAGTAGAGTGAGAGCTTGTCATAATTAATCAAATGGGGAATGTATAACCAAATGAGGATGAAATTGCCAATGAGGAGGAGACAGTGCATGTTTACTCAGAAATGGTAACCCTTGAAGAGTGAATAAAGAAAGGTGCAGCAGAAGATTATGCACAGGTACATCAGCAAGACCTTAATTTAGCTCAACGTCAAGGAATCAGCAGCATAGACTGGCTCACATTCAATTTTGCGGGTTTCAGGTATCATTTCAGAAGAAGGAGAAAGATTACCAGGAAATTGCAGGGGTGAGAAAGCAGAATCTAGCAGTCTGGTTATTAAAAATTTGATTGGAAAAAATTGAAATAAGTGAATCATTGAGACAAGATATTTATTGGGAGTAAAATATCAACCTAATAAGGTAGTCTGGTGGGGACCATTGTTACTTAAAGCCTTTGGGTGCATCTTGATGAGGTGGCCTCCTTTTATGTAATATTTAGTCAGCTTACAGATACCACCAATGGTGGTTCTGTAAGCTGTTACTTGATCTCCTTTGAGGTCAAAATTTTGTGACCAACATGTTAGAGAGGGAAAATTGAGCTTGGGGCATCTTTGCCCCACTCAGACCCAATTTCCTGTGCCATCACCCACTTGTGATCAATTGTTAGATTTAAATCTACAATTGCCGCAAGCAGGCAGGGCTTTGGGCTGGGTTTCCTGAGTGGCAGGGCTTTGGCCAAGCCACACCCAGGAAAACTATGGCCATGACAGCAATCAGCAAGGACAAATATGTACCAAACTGATTCTTCTACAGGTTCAGTGGACATGGGAGGAGGTTTAGGTTTTCCTTCTTCTAGTATCCATGAGAGATTAGACTAGAACAAGGGAAATACCCATACAAAAGGAAGAGGCTTGCTCCCAGGAATGACATTTTAATACTATTATTGAAAATCCAGAAATAAAACTCTGGCTCTCAGGATATAACTTTCACCAACCAGGAGGGATAGGGACCAACCAACCTGCCAGGTCACATACTTGAGTTGGTGAATTACTCTGCAAACACCTGCCTAGTAAAGGAGATTCCCAAAATGGTGACCAGATTGCCACCAATTGTGGGCCACTGAGAACCCAGACCTACACAGAGGTTGTGGCTTGCCAAAAGGAGGATAAGACAAGACCTGATATTGACCTACCAATAAGCACCAGCTGTCACCAGTCCCCAGCTTAAAATTAGCAAAACAATTGGCTGGCTCAGGCAATGTAGAGAACATAAGTGGCGGAACAAAGCATCACTGCTTCTGTTTGTCAGAGCTAGCCAAACCAGAATCCACCACCCTCAAAGCCCTGCCCCAATGCCCACACCCTGAAAGTAAATTTTCTGCAGACCTGAAGGCTACAAATATTGAAGAAGAAAAAATTTGATGGTATAAAAATCCCAGCGGTATGGGGATGACAGTATTTTCATATTTGATAATAAATATTCATGAACCTTTGGCTCCAACAAATCCTACCCTATTTAGTTTTAGTAGTCTTGTACCTCCACTCTAGTCCAGTAGACACTAAGGCGCCCGCTTTTCCCAGTGAACATCCTGTGGACCCACTGCCTGCGCTATACTGTCCCTCTGGAGCACCCTTGGGCTGAATGCATTTCACTGAATGTCTACCAAATCCAGAATATTTTAAGTTTACCCTGGAAATATAATTCTCTCCAACCCCTTAGCAAGAACTAGAGTCACAGAAACAATTGGCCATAAAGAAAAGTGATACAAGAGGCTGCCAAGCTTGTTCAAAGACAAGTAAAATTATCTGCTTGCATACCTGATACCAATGACACCACCCCTAACCCTTCATCCTGACTGTCTGCAAGAATTTACCACCACTAACAATGCCACTTCCACCCATATGTTTGGAGGACTCTATATTACTCTTAAAGACTTGGTGGATTACATGGTGGTCAAATCCAACCTCAGGTCCTTTCTTGGTTGATCTCTATCCTATGTTATCAAGTTGGCATCCATCCTATGTTGAGCATTACCCTCTAGTCAGGCAGTCCCTCTGCCCGTGTCAAACAGTTTTCCCACCAAAAATGGATATCCTGATAGTTTGGCGGATACAAGAATATTGTTAAAGAAAGTTTATCCCATGAGGAAGTCCTGGCATTCTTTGTATTGTTGCTAGACAGTGGGGGCAATATGCTGGATTCATTTCTTTGGAGGAATTTTTCTTTAAGCTGTGTAGGGGAGGATAAACTACCTGTGCTATCACTGTCAATTATATACTTCTGGGAAGTAAATGGAACAAGATAAAGGGGAAGATTAAGAAAGGATGATACTTTATTTGATATGAAGAAAGAATATTGTATAGCTTTATGGTAAGCCACATGCTGTCCATGTACATCATGTTAGTCATTTTCAGGGCCCAGAAAGCCCTGGACAAACAGCTGGCCTTCTTAGAGGCCAAACTACCCACAGCCCAGAAACCCTCACAAATTGTCTCTCAGATCAAGAAAAATCCCTTTCAATTAACAAATGGCCTGGGATTTGAGAGGCACACAAGCCTCAAATCCCTGGCTTTGATTCCATAAACAATTTTGGCCATCTTAACCATCAGGAAAAAAGACATTGAGAGCGCAATTGTTTGATCACACAATCAGGCGCTCAATTGCTCACAGGATCTATAAATAGAAGTGGCACCTTGGCTTGCTGCAGCCCAATTGAGGTTCCTGTTATACCAACCAATGAGCATCCACCTCCAGGCCCAAATATGCAAATTCCAGCCAAAATTGTAAGTTTAACTGAAATTGATGCCATCAGTTCTCTGGTGGCACAAGAGGCCTAAAAATTACCAGTAAGTATAAGTAGTGAGGAGGAAAAGCCCTTCTCACTGTTGACATCTTAAAAATAAACAACTTTATGCTCAATATTCATTATATTCTTGTAAGAACTATCTACTTTTGCACCAATATAACTATTCTGTTTGCATTTTTTGTAACTCCACTACCCTTTACAGTCTCATGTATCTGCTCCCTACTGGCCACCAAGAGTGATCATTTTGCCCTCCATGCTGGAGATTCCTCCTACTCTCCCTCTGAAAATTGTGCCTCCTGCCCAGGACTTCAGTAAGTTGGTGGTTGTCTATATCACAGTATTGGGGCTGGCCAACCAGGTTGTGTACCATACTGGGAGTTGGCGTTACCTAGCTACTGCAGCCAATTATCTGGTCAGAATTGCGCCTATTGTGTACTTGGCTTTCCAGGACCAGCCTGCCTCCCCTGTGGGAGTCCATCCAGACTCTGGTATGGGCCATGCCAGTCATGGGGCTTGTCTTGGTAATGTTTCATTTAGGATTCAAAATTTTTGATCACTGTATAACATGAGCGTCTGATAAGAGTATCATCAATTATTCATTAATTAAGATATTTATTGGAGAATTTTTTTCCTGATAAAGAGTAATTATAGATGTTGAAACAATTTTATAATATATGGATTATATTTTATTCCCATCTTTTATTTGGAAATCAAGTAATTATTTTGGGGAAATGATTTCTTGGGAGGGAGTAATTGAAGATATTGCAATAAGGCCATTTGAAAATGTAGTCCAGAGATGATATCTGCAATCTTGGATGCCTCTTCAAGTTTGAGAAAGCACTGAATGTAGTTTTATATATGATATCTACCCTGATTTTATTGAATGTGGGCCATATGATCTTGGACTTTAGCCCCTGCAAGAACTGTGGTAGAGTTCATTCTCTCCATATATAATTCATAGAAAAAATAAGGTAAGGTTATTTTCCTAAAATAGATAGCAAAGTTCCTTGTTTTTCTCTTTAGATTTGGAGTCAACCATCATGAGCATTTGTGGTCATTGCCAGGATACAAAGTATTAGAGGGAGCGCTATTTGACGCAGAAGGTGTGACCACCAGGCTAGAATGTAAGGCCCATCAGAGGATGGGTGCCAAATTGATAACATAAGATAGGGATTGACTAATCAAGGACTATGAGCCAGAATTAAAATCATAGATTTTACCAATCCTGTCAGAGGAATATAGAATACTCTGAACAGTTGGGTGGTAGTGGTATCAGTGACAGCAATGTAATCTTCCAGGTGGTTGGGCCACAGGGTCAGGGGAGGGGTCATTGGTACTAGGTAGGCAGGCTGATAATTATACTTATCACAGAATAGTCTGGGCTGCACTGTGTACCACTTATCTTTGAGCTTGAATTTATATGTGGTTCTGGTTCTTGCCAAGAGGTTGGAGAGAAGTATATTTTCCAGGGTAAAATCTCAATAGGCTGGATTTGGAGGGTACTCAGTGAAATGTACTTGTCCAAAGAGTGTGCTAAAATTGTAATAGTTTTGAAGCCCCATGTGGGAATCAAACCCACTCTTAGCTGCTAGTTGGGGCAAGCGGGCAGGGGAGATTTACCCACACCTGGATTTGCTCTGAAAAGCAAAAACCCAGGTACAGGAACCATTCCTGCCCTGGTGGCAGCTGCAGGGCCTGTTCTGGGCTCCAAAAGCTATGCCCAAGCCTTGGTGGGTTTGGCTGGGCCTGGGCAGGCTAATTTTAGCTTCCCAGTGCTCCCAGTTCAAGCACACCCTCCATTTAGTAATTTGAGATTCTCAATTGGGAACCCCATTTTTAAACAAGTTCTTTTGCCCCAAGAATGCCTGCAAAGCCAATCCCAGAATGATAATCAAATCAGAAAAGACCCCATGACACTTGCAGCCAAACCTGCCAGAACCAATGACCAGCCAGGTAAAGATAGGCCACCAGATAGCCAAGCAACTGTTACTGAAGACCCCAAAAATAACCACAAAGCAGCCAACCAATCAGCAGAGCCTGAGATGCCAAACCTTGTCACCCAGATAGCACAAGAAGAATGCCCAGAGACACCTGCATGTGAGTAAGTATATAAACCAGAAGCACCAGAGAAAAATGCTGTATTATCATTCTTACCAATAAAGGTGTTATGAAACTTTGGTTCACCAATTTGTTTTCATACCTGTTTTTGATACTATTCTATCTGCATTTGCCAAAGCACCAGTATTCATCCTCAGGAATAGATAGCCAGACTTCAGTTGACAAAACCAAAGCCTTTGACTAATACTGCCCACCCAAAGCTCCATTTGGCCCTGTGCACTTCACTGAGTATCCCCAACCTGATAACAAACCTTGGACCTTGGAAGACTTGCAGTGGTACACCCGCCCAAACACCCCCAAGGAACCCTACCAAATTGTCTGTGACAGCAGAGAAATCACTAAATACCCTTTGATATTTAATGGGAAATACAACAATCTTGTTGCCTACCTGTTCCCCATGGAACCACCCCCAACACCCAAATCAACCATCTCAATCCCACCCACATATGATGCTGCTGGCCAGAGTAGTAACTCCTGGGAGTGCTTTATCTGTCAGGGCCCAGATTGCCCTGGACAGTCAGCTGGTCTCCTTAGAGGTGATTAAACATGTAGCTTGGAAACCCTCACAAAGCACTTTCCAGGGCAAAATACCCCCCTTTTGACTAGAAAATGGCCTGGGATTCAAGAGGCACATAAGCCTCAAATCCCTGGCATTGAGCCTGTTATCAAATTTGGGCCACCTACCTATCAGGAAATGGCACATTGGGAGTGCAATTGTTTGATTACGTGATTGGGGAATTGATTCATTGCAGGAGCTAAAAATAACTGTAGCAACTTGCCATGCTGCAAATTTCAAAAGGTTCATGTTATAGCAGCCAATGAGATCTCACCCTCTTGGCCAAGCACGCAAATTCCAGTTAAAATTGCAAATCTAACTCCAAATGATGCCATCAGTTCTCTGGTGGCACAAAAGGTCACAGAATCTTCAGTAAGTATAAGTAGTGAGGGGGAGAAGCCCTCCTCACTGTTGACATCTTAATAAAGCAAGTTTATACCTAGAAATTATTATCTTATTCAGGAATTGTCTATTTTTGCTCAAATTTAATTATTTTCTTTGCATCCATTTGTGAATCCACTACTCAATGCAAACTTGCATACCCATATCCTCCCAGCCATACTCCTGTTGTCCTTGGCAAACTGCCCTGCGCCCTTGACCTGGAGTATTTCCATCCCCATCACCTGGATCTGCCACCAGTAATGAAGGATATTCCAACTTCCCTATCTCTCCCCAACGCGCCTCCCAACCAGGACTTTAGCAAGCTGGGGTTTGTCTATATCACAGTATTGGGGCTGGCTGACCAAGCCGTGCCCCATACTGGGAGTTGGCGCCCCCTAGCCACTGATCTAAACTACCTGGTCTGCATAGCGCCTATTGTGTACATGGCCTTTCAGGCCCAGCCTGCCTCCCCTGTGGGAGTCCAGCCGGACTCTAGTATGGGCCGTGACATTACCTGGCACTCACAGGATTGATTGATTCTGCCATGCCAGCAACTGGACCCTGGGCTGTGGCTGGGAAGGCCCTTTCTTACCTGATAAAGTTAGGTCCCATTATCTGATGGACCATGCCAGTACCTGCTTCAACTCCTCCCTCACCTTCTGGAGCATCACAGTACTCCTGGTGGACAGAATAACACATGCAAGGGGTCCACAGGTTAATAAGTGGGAGTGGCAGGGCCTGTATGCCTGAGGGACTAGAGTCTAGATGATAAAATACTAAGACTAGTTAAGGTAGAATTTGTTTGAACCAAAGGTTCATTTAAACTTTTTTATCAGAATGAAAATACCGCCATTCTCAACATAGCAGGGGTTCTATACTATTAAAATTTGTGCTCTCAAATTTTCAGAATTTAGGTGTAGTAGCCTAAAATTGCAGGTATTATCTGAAGCAGGTACAGTAGGAGGTTGGCAAACTGAAATCCTGTCAAGGCTGTGGCAATGAAATAGATGGTTATCAACCATCAGAAGACCTTGACAGGAGTGTTTTAGCAACCAAAACTCCCAGCAAAGTATGTTAACACATAGTAGATGGAGATGCATATAGTGATGGATACAGTAGAGTGGGTGATACCGGAGGAGGCCAGGATCCACTGTACAAAGGGTTTAGTTGTGTTAGCTCTTTTTAATGTAATTCCTAGAGATTGCAGGTACTACTTGAAGAAGGTATGGCTGAAGGTTGGGGAATTGAAAGTCAGTCAAGGCAGTGATGATTGGATAAATGGTCATTAATCACAGGAAGACCTTGGCATGGATGTTGTATCTCCCAAAGCTGCCTGCAAAATAGTTCAGTATGTAATACAGGGAGATATACACTGCAATAGACAGGGTGGAGTGTGGTGACACCAGAGGAGGCCAGGTACCCGTGTGCAAAGAGTTGAGTTGTCCAGGGTCATAGTGGTAATTGTGACATAACCCTTCTGGTGAAGGCCCAAAGAACTCTGGTCCCTGTTGATACCCCCAATTCCAAGGCAATCTGTAAGCACAGCTGTGAAGATGAGGTGATCCATCTTCCTTGGAATGGAGGCTGTTGGCTGGGAAAAATAACTAAAAGTTGACTTGGAAGTTGAGAGTTGAATTTAGATTTATTGAGGGTATTAAACTCAATAATAGCACAAGCTATTAATGAGGATGGATCCTTTATTTATAGTGCATACCACTGTGCAAAAATTTTCAAATGGGAGTAGAAAGCATGATATGGGGAATCCCAAAAGCTTGGAAGATAGGAATGGCAGTTGGTTTTTGGGAAGATGGCCAAACTCTTGTTCCTTTGTTGCCTGTTGTGGATTTGATCATTCTTGACTGGGACCAATGATCTTTCCTGAGCATGGGGTCATGTGGTGGTGGCAACTCATAAGTTATTCAAGATCTATTTTTATATTGGGAAATATGACTTTTTTGGAGTCTGGATTCAATTTTGTGGCATGGGAGTCAGAACCACATTGGCTATGGGGAGAATTATTGCTCACATGTAAAACTTAGGCTTGAATTTATTCTGGTGGGCAGTAATTATTCTTAAAATCAGGGCCTTATATCAGGGACTTATTTGATTGGTTGCATTGGGTAGGTGTTTCTGATTGACTGGGTGGTGGGGACTGGGAGGCAAGCATCTGGGTGCTGGGGGGTTGGCAGAGGGTGCTGGTGTGCGCCTGTCCAGATGATAAATTAATCCAGTGCTGGTCAAACTCTGTTTTGAATTTACTTTTGTTTTTGTTTTTCCACTTAATAGGGGAAAATAAACATCAAATTGTGAATTTTCAACAGTAAAATTCCCTATTTTTTCCCAGCATGGTACCTCAGTCAAAATCTGGTTTATGTCAGGAATATTCCTGATATTTAATAGTTTTTCTCAATTACTTCTGATGATAGCCCAAAGGTAGCAGGAACAGGTTGATAAACTCCAATCCCAAGGCAAGCTGTAAGCATAGCTGTGAATATGAAGGAGTTTATCTTCACCTGGTTTGGGGATTGGGGTTGATTGAAGTTAGTCTAGTTGTCTAGATAGTGGGAATTAAAATGATATAATTGAGGAAAGTAATCTCTCAATGATAGCACAACTTATCACTGAGAGGTTATCCTTTATTTATAGTACCTCTCTCTATGATAAGTTTTCTAAGTGTGAGTGAAAACAGGGAATTAGAGAGTCCAAAAGTCTGGATTGTGAAGGTTAGAGTTTAGAAGTTGCAAGGTGGTCAAACCCTTGTTCATTTGTTATCTGTGGCTTGGTGGGCAATTCTTGACTGGAGCCAATAGGTTCTGGCTTTTTTATTGCCAGAAAAATAATTAGGTTCAGGATGGCCTCAGTGTCTATATTTAAGCTGGGTGGCAGATGTTGACAAGAGTCTGGCCCCAACCATCTGATTTGGGTCCCAGATCCCCATTGGTTGGGGCCAGGATTGGTGGTCAAGGTTAGGGAATTGATCCCATGTTGTTCAGAAATAAATGGCTTCCCCTCTATTCATAACCCCATTGACAGGGACTTATTTGATTAGCTATACCCTTTGAAGGCATCTGATTGGCTGGAGAGGAGTGTGGGCTGGGACCCAGGAGGCAAGCAAGCGGGCAGGCGGGCAGGAGGCTGGCTGGGCCCTGGGAGGCTGGTAGGTGGGTGGTATGTGGCGGGCTTGCCTGCAGGTGCCTTCCAGGCACCTGCACAGCTGCAGCAGGCGCCTTTCAGGATGTTAAACTATTCTGATTTGCTATAAGTTCTGTTTGGATTTACATTATTATGTTTTTCCCTGGATTAGTAATGAGAAATTCTCCCATATTGAGCAGTATTTGGAATAGAAATTCCTTTTTGTTTCAAAGTTGGAATGGGGGTAAAAATTTGAGTGGTGTCAGGAATATTCCTGACATTAGGTTTGTGGTTATTCTTATTACTGAACTTTGGCACTTGAGGAAGGCTTCCCAGGCAGCTAATTCAGGGTTGGCTGGTGTTGGAGAATAGAAATAGCAATTTTATATTTATTGCCCCTATTCCCTGCATCATGCAACCTGGAAAAATACACCATTGATTTGGCACTGAGGGTTGATAATGACTGAAGATTATTAGAGGGCTTGATTTCAGGCTTATTATAAACCTCCTTTAGGCAAGCAGCAACTTCTGTGTAGGTCTGGAACTTCTGTGGCGTGCATTTGATTGTAGCCAATGCTCCATTGGAGAAAATTATTGACTTTGAAGGTGGTTCATCAAACAGCCTTCAGACTCAAGCCCAAAAAATACAGGTGGCTGGCCTCTTAGTCCTCTTGGCTAGCGGGCTGTATTTCTTGGGGACAAGGGGTTGATTCTTGGATTTGACTTGTGCTCAATATTGGAATTGAAATTTCATTCATGACAAAGGGGGCTGCAAGGATTTTGATAGGATTGGCAGGAGCCTTTGAGTCTACAGGATAGGAGTATAGGCAATAAAATACTAGAACTAGGTATAGTAGAACCTGTGGGAACTGAAGGGTTATTTAAATTTATTATCAGAATGATAATACTGCCATTCTCAACATTGCTGGTGGGTTTATACTACCAATATTGGCATCTTCATAAATTGTAGGCTTTAAATATGTGAGCATTCTATCACCAGAAAGTTGGCACTTTGGATGATCCTCAGATGTGGCTAATATTTTATTGGCTGGCGCTGATGGATATATGTGGTGATGATATATTTTCCCACTTCTATTCTTAATATCATGTGCCCAAAAAAATGCATTTCAGTCTGGATGCTAAGGATGGGTACTGGCTGACACTTATTAGAGAGAATATTTCAGGTTTGGCTGAAACCTCATTTAGGCAGACATCTGCCTCTGAATAAAAGTGGGCCTTTGGTGGTACTCTCTTTGTTGTGGACCCATCCTTACTTGAGAAATCTTTTTGGCTTTGTGGGTGGATTGTTAAACAGCCTTCTGATTTAAGCCCAAAAAATCACAGGAAGCTGAGCCCTTGGCTCTCTGGGCTGGCAGGCTGCAAATTTCTGGGAGAAGGGTTTGATTACTGCTCTAAATTCTATCAAAACCGCAGGATTGGCCTGCCAACAAGGCTCTAATTAAGCGGGTTTGTGATCTGAAATCTGACTTCCTGGTGACCTGTACCCAAACAAGGAAGGTAACTCAAATTTCCAGAACTAGCAACATGGCCAAATGATGATTTCATACAGTGGATGGATCAATTCAGCGCTTGAATTATTACCAGGATCATGCCACACCCTTCATCATCCAACCAAGTGTTGCAACTGAGTTTCCAGACTTGCCTGCCAACATATCTTACAATACACAGGGGGCGCTCAACAAGTTGCCCCTTGACATATCTAACAACATGAACCAATCTGATGGCAATGTCAAATTGCAGACACTTTATCCTAATTAGAAGTGCTACCAATTTGACCTGCTGATCCTGCACAAGTTATTCCTTGGCTTTGAATCTTACATGGAGCATGCTACCCCCTTGTGCCCTGGTGGCTTTCCCCATATAGTATATATATAACAGTATTCTATAATAAACAAGACATTATTCTTTTCATTCCTATCCTTTATATTGGACTGTTGTCTTCCCCAATTCCAAATAATGAATCCTCATTGGTTCAGTTGAAACAGTGGTAGGAGCGGTAGGTTGACAACCTATCTAAAGAAAAAATCCCCCCAAGAAAGGATAGAGTACGGGCTGTATGACTACTCCCCATCAAGAAACCTTCCCGCCAATCCCCAAGGGGGACATCTCTGATGGGTACATCATCTATCAAGCCCAGCTGGTACTTACAAGCATGTATAATCAGCTCTGCATTAGGCAGCGCAATGCAAATGTCACACTTCCCCAGTCAAACCTCTCTCAGCGCTGCTCAACCTCCAGCTTGAGTCTTTTGCGGGTGGTGTTAAAGGAGCTGACATTGTCAGTTGGCTCCACTCTATCAAAACCTGCCTCCATATCCGCCAAGTACCTGAGCCCATGTGGGTTGCCACTGCCTCAGGCTGCCTCACGGGGCCTGCTGCAGTCTGGTTCACCAACTGGGCCATTCAAGAAATAGAAATTACCTAGGCACCATTCAGGGATGCCACAAAGTCCTGCTACAACAAAAGCTTTTCACCCATTGTAGTGGGAACTCCCCTCCTGGCTATTAAATAGACTGGGTCCGTTCCTGAATATCCTGCCACCTGGCAGCAAGCTCTTGCTGCCGCCCCAGAAGCCATGACCAATGGGAACACCATGATCCTTACCTTGATTGTTAATGGGTTTAAACCCCATATCTGAAAGTGAGTTCCTGTAGGTTGCTGCACCTCCATTGATGACTGCTATAAAGCCATTGTGGAGGCTAATAATCAGGCTTCAATGGGTTTCTGCCACTCCAATGATGCACCACATCAGTCTTTTCCCGCACCTGGCAGTGCCCACAATCAGGTGGGCTGCTGCCAGTCCTATCAACAGGAGAATGGCGTTAAGTGTCCCTGCAAGGAGGAGCTCAAATTAGCCCAGATTGAAAACCAGGGAAAAGCCTGGGGGTTGTAGTTACAAGAGGCTCTAAAACCCCACTTGACCCTCACTCTCAATCCCTTCTTGTGAAGTACCCCTGCAACTACAACATTCATGAAGTTGAGGACCTTGATGTCTTCCAAGTCCATAGCAATGACCCCATACTCCAAGCAAGCCACTCTTCAAATAAAGTAACTTGATTGGTCTATCCCTTCTGTTTCCATGGGAACACCCACAAACTACTGGTAGACACTGGGGCCAATTACACTATGGTTGATCAGGCGTTTGCCAGTGCTCAACAACAGACCAAGTACCAAGCAGGTTCAAGGAAGTATGAGTGGCTGACTCCTGTAGAATAGCAATTACCCATGAGACAACACCCCTCTTGGTAAGAATGGGGAACAACCATGTTAAGCTTGTGGGACCAGTTATGGTAGGTCTCAGCCATGATGTCATTGCTGGCCTTGAATGGCTTTGTCACAATTGTCCCTAAATTTACTGGGACATGTCTGTAATTACCCTCAATAGAAATGGGATGGGTTTCCAAATATATTCCGTCAAAATGAACAAGTTGCTTCACAATACCGTGATTGTTAGAATAACAAAAACTGGCTCATATGAGCTCAAGGGGGAGAAACTAGACTTCAATTAATTCTCAAACAAAGTTATCCACACAGAACCACCTGCAGTCCTTGCCTCAACTACTCCACCTCCGCCAGCACTTGCCGGTCTCCTCAAGGAGTATGAGGATGTGTTCAGTGAAGCACTAGACCAACTACCCCCTCCCCAAGAGATCCAGCATGCTGTACAGCTACAAGGGTCACTTACCAAGACACGTCCCCTCTATTGCTTGACACCAAAAGAAGATGAAATCCTCTGCCAGCATCTTATAGACATACTTGATAAGGGATTTATCTGCTCCTTGCTTTTATCATACAGGGCTGCTGTCTTCTTTTTAGCCAAGAAGGATGAGTCCCTTTGCTTGGTCACAGATTACCGCGCCCTAAATGAGGTGACCATTAAAAACAAGTTTTCCCTACTGTTGATTGACAACCTGTTTGACACACTTGCAGGCGCAAAGGTCTTTACCAAGATTGATCTCACTGCAGGGTACAACCAGGTCTGCATTTCACCAGGGGACAAAGCAAAAACTGCCTTTTGCACATGCTACGGATTGTTTGAGTGCCAGGTCATGAACTTTGGGATGACCAACACTCCCTCCACCTTTGCCATGTTAATGAACAAAGCATTTGAGGAATTGATTGGGACATGTGTTGTTGTGTACCTTGACAACATTATTGTCTTCAGTCAAGATCAAACCACCCACCTTCAACACCTCTGTGCTGTCCTTGACACCTTTTGGAAAAACCAGTTGAAGGCTAAATCCTCTAAATGTGAATTTCTCAGGTCAGATATCTTGTTCCTTGGGCACACCATCTCTTCCCAAGAAATAAAGCCAAAAACCACCAAAATTAAGGCAATTGCAAGCATGTCACCCCTCACCAATGTGGGCCAGGTGCGTATCATTCTTAGTCATGGTTGCCTACATGCACAAGTTCATCCCAAATTACAAGGAACTTATTGCACCTCTCACCAAGCTCCTAAACACCAAACAGTGCTTCCAATGGACTCCTGCCATATATCAAACCTTTGAGACTTTGAAGCAAAGACTTACAACTGCACCTGTATTGTAATTCCCCAATCAGAACCGCCAATAAAAACTTGAGAATGAAGCCTCTGACAGAGCCATAGGGGGCGTGCTATGGGTAGAAACTGACAGGGGCGTCTTTCTCCCCGTGGTATAAAAATCCAGAAAGCTCACTGACTCAGAACAACACTACCCAATCCATGACAAGGAATTATAGGAAATTTTGCACTGCATTGAGAAGTGGCGCTGTTACTTGGAGGGGGCCACATTCCCACCCTGTGTCCTGACAGGTCACAAGTCACTCCAGTACTTCAACACACAGTCCCACTTGACACGCTGCCAAGCAGGCTGGGTTGAGCGCCTATCCCCTTACTAGTTGCGCATTGAGTACAAGCCTGGAAAGGAACTTGTCACAGCTGACGCTCTTTTGCAACTCTACGTAGCGTCCATCACTGGGGATGATGGTTTGGATCCAGATTGGCCCATGCTCTACCTCTGTCCCAAGGCAACTTGTTAGGAAGGCCTTAACTCAGTAACCATCTCCAAGCTGAAGGACAACAAAATTCAGTTCACCACCAATGCTGACAACGTCTGCTGCTGGGAAGAGACAAGTGAAAATATGCCCTACATTCCCACCACACAACAAGGCAGCCCTATACTGCACTATCACCACACCTTGGGCCATGTCAGAGGACGCAACCTCTTCAAAATCATAAAACATAAGGTTTGGTGGCCATGTATGCGCCAAGACATCTTGGATCTACTTGAAACATGAGTGTTGTGTGAAAAGAACATGTCTAATCCTGTACCCCCAAGTCTTTCCTGCCCATTAAGACCACAGAACCCTTCAAACAGTGGGTCATTGACATTGTTGGGCCTCTCCCCAAAGACAGAATTGGGAAGAAGTACATCATCACAGCCATTGACTACTTCACCTGTTGGCTAGTAGAATGGGCAACCACTAACCAACTGCCACTACCATCACCTTCTTCATTGGCAAGAAAATTGTGGCCTGTTTTAACCGACCCAAACGCCTCATTACAGACAGGGGTCCCAAGCTTGTTGGACATGTCATGAAGGCCTACTGCGCCAAGAATGCCCTCCAAAGAATAAAACAACTCCCTACCATTGCAAGCCAATGAGGATGTAGAGCACTTAAATGGTTCACTGGTGCAATTAATTGCCAAGCTCTCACAGGAGCACCCCAACACTGCGTGGACTGAACACTTGCCCACTGCTCTACTTATCTTACAAGGGAGAATCAACAGGGGCACTGGGTTCAGTCCCAGTACCCTGGCCTTTGGGACTCTTGATGGATTAGTAGGAGTACAACAAAGAAAATTACAATCCACAGTTCCTGCAAAACCCCCTTGTTGCCTACCCCTTCTCTGAGCCAGTGGCGTGCCAAGGCCCTAGATATCAAACACAAGAAAATTGAGGGAGGGACAAGACACCTCAAGGCCAGATACGCCATAGGTGACCCTGTTTATGACCTCAACCCCAATTTGGCCAAATTAGAACCCAACCACTTGGGGCCCTTTAAGATAGCCGCAGTCTATGAAAACCACACCTATCAGCTCAAAGACACCCAGGGAAACACCAAAAAGCTTCACCACAATTGCTTGCGTCCCTGCTGCACCATCCCCACACAAAGGTTGTTTGTGCAGACCTCCCCAGATCTCCTGCAAACTATGATCCTGGTGTCTGACAACAAACAGGGGGAAAGAGGGGTGTTGCAACCAAGTTCCCAGACTTGCCTGTCAATGTATCTTATGATACACAGGGAGCACTCAATGAGTTGCCCTTTCACGTGTCTAACAACATGAACCAATCTGATGGTAATGTCAAACTGTGGACACTTTCTCCTAATTAGGAGCACCATCAGTTTGACCTGCTGATCCTGCACAAGTTATTCCTTGGCTCTAAGCCCTACATGGAATATGCCACCATGCCACCCCCTTGTGGCCCAGTGGCTTTCCCCATATAGTATATTAATCACAGTATTCTATAATAAACAAGACCTTATTATTATTATTCCTGTCCTTTCTATTGGACTGTTGTCTTCCCCAATTCAAACACTGATACCTTATTGGTTCAGTTGAAACACTTACACTTGAATCTGGCCAACAGCAGGTCGTGAATAAAGGACTGACTTTGGACATCCTCATAGGACTAAATGGCAAAGTTCATCAACCATGGGGACACTCAAGATTTGAACCTTGAATTACCCCAGGGATCATCATTCCTGGCTACAGCAAAATCCACATCCTACTGGCCAATCTTCAAGGACACAATATCCACATCAGGAAGAACCAGATTGTTGGTTTTGTCCACCTTCTTTCAGTTGAAGAACTGGACAGTTTCAAGTGTATTGGAGACTTGTCAGAAATGGGATTACCTGATTAAGTTAAAGCCACAGCGTATGTGACAGCAACTGTGGTAAGTTTGACTCCCTGGTACTTGACACTTTGTCAAGTACCAGGGAGTAAAGTGCTGCATATGTGAATCTATTAGTATTTTTGGCTTAACTGATTTCAAGCTAATTTTTACTAGCAATTAAGGGGTTCAAAACCAAAAACCAAGGTTAAATTTTCTTGAACTTGACTCTGTTTAATAATTTGGTTAGCTAAAATACTGATTTAAGGGGCAATTCATAAGTAAATTTACTAATAGAAATGAAGAACTTGTGTTTGACACTCTAAACCAAAAAGTGACCAGTTTGACACTTTGTAAGCCAGATCCTAATTTTATTAATAAAATACATATGCACTTATATAAAATTTATTATTTAATATTATATTTTTATTATTAGTATCCATAGTTGTCAATTAGGCTCCCAAGCACCGTAATACTGGATTTAGTGGTATAGACATTAATCAAATATACCACTTGTTTTTCATTATGTCATTCCTGGGTTTGTGGATTAAGTGGTGCCACATAAATTAAGCCAATTTATTAAGAGATTTCATATGCAATTTATAAAAAACAGAAGCTTGACATCTTCTTTGTTTGACTCTATCCACTTGCCACCCAATTGGTTTTGGATTTAACTAATCAAAGGCTCAGAATTAAGGCTAAATTAATATGTGACACACTATGAGCGCCACTCAACACTCACCCACTTGATACTTTAACTTGGGGATTATTACAGAGAGCTTCTTAACGTTTTAACCAACACTATGGTAAATAATTCACTCCCAGCTCCTCACAACACAAATTAAACACTAATAAACACCTTCCTACTTATTTAATTTTTTAACTTATTCTATTTATTTTTTATTTTTGAGCATATGAAACTGCCTTGCTTTTGGGTTAACTTTCAAACCTGTTTTAAATTTAAGCAAGTTTTATATGTAAAAAATATAGAAATTTTGATTTTTCTGCTTGACTCAGACATACTCAACAGTGAGAATTCAGCTTTTCCCAGCTGATTGACAGTGCTAAACTCAACACTTTACTATGTTTTGAATTTTCAACTCCTAATAGAAAATTCCACATAATATTTTTTTATTATAACCTACTACTTTTATGCTACTCTCCATACAATTTTTATATTTTTTTATTTTTATACTTTTACATTGCTTTAGCACTAAAATGATATGCTGAACCTAACATCTTTGATGCTTCATCATAAATTCACTTTTTTCTATTGATAAGGAGCACCTTTTAGGGAAGCTTCAAATATGGAATTAAGAAAGAAGAAAAGTATATTTTATTGGATGATACTTTAGACTTATATAGACTTGACTGTGGCAGGAATTTAATTGGATTGACCCTAGGGGTTAGTCATGTGCAAGATGGGTTCAAGCCACTGGATACTTGAACAGTCAGGTGATATTGCTTGATTACCATTCTCAGTATGACAAATAGTATATTGGGAGGGGACCAAATAGGCAATGACTGGATGTTAAGTAGGTTGGCAGTAGCCAGAATGCTTGTACATCCAGACCCTTGATACCCTCCCTTAAGGGGTTAATCTGGTGCATCAGGAGGGGGCTTTGTTTTCATGGCTACCGCCTGATGCTCCTGGAGCTGTTTACTAGTTGGAACCAGTCAGGTCAAGTGTTCTCCTTTACTGAAGCAGAGGCAGGCTCTGTGGTATTTCTTGATAATTAGGGTTTGGCACCTTGGGATTTTACTAGGTAGGTGTTGTGATCTGGTCTGTACTTGATGATTCTTCCTGGTCCCCTGTGTACTGAGTCTACTTTATTTCTGTTGCCAGCTATAAACCAAAAAGGGGAGTTAATGGGAAGTGGTTCCTCTGTGGAGGTTACCTTTTGTGTTTTAAGCCTCTTTATTTCTGCTATTTTAGCTTTGAGGCAGATGTGTTGTAGATTTGGTGCTTGTTCTACTTTGGGGGGTTTCCACAGGGGATCTTTATGAATGGCTATTTGTTGCGGGTGATTATTTCTGGTTTGTACCTGTAGGTTAGCTCAAAAAGTGAATAGCCTGTCCCTTGGTTGGTGTGGACTTGGGATACTAGTAATGCATGTTTCACGTATAGTGGCCATATGTCTTTGGCTTTGCCATCCATTATTTTCTCTAGGGTCCTGATAAGGCTGCCATTGAGGTGTTCCACTATGCTGTTGGCCTGTGACCTGTAAGGAGAGGTTGTGGAGTGTTTAATGTTTTTAGATTTTAAGTTGTCATTTACTACATGACCTGATAACTCAGTTGCTCCATCAGTTATGATGTAGTCTGGAGTGCCGTAGTTGGCTATGATTGCTTTGTTAATAAAACAGTTGATGGTATCTGCTTTATGGTTCTTTGTTGCCCAGCAGATGGGCCAGCATGTGGCAAAGTCAATAGCTACAATTAAGAAGTATTGGTTTGTTTTTATTTCTGGGAAGGGGCCCACTACGTCCAGTCCCCAAACCTTGAATGGTTCAGGGTTTGGTACTGGGTTGACCGTTGGCTGAGGAGCTTTTATACTGGCGTATTTCTTGCACACTGTGCACTTTTTTCAGAATATCAGCTATATCCTGTTTGAGGTTGGGCCACCATACTATCTCTTTTAATGTGAGGATAGGTTGTTAGCCTTTGTATGTCCTAGTAGGTGGTGATGTCTTAGTATGGTATCAACTCTTTGTGCAAATGGGATGTACAAAACATGTTTGTCATTAATAATTTGGTATAAAGTGCCATTTGATACATGGAAATACTTTTTGTTCCTTACTAATGTATCATGGGTCAGTTGATGTGTTGAGGGGTCTTTCCCTTTGGTTTTATACTTAGTGTTGTACAGGTTTGGCCAGTCAGGGTCCAGGTGGTCAGGGTGATCCTCTCTAGGCTGGCATAGTCTAGAGAGAGCATAAGCTGTGACCAGCTCTGCCCCCTTTTTGTACTGGATGTCCAGGTTAAGCTGTTCCAGCAAGGACATCCATTTGGCTTGTTGCCGTGCAAGTGTGTTCTGAGTTTTAAAATAGATTAAGCATTTATGGTCAGTTAGTACTCAGACGTTTAAATGTCCTTCCAGATAACATCTCCATTTCTTGCAAGCGTGGTATATTGCTAGCAACTACTTGTTGTGTATTGGGTATCTCTTCTCAGTGTTGGTTAGGTTTCTGCTTTTGTAACATAATGGCAGGAAGTCTTGCTGCCCTGGCTGGCAGATGCACAGGACTGCACCAATGGCAGTGTTGCTGGCATCTGACTCAAGCTTGTAGCACCTGTATTTGTTAGGATATTGCAAGATTGGTGCTTCAATCAAAGCTTGTTTTAATAATTGAAAATTCTTGTCACATTCTGGTGTCCAGATGAATTTCTTTTTGGCATTACCCTTGAGTAAGTCATTGATTGGTCTAGTTAGTTTTCCGCAGTCTTAGATGTATTTCCTTAGGTAAGCTACTATACTGAGAAAGCATTTAACTTTTTAACAGAGGTGGGGCATTGTATGTTATTTATGGCTTTAATTTTGTCTGGATCTGCTTTGATGCCACTGCCAGAGACAATGTGGCCCAAGAACAGGAGTTCCTTTTTCATAAATTGGTACTTACTTAGTTTTTATAAATTTTGTGCTTTGCAAGTTGATTGAGTGTCTTGCAGACATGTGTGAGGTGTTCTTCTTTTGTTTTTGAGAATATGATGATATAGTCAAGGTAGCATAATGTATTTGAGAGAGTGTTTAGTGCTTGGTTCATCATGGTGACAAACGTTATGGGAGTGTTGGTCATCCCAAAGTTCATTACTCTACATTCAAAGGATCCAAATTGTTTATAGAACACAGTTTTTGGTATGTCCTTTTCCTTTACTTCAACTTGGTTGTAACCTGAGGTGAGGTCAATTTTGGAGAAAAATTTTGGCTCCTGAGAGTCTTGCAAACAGATCTTCTATGAGTGGAAGTGGATATTTATTCTTTACTGTGCTTGCATTTAGTGCTCTGTAGTCAGCTACTAGAAGCAGAGTACCTTCCTTTTTCCTTACAAAGAACGCTGCTGCCCCATGGGGAGTCAGACAGGCAAATGAATCCTTTTGCTAGATTGTCCTCAATATGGGTTTTGAGGGTTTGGATCTCCATGGGGGAGAGTCTGTAGAGGGGTGTAGGTTTGGGCATGGCTTTGCATAGGTCAATGTCATGTTTGAACTCCTGTTTGGGGGTAGCTTGGTGAGTTCTTCCTTGAATACATGGGCGTACTCATTTAGGAGTGCCGCAAGTTCTGGGCATTGGTTTTTGGTTGTTTGTATGTTATTGAATTCCGTGTACCTCATTATGTGGATGGTACTATCTTTGGTTAGATGTTCTGAGTATCTTGGTTTATGACCTGGAAAAATACTGTGTCTCTTAGAATGAGGTCATTGGGTTCTTTGAGGATGTTAAAATTGACTCCATTGCGTTTGATGGTCATGGTTTTTGTTTTCCAACATATGGGTCATTATTTGTTAGATTAAGCCAATGTGCCAGCTTAAGCATTTCAAGGCATTTTAACTTATTTGATATCATTTAAGTCATAAGCTTATGTTTTTTGAACATTAATATAATACTTAGTTTACTGAAGAAGAGTTTAAGAGTGTAAAATATACAAATAATAAAAATAAATCTTATTTTTATTAACTGTATTTTTTGCTAAACCCTTTTTTCTATTTTAATAAGCCAAGAATCAAATATACAAGTTGCATGGGAGAGTAATAGCAGCCCCAAAGCTATAATTGCTATTACCCTATCTTTGGCCCATATAATTCATTTCTTAGTTATTTTTAGAAAAAAAGTTGTCGTATTTAAAAGACTATTTACCCTATAAGAAATATAAGCTTTTGTTATGCATCCAACTTCATGAGCATGTCCTACCAATCCTTTAGTATTATCAGCTCTCTTTGTTTCTCTGTCATCTGTGCAGAACTTTTCACAGTAATTTTTTTTGGAGTACTCCTTAACATCCTCAAATGTCAAAGGTGAAACATACAGCTCACCATCTTTCATTAAATATGAAAGATTAATATAAAATGCTTTGACTTCAAGCCAGCTTTTTTAGGCCTAGATTTTCTATCATAGATGTAAAAAAAGGTTTTTTGGGAAACATCTGAAGTATTTACAAGTGACTCATATAAACCCTTTCTTTCTATCTTTCTCTCTCTCAAAAACCATTTTAAGATCATTTATATTTTTTATATAAATCTCATTTTCCTTCTGTTTAAATATTTTAGATAATACACCAAAATGGCCATCAACAATACTTTTGCCATGGCACTCAACAAATATATTAAACTTAATTGTTCCTTTTATAATTTTAGGTACCTCTTTAAAAAGATAATATAAGAATTCATAAGATCTGAAATGATTACCATTATCAGTCCAAACTTTAATATTTTTAATATTCTTGAATTTATTATTTTTAAGCAGACTTATCAAATACTGACCTGAAAACAAAGAGTCATGAGATAAAATTTCAGATAAAAAGTCATGATACTCATATTTAATTTTCTCATTTTCTTTAAAAGCAATTGCAAATCCTAATAAAGAAATAGGTATTTTCTCATAAAAGCAATTATTTGTCTCTATAGGACCCCCACCTATTTTAAAGTTTTCTTTATAGTCTATTACTATAACACATGAATTATTATCAAGATTATTTATATCACTAATATAATTTTTATTTTGATGCTTATAAAATTTTTTATGTAGGTTAATAGATTCCAAATCTTCTTTAATAGATTTAGGCAATGGCAACTTCTTTATACTCAAATCCTTTTTCTTCATTTCTAATGGTTTTTTTAAGTTGCAAATGTTACACATATCAGTTTGCTTTTTGCTTTTAATTATATTATTAGGAATAAGCTTATAGAAAGTGGAAAGTTAAATAGAAATATTGTTTTTTATTTTCATATCTTCATAAATTTCTTTTTTGTTTTCAATAATGAGTATTTGTTTTAGTTGAGTATTCACTCAATTCTTTTTGTAATTCTTCATAAATCAATCCAGGGGATTTTTTAGTGAATTGGCTGGTTGGAAATGAATTTTTTAATATATGTTTTAAAATATTTTTTTATGTTTTCTTTCTTTACTGAATCATTTTTCCTTTTTTAATTTTTTAATTTAATGATACTTTTTTAGCATTTTTTATTTTTTTAGAATATGAATACTCATTTTTTGTTGTTTTAAATCTACAATCCCAAAGCTCTTTCAAACTGTAGATTGATGTAACAAATGCTCTTAGGGAAGGAAGGTGCTTGGCAGTGGATTCTGATATCAATTCCTTTAGGTTGTTAAAGAAATCATCTGTCTTGGAATTTTGTATGACAGGTAAGAAGGTACTTTTTCCAAACTCTGTTTTTAATAAGAAGTGCTTAACAAAGCTGTTAAGATCATTGCCAGAAGTAAAAAAGAATGCTTGTTTAAGCATAGAGATTCTTTTGCTCTTAGTAGAAGCCCCCAATGAGAAGAAGGGTGTCATCTGAGGTGCAAACTTGATAGGTTCCATAATGATAGTGGTTGGGTTCCTTGGCTTGGTTCAGGCAGTTCTTGCTTAGAAATAGATGTGCAGTTATCAGAGAGGAGTAAAGGTGTGGATTGTAAAGTAAATTTCTGTAAAGTTGAGCTGTTTAAATACCATGCCAGCTGAGCTTTTGCACTACAGGCATAAATCCCCAACTGACCCCCAACTGATCTCCTTAATTTATCAATATCACCCCTGAAGTCTGATATCATTGTTTATTTACCCCTTTTTATATTCTGTTTAACTGTTGATATCTTGGCAAATAGTACCTCAATCTTGCTCAAACTAGTATCATTAGAAAGCCCTTAATCTCAGCTTTTGGAATTGTGCTGCAACATTATATTTCACTAACAATTTAGTATCTTGAAGTGGCTTTGAATGTAAGCTTATAAAATTATTATTTGAAATAAAATATGCTAATTAACTCTTAAAGTATAATATTTTAATTAGTAAAATAAATTTAAAGTATAAATCATTATTTAGCTTACTTTTAGTAACCAACTCAAAAATCTTTTTTTAAATAAACTTAAGTTTATTATAACTTTTAACAGTTCTTAAAAAATGAATTTTATATATCTTTAATCTATCAGAATAAAAATGTTTTTTTAATCACATATAAATATTTGCTTGTATAATTAAATTTGTATCTTATTTTTATAGATACAATGACTAAGATCATTTTCAATTTATTTTAAATAAATTTTAACCTTTATTAAATTTAATTAAAAAAGCAAGATTTTGATACAATCTTTTTTATATTTGAATTATATACTTATGTATTATCTCTAGCATACAGTATAAAAATATAATTTTATTAAATAGTTGTATAAAGCTATTTTATTAAGATTAAATACTTAAGAATTTGAAAAGAAAAACTTTTACTCTCTTATAAGTTCTTATTATCTATTTTCTATAAAATTTAACTTAAGAATAAATTACTTATGCTAAAAAAATCACTGAAATTTCAATAAAAGTTTAGTTTTAATTTTAGTTTTAATTTTTTAACTTTTTACTAGATTTTTTATAAATTGCTCTAAAATTATTTAATATTTATTTATTAAATATGCAAAAAAGCTAAGATTTTAGGCAGCAATTTAATTTCCAACAAAAAGCATCATATCAGTTTTTATTGTATTTTTATGTTGATCTTTTTAGAATGATGTCATTTTATACTAATTAGCTTTCAAGAAGTAATGGTATATGATTTAAGATTGTTACTGGCTTTTAATACAGTTTAATTTAGCTGTAAGTAGAAAATGCTTAATTTAATATAGGTTTTTATATTTAAATGATTAAATAATATTTATTTTGTTAAAATTGTTGTAATTATTTAAATTTATTGATAAGAAAATTAAAACAAAATTTTAAAGTGCAAAGTAGCTTAGTTAATAGGAAACAGATTAATCTTTAAAATAATGACCCATATGCTGGGGTTCACTTGGGTGAACCAGTCAATGCCTGCTACAATGTCATAGTTTATGTTGTTCATGACAAGTCCTTTGATGGACGTTTGTATGCCTTGGAGGTCAATTCTTAAGGGAGTTGTTTTGCCTTTGAGTAGAACCTTTGATTTATCTGCCATTTGGCGTATTTGAAATTGGATTTGACAACTGGTATCTTGTACTTGGTTACAAAGGGTTTGCTAACCATAGTGTGTTGTGCGCCAGAGTTGAATAAAATTTTATGTGTATGTGATTTGTAAGTACATGGGTAGACAAAAATTTGCAAGTGATATTTAATTTTTAATTTCATAAAAATGGAGGACTGGGGGACACAGGGAATGTGAGTAGCAAAGTTTGTGCCTTGTTACAATTTCTTGTCAAGTTGGGGGGAGACAGGGGCACTTAAGCCTGTTCCCCCTCCTCTTTTCCCTGTTCCTCTGTTTTGAGACCTTTGAGGTCAGAGAATGTGGGGTCAGATTCATAGCAGGTTGCTACTTCAGCATTGTTAACTTTGGTGGTGTCCTCTTTCTTGGGACAGGAGCGGTTTGCGCTTTGGCTGCAATTGCCATTGTTGCAATTGGAGTTGCCATTGTTATGGTTGGTATTTTGGCGTTTGTTGCCATTGGAGTTTTCTCTGCCATTGCTGTTTGAGGAGCAATTGCCGTTGTATGCAGCATATTCCATGTTTGCACGTTTTTTGGTGCGTTTGGCTTCTGTAATGAGCACAGGCATGGAGGTATTTGCCTCTGGGCAGATGAGGGCAGCAACAGAGGGTTTCATTCTGTTGATGAATGAGGCTCTGTTATGTATTTTATCAGCTTGTGTTGAGTTTTGGATCTTGCAACGTATTTCCTCAAATTTGTTGGCGCAAGCTTCAATAGTGGTCTTCTGAGGAAGATCACTGAGCTGTATTGCAATGTCTTGGAGGGATTCAGTGACGCAGAAATTGTGTGTGAGGTCTGCTTTGAACTCTTCCCAGTTGTCAAGCTGGTTGTCAGTTTGTGAGCCAACCCAAGTGGCAACCCATTTAGCTGTGGCCCTGTACAGGCGCTTGCTGGCTTCCTGGACCCATTTCTTGTAGGGGATGCAGCTGGCGCAGAGTTTTAAAACTGTGTGGTCTAGCCAGTTGATGATATTTTCTTTGTTTTTACCAAAAAACTTGTCAAATCCAATGTATTTGGTGTTGATAACTTCACTTGTGATAGGTGGTATTGCGTTTGTTTGTGGTTGAAGAGAGCAACTGTATTGAATAATCTTGGCACATGCTTTGGGCATGAACAGACCTTCAAATATGGTTCATCCACTAGGTATATCATTTTAAATGTTGTGGGCACAGAAGTACGTTTTCCAGGTCTCCTGGAATGTGGCCTGGTTGAGTACGTGAGCAAAGGTGGGCGGGTTTTGGTCAGTCATTTTCTCTTTCATGAGCGTGGTCAAAAACCATAGCTGCTACCAGTGATAAGGAGTGTCTTTTGGGGAAGCTTCAAATGTGGAATTAAGAAAAAAGAGAAGTATATTTTATTGGATAACACTTTAGACTTATATAGATCTGGCTGTGGTGGGGATTTAGTTGGATTAAACCTAGGGGTTGGTCATGTGCAGGATGGGTTCAAGCCACTGGATACTTAGACAGTCAGGTGATATTGCTTGGTTACCATTCTTAGTATGTCAAACAATATATTGGAAGGGGACCAAATTGGGCAATAGCTGGATGTTAAGTAGGTTGGCAGTAGCCAGAATACTTGTACATCCAGACCCTTGACACTATTTTTAACCTTTATATCTATACTTTGAGTTTCTATTTTGCTTCTATTTACTTTGTTATGTTTTTTCTTGATAAATAAAACTTTATTTGCATACTTTTCATTTAACTTTTACTTTGATTTACCTCTGTATTTCATATCTTTCACACTGTTTTATTTACAAAACTAAACTTTTCTTTAGACAAGATCAAACAAGAACAGCCAACAGCCCAAGCGCCAAGCCTCCAAGGGCTCCAAAGAAACTGCCTCTGCTCCCAAGCGTGCCAAGAAGCCTGCAAAGGCAAAGTCTCTAACCCAATCTCCTCTCACCCCATCTCCTCCTACTCCTCCCACCCCCTCCACCCTCATCTTCCACATCCCCTTCACCTTACCCCAAAAATTCCTCCCCCAATAAATCTGATTTTGATCTTACTGACCACTCCTTTTACCACTCAGAGGCCGGCTCCAAGCCCACAAAGGAGCAACATACCAAGAAGTCAAAGGTTGCCAGGGACCCAACTCTTCTTCTGGTAAGAAAAGGAGGCTTCCAAGCAGGCCTCAAAGAACTCTCCCCCTCCTCCCCCTGATGTCTCTCCCCCCTCCCTCATCTGACCCCCAGGATGAGCCTGAGAAATATTCCAAGAAGTTCAAAGCTTTTGGTCACATGGCTTGGGATCCACTGGCCATCCAAAATATCTGCAATGTTGACAGAGAGTTCAAAGTCCCCAAGTGCTTCCCCTGTTATTTACCTATTATGTCAGTAAAGGGAGGCCCTGGCTATGTCAATGACAATTGCATCTTTAACTGTAATAATCAAAAGTGTGCTACCAAGAGCAAGCACTTTGTATGTGAGGATAAGACTTGTGGGGCCCAGCTAAACACTGAGGGCTGGGAGCAAGTAACTGCAGAAAAGAGGGAGCACTCTTGTGAGCCCCTAATCATCTTAAAGCCTGGATGTTAAAATGGTACCTGGTCCAAGTCATCCCAACCTCTGCCAACCTCAGCGCATCAGATCTGGCTATAAAGGCCCTGCAACATCTCAAACCCAACAATCTTAAGTTGGTACCAACCCAGTAACCTTTGGTTAAGTTCATAAGTGATAAGTGTATTACTGCCAATCCCCCTCCCCCCAAGGCTTCAGACGTCCTCTTGGAGCTTACGCTCACCCACAAGCTCAAGCAGCTTCCGAGTGGGGAGCGCTTCCTCCTCCATGATGATGGGCCCGCCACCAAAGACCTCATAATCTGCTACGCAACTCAGCAGAACTTGCTGAAGTTAAAAAGGGCTTCAGCCTGGCTAGTTGATAGTACCTTTGCCACTTGCTCCTGGATGCTCAAGCAGCTCTGGATGATCCATGCCCAGATTGACATCTAAATGATTCCACTTGCGTTCTTTCTTCTTCCTGGGGCCACTGAGGCCATTTACATCTGTGCTTTTACCATCCTCTGCCAAGCCCTTTACCTCCTTCTCAACAACAATGACAATGCCAAGAAGACCCCCTACACCTGTGACAACCCTCTGGCTGTTGACAAGGACCAGGCCACCCTGGGCTTGGAGGAAAAGATAAGGCTGAGAGCTCTGGGGCCTCACATTTGCATTATGGACTTCAAGCCTTCTTTGTTCAATGCATTCAAGCAGCTGTTCAGCAGGGAGATGCAGGGGTGCCACTTCCACTGCTGCCAAGTAATTGTTTGGAATGTGCAGGCTCATGCCAATCTAAGTAGGTTGAGCTGGAGGGACACTTTGGACACCTGCAAATTTGTGCTTGCACAATTTAGTGCCTTGGCTTTTTTAAAGCCAGAGCAAACTGTGCAGGGGTTTGAGGTTCTCTCAAAGGATCCTTATTTATTAAAGCATTTAGAGTTCAAACCTTTCCTCAAGTACTTTGAGCCCCATTGGATTGGGAAGGTTGTTACACACAGGCAAGGTTAGGCCCACGCCAAGGCTAGCTGGAACGTTTACCGGGCGGCCATCAACAGGGAGCTCAAGACCACCTTGGCGCTAGAGGCTTATCACAAACAACTTAAGGCCAACTTTGGGCTCCACCCAAAATTCAATAAGTTATTTTCCCTCCTACAGCACAAGCAGGAGAAAACCATCTCCAAGCTGCGTGACTTGGCAAACTGTGTCCCCCCATCAAGCCCACAACCCGCTCCACCCTATTCACCAAGGCCATTCAAAATGCAGCCAAGCATAAATACAAGGCCTCAGAGATCAAGCAACAGCTTGAGCTCATTGCAACTGCCCTCCTGGAAGGGGCTAAAATGAAGAAGAGGAAGAAGGGTGAAGAATAAACTTGCTTGCTTATATGATTTTTACTTTTAACTTTTTAGCTTTAATTTTTACTTTTTAGTTTTGATCAATTGGTTTTTCCTTTTAATTTTTTCTATTTTTTGATTTAATTAGATAGCACTAATTAATTTATGTATAAATGGTAAGTTTTAAATGAATAGTTATAGTTGAAAGTGAATGAAATATCTTAATTTTTATTAATTTCCTAATAAAACAAAAGATATTCACATTTATACTTATATGAACTATATCAAATTAATACTAATATTTCTTCATATTTTGCATGAATTTTATTGGTGTGTTTGTGTTTATTTTTGTTTCATGTGAATTTTTAATTTTTATGGTAATAAAAAATATTTTTATAATGAAGAGTGTAAATTATATAGTAAAATGAGAAATAGTTGCTTATTCCTCCTTATTCTAATTAATTAAAATACACTTTTTATTACGTTTTTGAGGTTTATGGGGTCACTTTAGTATACCATAGCTGTGAGGTATAATGGTTTATTTTAAAAGTTTTTAGTACATCAAGATCTGTTAATTAAAAAAGTGTCAATTTCCAGTTGTTAATCAGGGAAAAAGCTGAATTCTTACTTTACTATAGTATCAACTACCAGAGATTAAAGCACCAGGGATTCAAACTTACCACAGTTGCCTATGTGACCACATCACTAGCTGACCTTTCTTTCCTCAATAAGACTGAACAGGAGCAAGCCAGTGCACTATTCAAAAATTACTGCTGCGTATTTGCGGAGGACAACTTTGACCTTAGGTGCACCAATGAGGTCACTCACCACATAGACACAGATGACAATAAGTCTGTTTGCCTTCAACCAATTTGATGCTCAAAGGCCAGTGAAGAAACTGTGAGTAATGAAATCCAGCAATTTCTTGACAGAGGCATGTTGATTCCATCCAAGAGTCTTTAGGCGCCACCCATCCTGATAGTAAAAAAGAAGAACATAAGTAATTGGGTAGTCATAGACTACCAACATCTGAACTAAATTACAAAGAAGGTCTCATACCTGATGCCCAGGATTGACAGCGGGCTAGATTGACTTGGAGGGGCCAAGTACTTCTCAGCCATGGACCTCATATTGGGGTACTGGCAGATCAAACTTCTATCAGATGAACAAGAGAAGTGTGCAATAATCACTTCTCAAGGCCTCTTCCATTCAACCCAAATGCTGCAAGGGTTATGTAATGCGCCTTCAACCTTCCAATGGGCCATGTACACCATAATAGGTGATCTCAAGCTCTCCTGCATTCTAGTTTATCTGGATGATATCAACGTGTTTTCAAAAACCTTTACTGACCACCTCAAGCACCTGGAGGCTGTCATCAAGAGACTGGCAGATGCCAACTTGAAGATCAAACCCCAAAAGTATCAATTTTTTAAGGATCAGTTGGAGTACCTTGGATTTGTAATAGATACAGCAGGACTCTTCCCCCAGCTGGCTAAAGTAGAGGCAATCACCAGGATGAAGCAGCCAGAAAGTAAGCACAATATCCAGGTCTTTTTAGGGATGGTGGGGTACTACTGTTGCTTTATCCCCAATTTCACTTGTACTTGAAAACCACTGATTCATCTACTAAAGAATGGAGTCCCCTTCCTTTGGAAAACAGAGTGCCAGGACGCCTTTGATGCCCTCCACACCAGCCTGTCCTCCAGCCCAGTATTAATGTACCCAGACTTTAGCAGACCTTTTGTTGTACATACAGATGCTTCATTATCTGCTCTAGGGGCTTTCCTTTCACAGTTAGACAACACAGGAGCAGAGCACCCAGTGGTCTATTCTAGCTGCTCTCTTAATGTACATGAGCAGAACTACACAGTCACCAAAAGGGAATGCCTTGCCGTGATATACACCTACAAGCAATTTATACTATATTTACATGAGGTACACTTTACTGTGATCACAGAACATGCTAGTCTCAGTTGGCTACAAAACCTTAGAGAGCCAGAAGGACGCCTGGCCCAATGGGCACTAGAGCTCCAGGCTTTCAATTATACCATAGTCCGCTGCCCAGGTGCCAACTAACCAGAACATGTACTGCTTATCAAGACTACCAACAGTTGCTATAGCAGCAACCCAGGCCAACCTACTGTACAACAAGATGTTTAATAACTGGTTTGAGGACAAACTAGACAAAGTAAAGGCTATCCTCTGTGAAATCTGAAAAGACTGCAAGGTTGAGAACAAAAAATTGTATAAGTACTACAAGAGTGCTAAATACATCTTTCCAAGGCCTTTGGAGCAGCTGGACCTGATAATAGCCACCCACAAATCTTTAGGTAATAGTGGCTTAAGAAAGACAGTTCACCAACTTCAATGTCAGGAAGCCAGGCATAGGTAAAGGCATTGGTTGTCTTGGGTTAGAATACGGCCGGGCCAGAGGGTAATCCCACCATAGGATAGATGCTAACTTGATAATATAGGAAACAAATTGCCCAGGAAAAGACCAGGGCCCTGAATCAGGCACCATAGTGTCTACCATTCCTGTCCAAGTAATGTAGAGTACTCCAAACAGTTGGGTGGATGTAGTCTTGGCTGCAGTGTGGGTCTCTGTTGGGCAGTCAGGTTACGGGGTTAAGGGCAGAGTCATGGGAACAAAGTAGGCAGGCAGATAATTGTACTTGTCTTTGAACAATAAGGGCGGCACCTTGATCCTCTTTTGTTTGTGTCCTATGTATTTAGTTTCTCTAGTCCTTGCCAAGGAATCAGCAATGAGAATGGTCTCCAAGTTGTACTATGATAGGCAGGGTTGGGCAGATATTTGGTAAAATGCACAGGTCCAAAGGGTGCTCCTGGGGGACAGTATAGTGCCTGGGAAGGATTGGCAGGTTGGTCTCCAGAGGAGGCAGTTGCCTGATGGTCTACTTTGCCGGAGTTAAGATGGAAGATCACTAAGACTAGATAAGGTAAGATTTGTTCAAACCAAAGGCTCATAAACCTTTATTATTAAAAATGACAATATGGTCATCACCATACCGCCAGGGCTTTTATACCATGGGTTTTTGCTTCTTCAATTTTTGCAGGGTTCAGGTTCACAGACAAGGCACTGGCCGGGCATGAATCTTGGCTTAGAGTCTTGAAGCGGTAGATCAGGGTTGTGCCTGCTCTGGTGAATAGAAGTAGCAATGCTTTATTCCACCGCCACTGTTCACTATGTCACCTGAGTAGTTTAATTGTACTACTTATTCTAGATGGAAGACTGGCAGTTGCTGGTGGTCATTGGCAGAGTTAACAGTAGGCTTTGTTTTAGCCTCCTTAAGGCAAGCTACAACTTCTGCATAGGTCCAGATCTTTGGTGGCGCAAGGTTGGCATCAATCTGGTGATCATTCAGGGAATTGTCCTCAGGAGACTGGCGGGTCTTGGAGTAACTTGTCAACTTGGGTTTGCAATTTAACAAGTGGGCGGGTTCCTGTCCACTTTGTGTGACTCAAGTAGTCTTTGGAGGATCAGGGTTCAATTCCAGGGTCTCCAATGTTGATTTCAAACCTCCAGTATTGACGCTTGGCAGGTTGGCAGGTTTCTGTTCCCCCTGTCTGGGGTCACCTATCTCTGGTGGTCCAGGGCTTGACCCAACTAGCATTTGGGCAGTTCCCTGTCCACTCTGGTCAACATAAGGCTTTCCCTGAGAACCAGGCTTCAATTTCCAGGTTTTCAATACAAGTATTGAAATGTCATTTATGACATCATCCCCTTCCTTCCCGGGTGTTGTGTTCTGAGGCGCGGCACAGACACACAACAGGAAATCCTAACCTTAGGATTGGATTTGTACTAAGTCTCGGTTAGATGACAGGGAAGGAAAATGTGTTTACCTTGCGGCCCTGGAAGAATAATCTCTAATAGTTGTGGCTAGAGAGAGGCGCAGAAGTACTGAAGACACAAAGACAAAAATGGGAATAGAACTTAATTTTTATTGGTGAATATGAAATTTAATATATAGTGGTTAGGAATACCACAAAATACTACCAGGATGGTAGGATCACTTGCCACCAGCATGAGTGGGGCAAGTGAGTTGCGCAGGATCAAAAAAACCAAACAATTGAACTTCCTTATTCAGTCATCAACTCATTTTGAGAGGCAAAAGCAAAAACAAGTGATTTGTCTTCAAAATGGCCCACCAAAGGCAGAATCAAAACATGGTGAATAGCAGTATTCACAACATTGCCCTCCCCTAGATTGGCCTTAGGGGGGTAACATTTACAAAGGAACTTTGCGTGCACTCAAGCAAAAGGACGGCCACTGGTGAGGAGCTTTACAGTGTACTTGGACCCTTGTTTAAAAGTTACTTCTAAAGGGCCAATCCACAGAGAGTCCAAATTATGTGCGCAACCACCTACTCTTTGTTGGTAGTAAAGTACACGGTCACCAACATTGAATTCAGGCAGGGGGGAGCGTCCAGAATTATCAGGAGAGAGCTCAAGCATCTTAATCTTGTATGCAAAAGTGTAGGCAGTGGCCTGTATATCAATTATGCGGTTGACTAGATCCTTTATGTGGTTGTCTGGATTCATGGCTTTATCAGAGGTAACCAGGGGGCCCCCAAGAGCAAAGGGGTAGTAGCCTCTTGCCCATACAACATAGCAAAAGGGGAGTATCCAGTGACATGATGTTTGCTAAGGTGGTATGCAAAGAGAGCGGCAGGTAAGTATAGGTCCCAGTTGGCAGCATCAGAGTAGGTGAGCTTCCTCATGATAGAGACCAGTGTTGAATTTGAACGCTCAACTGCCCCATTGGCAGAAGGATTGTAGGGGGCAGAGAAGAACTGGTGTGATCCCAATGCTTTGACAACAGAGGTTACCAGCTTGGCATTAAAGTTAGTCCCATTATCAGAGAGCAACACTTGAGGACAGCCATGGCAGTAGAAAACATCTTGTAACAGGAAGGCAGTAGTTTTCTTAGCCGTGATGTTCTTTGTAGGGCAAGCCTCTACCCACTTGCTGAAGTGATTAACAGCAATCAGAATAAAGCAACACCCAGAACATGAGCGGGAGAGAGGACCTACCGCGTCAATGCTGACAGTATGAAAAGCATGTTGAGGGAGAACTAATTTGAATTTGTGGGCAGCAGCTTGAGGCCTCTATAGCTGGCAGTTGTGGCATCTAGCTATGACGTCTGGGATCAGCAGGCAAAGGTTCTCCCTGAAGTAAATATTTTGAAGCCAGTCAAAGGTCTTGGCAATGCCTCCATGCCCAGTCTCTTTATGAGCTTGCAACACCAACAAGAGGCAAAGAATGGGTTGTAAATAAGGCAGATACTGGTCTTGTACCTTCTTGAAGAGCTGATTGTCACGTGTGAGGGTATCTTCAGATAGCTTGGAAAAGGCCAGTTCTACCTCTTCTGTCTCATTTTCCCAAGAAGACGGGTACCCAATTAGTTTGTATAACCAATCAGCCTCTGCAGGATGCAAAGCAAGAATGGGCATTCTGGAGAGCCCATCAGCATTCTGGTGTTGAATCCCAGGGCAATGGAGCATAGTGAAGTTTTATCCTTGAAGACGTAGAGCCCATCTAGCTAGGCGCCCTTCAGGCTCCTTAAGCTGTTGTAACCACTTAAGAGAAGCGTGGTCAGTGACAACTGTGAAGTGGGTACCATATACATAGTGACAAAACTTCTTGACTGCATTCAACACGGCAAGGCACTCCTTCTCTATGACACTATAGTTTTTCTCATGTTTTTTCAGCACGCGGGATGTGTAAGCCACAGGATGGTCTACACCCTTGCCGTCTAGCTGGGCCAGAATAGCTCCAATAGCAAGATTGCTAGCGTTGGTGTACAGGATAAACTCCTTATCATAGTCAGGATACACTAGGATTGGCGCCTCTTTGGGTTTCTGCTTAAGGGTCTCAAAGGCTTGCTGTTGACTGGCGGTCCATTCAAAAGGAACATTACGTAACAGCTGGACTAGAGGTTCACTAGTATTAGAAAAGTCAGGGATAAACTGTCTGTAGTAGCCCATCATCCCTAGAAAGACTTGTACCTCTACAGGTTGATGGGTGGAAGCATTTTGTTGATGGCTTCAACCTTCTTAGTCATTGGGAAAATCCTGGTCTGGATTACTTCATGGCCTAAGAATTCAAGACACTCTTTGAAGAAAGCGCACTTGGAAGGTTTTAGTTTGAGGCCAGCTTCTTGAATCTTTATTAACACCTCTTTGAGATGAGCCAGGTGATTGGTGAAGGTAGCGCTGAAAACTGTTATATCATCCAAGTATACTAGGACGCACGAAATTTTCAAGTCATAGAGGATGGAGTCCATGGCCCTTTGGAAGGTGGCCAGGGCGTTGCAGAGTCCCTATGGCATGCGAGTAGGCTCAAAAGCCCTTCAGAGGTAATGAGCGCGGCTTTCTGATGATCCTTGGACAATAGGTCAACTTGCCAGTATCCAGATGCCAGATTCATTGTGGAGAAAAATTTACAGCCTTCAAGACGTTGGAGGGCATCATCAATACGGGGCAAGGGGTACAAGTCCTTCTTGGTCAAAGAGCTCAATTGGCAATAGTCCATCACAATACAATGACCCCCAACTTTATTCTTTAAGATGAGTAGAAGGGATGCCCAAGGACTTTGGGAAGGTGCCAGCAGCCCAGCGTCTAACAGTTGTTTGAGCTCTTTAGATACCTGGGTGTCCTCTACACAACTGCGGCAATAATGTTTAGCACAGAAGGGGGGAGCGTTACCAGTGTCAATCTGATGGATAACGCCTTTGGCTAACCCATAGTTGGTACTGTTCTTTGCAAAGATGTTAGAAAATTGGTCTAGCAAGTCTATCACCTCTTTCTGTTGAACCAGGGACAACTGTGGAAAGTCTTGCATGATGAACAAGGATAGGACTTGAGGCTCATCCTCAGGTAGGTTAAAGTCTTGAAATGTGCCAAAGGGATGAAGAGACAGGACATCAGGATTGCTCAAAAACTTGCCATATCCAACAACCTGCCCCCTAGACACAGTCATGGGGAGTGCATTCAGGTTGGCTACCAACAATTAAACATGGTCCTTATGGGAGACATCTATGATTCCAGGACAGAGATAAGGTTTGTTGCACCCTAATGAGGGGGGAGAGTACAGCTCCAAGAAGGTTTGTTCAGGTAGTTCATATGATATCTGGGAGTCTAGGATAGCCTGGGAGCCAGGTGGGATGGTGACAGCAGACGTGGCTAGGAGAGGGATCCCCTCAGACGCAGGACAAGCTATGGGTGGACATTTCATGTTTGAGGAGTGAGTGCAATATTTAAGGTTGAAAACCCTAGTGGGATACTCCAAGGCACAGGTCTTGAGCAGTTTCCCAGGAACTTTAACCGGCTCTTCAAAGATCAGAGGGACTTTGTATCCCAAGATAGAGAGGTAACCATCTCTTAAGTTGATTATCCCATTATATTCCCTAAGGAACTGGGTGCCAACTTAGAGATTGTAACCCTCATTTTCCAAGACAACTGCTGGTGCAGCTAGGAGAAGTTTGCCAAACTGCATGGGTAGAGCAGAGTAAGCCCCTATGGCACGGGTCATAGACAGTCCAGCTGTGCCATACAACTAGTGATAGTTAAGGTCAGGGGCAAGTTTGAGTTTCTTCACAAGCTTGGAGGAGACAACGTTGACTGGCAAGCCAGTATCTAGAATGGCCTTGATCTTCACTTTTTGAATGGATATCTCTACTTGAGTGGTAGTGCAACCAAAGGGAGGAAGGACAGCCAGGATATCTTGAGCCTCTTCTAGTTCTTTATCCCACTTCTCAATCATGCATCTTAATCCCAGGAACTCTGTATAAACAGTCTGGAGGGGGAGCAAAACAGATACATTCTTGAAGATTGCGTCAGCAACCTCGGCAGCTTCTTCTGACGGCTCCAATAGCACAGGGGACCTCTTAGTCTGAGTGAGGTAAGGGCAAGAGACAATTTATTTGGCTTCAGGCAAAGGTTTGCGGTAGTTGTAGTCTTTCCAGAGCATAATTTATAGGGGACTGTAATGATTTCATGAACAGTCAGAACAGAGTATCCATATGCATTAGCGTTGTCAGTATCAGAGTCATCCAGGTCAGAGTCATCAGAGATATTGTGAAATAAGAGGAGGATAGGAGGAGCCTCATTACCAGCAGGCTCAGAGTCAGCTATAAAGGGAGGGATTGAAAGAGACTGGGAAGAATTGTCAACCAAGAGCGTCTCTGCCTCTAGGTTGACTGCTCTTTTCCTGCCTGCTCTTTTGGATCAGCTCCTTCAACCTGCGGGTTAGTGCAGAATTGAGAATGATGACCTATCTGACCACAGTTTTGGCAAACTTTGTGTTGAGGAGGATTTTGCAAGTTCATGGTAAGAATTTGAGGACCACGGGAAGATGAAACAGAGTTAGAAGTAGCTCAACCTTCCCTAACAACTGCGCTAGAGTGGGTAAGGTGCATATCCTGCAACAACGTCTTTATGCTCTTCATGGAGGAAAGCATAGCCTTATGGGCTTTGAAGTGAAGGCACAGAAGTTGGTTAACCTTGAGGGTTTGAGCACAAGCTGTGTAGGCTTCAAAGCTGTCAACTGTCTGCTTGTGATCAGTTGCTGTCCTTTCATGTAGAATCTGTCTGCAAACTCAGCTAGGGTCTCCTTTGGTTTATAAGCAATATGAATGAAAGCGTCCTTCTTTACTTCCAGGCTAATGTCACCACCAAACTCATCAATCAGAAGCTGCTTCATATCTCCCCACGTCTTAATGGAGGGCAGCTCAGGCACCATCACCTCCTGGCAAGTTGGATGTAGACAGGTTAGAATATGTTCTTTCTTAACTTTGTCTGAAGTTGTCTCATGGAAGTTTTGTAGATAGTTAGGAAAGCTGCAATGGTTGAGGTTTTAGGATTGAAGACTTGCTTAAAGGTAGGCTTGAAGTGTGCTTTGGGGGTTGGGCCACCATTGCTGCTATTAAGTACGTTTATACACGGGGAAAACTCTGCCTTGGATTCCAAGGGGGCTGCCTAGCCCATAGTTGGCAAACACTTTCTTCAAGGGTAGTAAGAGTCTCAACAGCGCAGGCACCTGTATTGACAGCTTGAGTGGTCTATTGTACAGTAGTATCCAAGCATTGACCTTGGGTGGTCACTATTGTGGAGAGTTCAGCTAGTCACAAAGTGAGTGAAGGCCCCACTGAGAGGCAAGGGGCAACCTATCATTCACAGAGTCAATCACATCATTCATCTCTTGTACGTCTCTATCCAGTTCAGTATAATCCTGCTTCAATTGATCCAATTTGTTAGCTAGGGCAACTAGTTCCCTAGCACATTGAATTTGAGGGGCTCCTGGTAAGCCAGGGCAGCAACCATTTCATCAACAACCCCAACTGGACTAGCAGCAGTTGCCATCATTTCTGTAGGGTGGCAAGTTCTTGCTGTAGTTCTGCAACTTGAGAAGTCAATTCAAGCACCTGGGGGTCAGGTTGAGGGGCTTCAGCAGGACGTCCCTGACTGCAAGTAGCTGTATGTAGCTCTCAAATGGCATCTCATTTCTCTGCTCTCTATCCACCAAGTCATCAGAAGGGGGCAAGGGCGGAACATCTGGCTTGGGTGTGGATAACTCATTCACTTGACTCTGGAGCTTGGCTATAGCAATAGCAGGCGCAGCTCTTTCTTGATCAAACACCGCACTGAGTTCATTAAGACCATTAGCAGCAAAGTCTGCTACCTGCTGTAGTTGCTCAAAGGAATATGTGCTGAATGCATTGAGTTGTTGCACAAGTTGTTTGAAGTTAGTGAGATAAGCATTTAAGGTGGAATCTACTTGAGATTGCCAGGGTTGTTCTAGCTGGTGAAACTTGTGTAGACGCTCTTTCACGTATTTGGGGATGTACTGGTGCATTTGTTTGATAGAAATAGCCAAACAGGTCTGGGAGGTGAAGAGTTGCGCTGATTGTCAGATACCAAGGAAAACAGGGAGTGGATCCATTGTTGATAGGCAGCAAACTGATCCCAGTGAAGAGTAACCGCTGCTTGAAGAGACAAGATTTCTTGGACGTGAAGCCCCAACACCATTTGATGGTGGGCCAAGGAAGGCTATACAAAGGACAATAGTAAGTGCTCAGAAGAGCCAGCCGCTGAGAGATGATGTTGTGGAAATTGAGGAGCCACAATTAATTCTTAGTATTCAGCCCAACTGAACTGCAACTGAAGGCAAGGGATGGTTCCTTCATGGGCTATCCCAAGGGCTACCAACATGACTTGCTCCAAGTCAGGGGTACCCATGGGATAAGAAACTAGGCAGGGATCATTCCTGAGGTTCCATATAGTGGGAGTAATAGGCTAGTTGGCAATATCTTCCTCAATAGGAGGACTGGTTATTTCAGGTGAAGTCAACTCTTGTATAGGCAGAGGCAAAGAATCTGAAAACGTGGATGAAAAAGGGATAACCAAGGGGCTTACAGCCCATGTAGTGAGCACCATTTTTGTTGTGTTCTGAGGCGCAGCACAGATACACAACAGGAAATCCTAACCTTAGGATTGGATTTGTACTAAGTCTTGGTTAGATGACAGGGAAGGCTATGTGTTTATCTTGCAGCCCTGGGAGAATAATCTCTACTAGTTGTGGCTAGAGAGAGGCGCAGAAGTACTGAAGGCACAAAGACAAAAATGTGAATAGAACTCAATTTTTATTGGTGAATATGAAATTTAATATATAGTGGTTAGGAATACCACAAAACACTACCAGGATGGTAGGATCACTTGCCACCAGCATGAGTGGGGCAAGTGAGTTGCACAGGATCAAGAAACTGAACAATTGAACTTCCTGATTCAGCCATCAACTCATTTTGAGAGGCAAAAGCAAAAACAAGTGATTTGTCTTCAAAATGGCCCACCAAAGGCAAAATCAAAACATGGTGAATAGCGGTATTCACAACACCAGGGGTCCCCTCCTTCCTAGTCTTTTTTGCAAGGTATTGTTGAATGGCCAGCTGGGTGTTGGGTAGGTTGCTTAACGGTTCCCAGGTGCTTTCCTTGGGTGGGTATCCCTTCCATTTGACATATTACTGTGGCGTTTTATAGTGGGTGCAGTCTCCATGAATATATCCAACTTCATATTCCTCAGAGCGTCCTACTTGGATGTGAGGTGGGTCAGTCTTGAGTTTCTGGTGGGGTAGGGAGTTTCCTTCTTTTTTGAAGAGTAGCACACGGTGGAAGACATTGTTTATCTTCCACAAGGGGGGTAGTTCTAGTTTGAATGCTACTTCACCCACTAGCTTGGTGATCTTGTAGGACCTGCTCCTTTGGTGGGCTAACTTACAACAGGGGTTCTTCAGAGGCACGTTTTGCAAATCTGAATATACTTCATCCCCTATCTTCCATGGTTTTCCAGGAATCCTTTTTTGTTGGCAAAAGCCTTGTAATTTTGGACAGCTCTGGTCAGATTCTTAAGACAAGTTTCTTGGGTGTTGTGTATCTGTTAAATCCAGGTTTGCCGTGAAGTGTTTGTCTCTTTACTGCCAATGTTGGGGTCCCAAGATGGGAAAAACCTTAATTGTCTTTAAAAGGGGACATTCCAGTGGATGTGTGGTCTTTGCTATTGTAGGCGTACTATGCCATGGGTAGAATCTTGGCCCAGTTATCTTGGTTGGCGTTGGCATAGAATTGTAGGTATTGTAGGTATTGTTCAAGTATTTGATTCACTTGTTCAGTCTGGCTGTTGGTCTGCAGATGGTAGGAAGTGGATACACAGTGCTTTACTCCTAAGTCTTTCATCACCAGAGTCCAATAGTTGAAGGTGAATTGGGGGCCTCTGTCAGTGATGAATTCTTCTGGGGTACCATGTTGGGTCAGGATGCGGTTGTGGAAGTGTCTAGCTGTCTCAGCGGCGGTGCAGTGGGTGGTGGTAGGGACAAAATAGGACATTTTAGTAAACCTATCTACTATGACTAAAATGGCATTGAACAAATTTAAAGGGGGAAGTTCTACAATATAGTCCATTGAAACAGATTGCCAGGATCCTGTTGGTATATCTAGTGGTCTTAGCAGGCCTTCAGGTTTAAATCTACAGGTTTTGGTCCTCCTGCATGTCTCACAGCCCTCAATGTAGGTGGCTACATCTTTGTCCAGTTGGGGCCATGCGTAGTTCTTCTTGATTCCTTGGAGTGTCTTGAGTCTACCGGGGTGACCGGTCATCTCCAAGTTGTGATAGTCTATGAGAACTTTGCTCCTTGTCTCGCCTTTGGGTACATAGATTTGGTTATGTAGTAACAGGGTAGTTCCTTTCAACAAGAATACTTTCTTATGATGGCAGCTCCCAGGGTCAGAGGTCAAGTTGGTTATGAGTTCTGTTGAGTATTTGTCTAATTTCTGCGCCTCAATTATGTTGGATTTACGGGCCATGATCTTCATGTACATCAGCTGGATGCCTAGGCTTGCAGGGTCAAATAGTATGTGGGTGTTATAGTATTTGGTCTCAGATGTGGAGGGAATCATGTCTTGTCTTCTGCTCAATGTGTCAGGTACTATGTTGACTTTCCCAGGTTCATAGTCGATTGTAAGAGTGTAGTCAACCAGTTCTAGGCCTCATCTGGCATGTCTCTGGTTCAGCTGTCTGGGTTTAAAGAAGTAAATCAAGTTCTTGTGGTCAGTTAGGACTTTTACTGGGAATTCAGCGCCACATAGGTACTGGCACCAATGTTTCAGGGTCTTCATTATTTCAAGCATCTCCTTATTGTATATTGGGTAGTTTTCTTTGGCTGGTAGCACTTTATTGAAGTAATATGCTACAGGATGTAGCATACTATTCCCTCCTTCTTGAATAAGGACCCCACCCACCAAAAAGTTGGACGCGGCAGTTTTCATTACAAATGGTTTGGATTTATCCGGCATGGCCAGGACAAGGGCAGAGGTGAAGGCAAGATTTAAGGCTTCAAAGGCGGTGGTACATTCTAGGGTCCAGACCAAAAGGACCTTGTCAGAGCAAAGAAAGGTCAGGGGTAGAGTAATTTGAGAATTTTTTTAGATATTTCCCTGCAGTAATTTTCCAGGCCCAAAAAACTTCTCACATTATTTCTGCATTTGGGCACCAACCAGGAAGTTACTGCTTCTATTTTGTCCTGTGCTATGGCAAACCTGCCAGTTTTCACTACATATCCTAGGAAATTTGACCTCAGACTGAAAGAATTTGCATTTTTTCAGCTTGGCGTGTAGTTTGGCCTGGGAGAGTTTCTCCAGTATTTGGTCAAGGTGTTGGAGGTGTTCTTCATGTGACTTGCTGTATATGAGGATGTTGTCCAAATATGCCACACAGAATTGGTTGAGGTACTTGCCTAGGACAGAGTTGATCATCCTTTGGAAAGTACTGGGGGCGTTGCATAAGCCAAACGGCATAACTAGGTATTCATATAACCCATATCTGGTTTTGAAGGCTGTCTTTTATTTGTCTCTATCTTTGATTCAGATCTGGTTGAAGGCGTCTCTTAGCTCAATCTTTGAATACACCTGGGCTCCAGTCAGTACGTTGCAGAGGTCATCAGCGTTGGGGATGGGGTAGTGGTTCTTTATTGTAATATTGTTCAGTTTCTGATAGTTTACACATGGGTGCATTCCGCCATCTTTTTTCCTACAAAAAGCATGGGTGACAAGCAAGGGGCCTTTGACACTCAGATAAAACCCTTTTTGGTCATGTCCTCTAGATAAGTCTTCAAGGCTATCTTTTTGAAGTGATTACAGCTGTATATAGGGCCGTGGTATGGTTGGTGTGGGGTTCCTGGTCACCAGTCCCCAAAGTGTGTCCTGGGTCACAGCCAGGGACTGGCTTGGAGAAGTTGTCATTCTCCAACAGTGGTGAATGGTTGGTTAGGAGCTTATACTTGGCCTGCATAAGAGCAAACTCTTCCAGTACCTTCCCAATCACTAGGCAAGTGTCTCCACCATACACTTGTACTTCAGCAGGCGCCAGCCCTTCTGTAGGCCAATACCAATCCTGTAATAATCTAGCAAACTCTCCCCCCAATAAACTCCCTCCCTCTATTGGTCATTCCAAGATGCCTAGTCACCTTTTCCCACTCCTCTTGGGCAGACTTACTAGAGGCAAACTTTCTGCACTCTAGGCAATAGGATTCCTTGTCTCCTGGGCTAGGATAGAAAATGTGGGGTAATTGAATCATTGAATGTATATTCTTTTATTGAAGGAAATTTGGGTAGGGGTTGTAATAGGTGTTTTATTTACAGTCAGAAGGAAGATCCCCTTAGAAACCTTCTGATATCTGACCTTGGGATAGGGAATAATGAGGGGTTTCACCAGTAATTGAAGTTCTTTAACAATCTCTTGGACCCCTTGTACTTGGTCTTTGGCTCCTGCTCCTTGGTCTTGGACTCCTGCAATCTGGTCTTGGGCTCCTGTGTTCTGATCTTGGGCTCCTGCAGTCTGTTCCAACTCTGGCTTCCTAATCTTGGTCTTTTGCTTCTTCTGTAGCTCTTGTGGTCTTTTTAATCCACTTGATCCAGTCCCTGAAGAGTCTCAGATAGCTCTCCCTTTTATAGCCCCTTGTTTCAGACCAAAAACCTCTCTTAGAACTCTGGTTTTTCAAAGCTTAAACTATCCAGTTTTTCTCCTTATATAATATATTAAACTTTAAAACTTACTTCAGCCAATGAAAGCTCTGAATTTTCTGCTTCTGTTCCTCATTTTTTAGGCTTTAACTCTTTGGTTAAAGCCCTTAAAACACTGATCAAATAGACTTTAGCTCAAAGCCAATCACATGCCTCAATTCATTGGTTTTGCTGAAAAGGTTTCCCCGGATGACTTGCTCTGGACCCTGGTTCAAACCCAAGGCTGTCTTGCTCCAGGTAAACAACTGCTCTGCGTTTTGAACTGTTTCACCATGATTCCCGTCATGTTTCCCCAGCAAATCCCAAGCGCTTCCACATATGTTTTACTTAGACAATTTTGACCCCTCAATTTTACAACATTTCTCTGTATTTCTCTGTGTTTCTCTCAACGTTTTGCGACTTCAAACCCATTTGCTGCTTGCCCTTTTGTCTCTCCTAGTTGTTCTTGGCAAAATTTGCTCTTTTGCCCTCATAGTTTCTCTATTCTATTTCTGGCCTCTTTCTGGCTCCCTTCTTTCTCCATTCTTCTTTTTAAATAAATTTACAGTTTTAACAAACTATATATCATTTTCCCTCCTCTTTCTTTTTTATATGATATTAAAATCTTTTTTAATCATAATCAGGCAGTATTTAATATTATTTAACTGCTTCTTTTTATCTATTTTCCTCTCAAAGACACTAAAACAGTTCCTCCAGCCTCTATATCCAGTCTGGCTAGTTCCTCCAGGTTATCTCTGGGTCCTGCACTCACATCCTCTCAGCTCTTCAGTCCTTCAACCCAAACTTTTGGTCCTTTGGCCATCCTGCATTATGATCAGCTAGTCCTGCATCATAATGTTCTTGTCCTTCAGCTTATCCTTAACCAGTTCCTTAACAAATCCTCACTAGGAACCTTCTTTGTTACTTCTACATACTGAACCATGTTGGTTCCCACAATTCAATATGAATTAACAGTTCTTCAACTAGACTTCACTGTGATCAAACAGTCCCTCTTGCTAGTCTTCCCTGTTAATTCCGTGAACCATCTTGGTTCTTTATCTCAGTCCCCATTACTAGAACTCAAAGACTCGGGCATGAGTCTACATTGAACTGGCATTTGACTGGGTCCTTGCAAGTGGCAATCCACTTAGGCCATCCAACCTTAGATCAATGTCTATGTGTTGTCTTTACTCACCCAGGTGATGAATTCCGGGCTTTCAGTTGCAGAGTAATCAGCTCTACTTCCCAGAGGCCTGATCACACCAAGTTCTGCAGCTTGCTTCCCCAAGCAAGCCACCTTGGTGACATCTCTGAGCATGCCTATACCCTCCAATGCTCACCTTGGGTTTCCCCAAAGCTCCCATAGGGGCATAAACAAGGACATCCTACCAGTCTGTTAGGTAGGATGCTTGCTCATAGATCTCTTGTAAGCGTATTAGGGTACATAGAGCCCTCAAAGCTCTTCCTCTCCCTAGCAGCTCGCGTTACTCACCAGGGGTCCAAAATCTACTCCCCCCAGACAGACAAAGTTCCCTGCTTGCTATTTCAGTCTTCACCCTTCTGCAGCCACAGTTTCCTGCAAGGTAAAGCACTATAGCCCAAAGAAGCTAACTCCTTCTGCTGGGTGGAGGCAACATCTGCCTCTGGTAGTCCTAGGTTACCTACCAGCCAGGCCTTACTTACCCTAGTAGTCCCATGTTACCTACTAGGCTCACCCTACTTACCCCTAGTAGCCCTATGTTACCTACTAGCTTACATCATCACCAGCTAACCACACTTTGTCACTCTTCAGCATATTGTCTTTATTTGAAGCCAAATCAACCCTCACCTGCAAAACAACACACATGTGGATCACCACAGCTAGGTCCCTGGTAACAAGTCTATTGTGTGGTTGTAGATTGAATGGCTGGGTAGTTTTGTGACTGCTTCATTGCTAAATACATGGTCCCACTTCTGTAGGGGGGTAGGTAGTATCCCAACTCTAGGCCATATCTTTATGGTAAAGAGTTTGTTGGGCAGCGTTCTGCTGGGGCTCATACAGAAGGGAATGGTATCACAAGATTCAGGTTGTCTCAATATAGCAGTTTGTTCATAATAGTTCAGGATCAAGCAGTGCTTTTCAGACCAGGAGTCACCCAATATTAGGGGGTGGGATAAACCTGGCAGGAGGATCAAGGGGTTGGGTACACATTCTGTCTAATTGTCAAGGGAAGTTCTTGTTTGCATCTGTATCCTGTGTACAGAGAACTGTTTTCCATGATTACTTGTAGGCGGTGTTCTGAGGCTGTCAGGCCTAGTTCCTTGGCCAGGCTGGCGTCAATGAAGCTTTTGTCAGCTCCCTTATCAATGAAGGCTTTAATTTGGTGCTTGATTCCTGATAGTTCCATGGTCACTTGAATGAATTTTTAAGATTTTGAAGAGGTGTTTATTTGTGCCAAGGATACAGGAGAGGTATTATTTTTGGGGCAAGCTCTGGTTAGATGCCCTGCCTCATGGAAGTAGAAACACAACCCATCTCAATAGTGATGTTGTAGTTCTTTGGGGGACATCCCTGGTTGACTTGGCGTTGCAGTTCTGCCAACACGGGTGGGGTATGGGTTTGGACCTTCCTGGTTTAAGCTCAGTCCTTTGCATAGGGGCAGTAGTTCCTCCAGGATCAGTGTGGGCAGATGGTGTTTCAACAGGTCTTTTGTGGCTACATTAACTCCTTTTCTAAAGATAATGGCGGCTAATTCATCCTCCAGTTGGGTGCAAGTCTTCAGTTTAAGAAGCTCATCAATATAGTCTTGGATGGGTCAGTTCCCTTGTCAGATCTCTAACAGAGAGTTCAGAGCGTAGTATATGATGTCTTGGTTGTTGCCAGTGCTCATGAGTTCAGCCTCAAATCTCAAGTAGTCAAGGCAAATTTTGACATCTTCAGTGGTGGCCTTTCCAAACCAATCCAGTGTGTCTCCTGACAGCATGGAGGCCACCCCCAGGACTTTCTCAGTGTCATTGGGGTATGCGTTGGTGTTGGCTTGAAAGTGGAGACAGAGGACAGGAATGACTCAGCAAGCTTCTTCTAAGGTGAGTTTGCCCATCTGAGGTATGTCCACCTTGGTTGTGGTCTGGTTCACTATCATGTTTTGTACTTGTGATGTTGCTATGTTCTGGGGTTCTGCCCCAAGTGTGGGATCTTTCAATTCTTGGGCAGGTTGGTTTTTCATCCATGAGAATATCAGGGAGGTAATTGCCTTATGGGTGTAATAAGTGATTATCACAAATAAAGAATACAAGTTGCCCCAAGTGTTAACAACATCTTGGGGCCCAGGTTACCATGTTTTTAAAAGATTGTCATAATTTCAGGAAGCCAGGCATAGGTAGAGGCGTTGGTTGGCTTATGTCAGAATACAGCCTGGCAAGAGGGTAATGCCCACCATAGGATGGGTGCTAACTTGATAATATAGGAAACAGATTGCCCAAGCAAAGACCAGGGTCCAGAATTGGGCACCATAGTGTCTACCATTCCCGTCAAAGTAATGTAGAGTACTCCAAACAGTTGGGTGGATGTAGTCTTGGCCGCAGTGGGGGTCTCTGTTGGGCAGTTAGGTTGCAGGGTTAAGGGCAGAGTCATGGGAACAAAGTAGGCAGGCAGATAATTGTACTTATCTTTGAACAATAAGGGCAGCACCTTGATCCTCTTTCCTTCACGTCCTATGTATTCAGTTTCTCTAGTCCTTGTCAAGGGATCAGCAATGAGGATGGTCTCCAAGTTATAATCCGTGTAGGCAGGATTGGGCGTGTATTTGGTAAAATGCACAGGTCCAAAGGGTGCTCCTGGGGGACAGTATAGTGCCTGGGAAGGGTCAGAAGGTTGGTCTCCAGAGGGGGCGGTTACCTGATGGTTTACTTGGACAGAGTTAAGATGGATGATCACTAAGACTAGATAAGGTAAGATTTGTTTGAACCAAAGTTTCATAAAACTTAATTATCAAAAATGATAATATGGTCATCACCATACCGCCAGGACTTTTATACCATGGGTTTTTGCTTCTTCAATTTTTGCAGGGTTCAGGTTTGCAGACAAGGCACTGGCGGGGCATGGATCTTTGCTTAGAGTCTTGAGGGCAGCAGATCCAGGTTGTACCTGCTCTGGTGAATAGAAGTGGTAAAGCTTTGTTCTGCCACCATTGTTCACTATGTCACCTGAGTAGTTCAATTGTACTACCCATTCTGAACAGAAGACTGGCAGTTGCTGGTGGTCATTGGCAGAGTTAACAGTAAGTTTTTTTTAACCTCCTTAAGGCAAGCTACAACTTCTGCATAGGTCCAGATCTTTGGTGGCGCAAAGTTTGGCATCAATATGGTGACCATTCAGGGAATTGTCCTCAGGAGACTGGTGGGTCTTGGAGTAACTTGTCAACTCGGGATTGCAATTTAACAAGTGGGCAGGTTCCTGTCCACTTTGTGTGACTTGAGTAGTCTTTGGAGGACCAGGGTTCAATTCCAGGGTCTCCAATGCTGATTTCAAACCTCCAGTATTGACGCTTGGCAGGTTTCTGTTCCCCCTGTTTGGGGTCATCTATCTCTGGTGGTCCAGGACTTGACCCAACTAGCAGTTGGGCGGTTCCCTGTCCACTCTGGTTAACATAAGGCTTTCCCTGAGAACCAGGTTTCAATTTCCAGGTTTTCAATACAACTATTGAAATGTCATTCATGACATTCAACTACACTACTACTGGGAGTCACTCCTCTTTGACTTAAAAGAGACCCTGACTTACTGTATGGAGTGTCAACATGAGAACCCTTTTACTGGTAAGAATCAATACAAAGCAGTAGAGCCCAAGTTTGCCTGGAATATTGTTCTATAGATGTAGTAGGGCCCCTTTCCATGTGTGTTTGTTGTTTACACTAATTATTGTGACAATTGACCATCTTACAAAATGGGTGGAAGTCAGAGCTCTACAGCACGTAAGCTCCAAATCAACTGCCAGGTTTGTGTTGGAACAGATTATCATTGACATGGCTGCCCTCAGTTTGTTCCTACCAACAATGGAAAAAAACTTCACTGCTCATAAAATTCCCAAATTAAATGAGCTCATGGGTGTGAGGGGAGTGCTCTCCACACCATATCATCCAGAATCTACTGGAATGGTTGAGAGAGCCAACAGCACCTTGGTTGTCACAAGTGACAAACTCCTGTTGACTATGCTTATTGAAAAGCCTCAACTAGGGATTTGAACCCTGACCCCCGCAGGCTGCCAGCCCACAGTTTTTTGGGCTTGAACCAGAGCAGGATTTGACTTCGGAAAATCCTTTGAAGCTTGATGAACCTAATTCATCTACATCAACACTCCCACGCTAAAGGTTCCTGTTAACTTGACCAATCAGCGGGCGGATCCAACCATAGATACCAGAATAACCCAGGCCCACATGGAAGGGGAAACAGAGAAACTTCCCATAGAATGCAGGCCACACAGAGACAACCAACCCCACAACCCAACTAGGAAATTTGAGCATTCTCAGTTCAAGCCAGCCAATGGAATAGCCCTTGCAATGGATGCCACCAAGGACAGGGAAGACCTGGTAAACAGGAAAACCCAGGCCAAGGGAATTTGTGAAAGTTTTACCATGACAGATGGGCATACTTATACCCTGGGCCTCCAGGAAGATGCCCATCATCATTCTTGCAATAATGTGACATGAGCCTTTGGTTCAACCAGATCATACCTTATTTGTTATTAGTTCTACTTCATTCACAGCCTTTGTCTCACGGTTCCGCACCCCACGCTCACCTACCCCAAGAAACCGCAGATCAGCTGCCTGACCTTTACTGTTCACCAGGAGCTCCCTTTGGCCCAGTACATTTCAACAAGTACCCAACCAACCCGGCGTATTTGGAGTTGACTCTAGAGGAAATCCTAATCCATGACCCTGAAGCTAGAACTAGAGAGACCAATACTGTTTACAGCGAGGGCCATAAGATCATTATACCTCCCCTGTTATTCCGCAACAAGTACAACTACCTGCCCAAGTATTTGGTCCCAATGACTCTGCCCCTCACCCTACAGCGTGACTGTCTGCAATAATCTGTTGTTGCCAATGAATCCACTTCTGCTCAGATATTTGGGGCTGATGTATATCACCCTCACCAAACTGATTGATTCTATGGTGCCTGTAAGCGGACCTTGGGCAGTCCTTGGAAAATTGTTATCTTATATTGTAAAGTTAGCCCCAATCTTGTGGTAGAAGCCCCCACTGGTTGGATCCCTGACATTGGCCAACATTCTGTGTAAGCTGGAAGACAGCTGAACTTCAGAATGGTATCTCTTCCTGCCTGCTGTTGTGTTTGCATACAACATTTCAATCCACAGCACAACTGGCTTCTCCCCTTTCCAATTGATGTATGGACGCCATCCCACCAATTCTCTTCTCAGCAATGGGGGACCTGGGTAAAATAACATATCAACAATATATGTCTAGATTAGCCAAAACACTTATTAAGCTTCAAGCAGAAGCTTTACCAAAACCTCCTTCACCTGGAATATTGGATGTGAGACTGATAACACAAATTGCCACGCCCTTTTCAAATTCAAGATTGGCACCAAGGTTTTTTATCACAGCAGAGCTGTAGGACGGGCTCATAAGCTTGACAGCATCTGGAAAGGTCCCTTTGAAATCATTGAAAAGACCTCCCAGATGTTTACACAATCAAGGATATGGCTGACAGAAGACTCATCAATAGAGTCCATGCCAGGTTTTTTCAAGCCATATTTCTCTATTACCAATATTAACTCACAATAAAGCTTACTAAAATAAATTCAAAAATTGAAATAGAAATAAGTGCTTTATTGCAAAGGACTAGGGGTCACCTTCTTGATACTTGGGGTCCTTTTCATCTTCTTCAGGATCAATCACTTGAGAGTTAGCTCTCCTGGACCGCCGCACCACCTGCTGTAGGCTCCACAAAGACACAAACAGAAGCTTCTTCCCTCCACAAACATGTAGGTCACCACTTGCAACCACAGATGCCGCTCTGCCTGAGGCAGCTGAGAATACCAAAAAAAAAGGTATGGGCACTTCTATATGCACAACTTCAGCCTGCCAGAGTCCAGCATCCAAAGGAAAGAAGCAGGCTAGGACAAGGCAGTCTGCCATGAAATCTGAGATATATCAATAGACACAGGGAAGAAGCGCCTTTAAACCCCTCAGCTTATTCTGAATCTTCTCCCAGTGGGCTGCCATATTGTTAACATTGGCCATTGGCAAGCCAAGATCAGGGGTTAACATTATGTCCTCACATAATGCCATCCCCCAAATGACCTGCTGCTTGGCCCCACTTTCAATGGCAGCCCAACTTATCTAGGTCACCCAAAAGATCCGGCTATCACAGGCATCAGAGTTTTCCATTACCAAGGACTGGTACAACAGAGGGAATTCAGCCAAAGGGCTGAACCAGGTTGAGAAAGCCCGTAGCCCATGGTCCAGAAAGTAACCCTGAACGGCTTCCACACCCTCCACATCACCTGTCAACACCAGCAGCTTGGCCAGCCCATCACCAAGTTGTCCTGCCAGCTCTTTATCTTCCACCACATGGAACCCTTCCACGGAATTGGTAACTCTCTGTTTTAAATTGGTTCTGGGACGCTGGGCCATTATCACATAAGGAACTGTGGAATTATGTCCACTCCCCAATATAGTTAAGGAATGGAGAACCCCTCATCTCCTATAATAAATAATGGGACAGACTCCAGTTCCAACTGAAAGTCTGTTCTGGTACAAAGCAAGAAAGCCCCAGAAGGTAGATCAATCACTAAAGGTTGTGGCTGTATATAGGCGGCCCCCTGCTGCACTTTGCTAACATGCTTCTTCCCCTCTGAGGCTTGACAATCTTCTGGCTCCCCCTCCAACAGAATCTTCTCACTGTTTTCCCTGGTATGGTCCCCTTCTACTAAGGAACGGGAATGGGTCAAACTCTCCAGTCCTGACCACAAGGAACCAGTCTTCACTTGACAAAGCTCACAAAGCAACGCCATCTTGGCCTCCTTGGAAAGTCCGCAAAAATGATGTCAGTCTTCTTCTGACATCTGCGCCACCATCTGGTGGGCATCAGTCTTGTTGCTAATACAGGAGTAATTAGAATTATTGCTCATATTCCAGTGCTAGAGATGTTTGCCAAGACTATATAGCTCAGTCAAGTGGGGGTAAATGTCAGGAAATCCTGATCTATCAGGGTTAACTGATCCATATTCCCATCACTAAAGCTATGGGCTAACAATAGACAGGCCACAGCTAGGTTCAAGACCTCTATTCTGGAATACAGAGAAACTATATCAAGACTGTTATAGTTTACAATCCAGAAGACACCTGAGACATTCTGGGTCTCAGGTCATGGGACAACCTAGAAGCTTCTATAAGTGGATTCTAGGCATTATGGATCCTAAAATAGATGCAAACCCACCCTATGAAATAAAGACAGGAAAATACAAACATCCTGTTTCACTGAAAAATGAGACAAAAAACCACCTGTGCAAGTTTTTTACATTAGACTGAGCACAATATGGGACCCAGCCCTATGGATGTCAACTTAGTTGACCTCAACTAAGTCAAGGGATATCCAGGCTGAAGAGGAGAAATTAGCAGCCTAGGATATTACCTCATTCCAAAACCTTATTCAGGTTTGGAATCTAACTCTGGGGGTGAAACTAGTAGCTTGGGGATGATAGGCTAGCCAGTAAGAGTTATCTGCAGCTAGACACTATTCTGGCTGCTACCTTTACACTATAAAAACCCTTCCAAAATCACTTGGAAAGCAGACAAATAATAATTATCAACATTACTACTAAACCAAATAGTAGTAGTTTCAAGTACAATAAGAGTGTATTATTGATACTTCCAGAATCCTGCCAAACCACTTCAGTTGGTGTTGCGTCCCAAAGACTACAGGACTCTCCCTTTACTTGGCTCCAGCAGCAACAGAACTCTGCCAGTTGCTGCAATCACACACCAATTGGAAGCACATCTGTCCCCATACAGATAACCCAGCCTCAACATGTATAATAACCCTAATAAAAATAACAACTCTTCTTCTTCAAGAACCAAAAATCTTGACATTTTCTTACATTTTTTGCTTAATTGACTTTAGACGTGAAATAGTACTTTTGAAAAGTGGAAAGCAAGAATTGCAGTGGGGGAATTGATATAGCGTAGCCTGGCGTCATATGTAGTTTCCCATTATTTTCCCTATCCATTGTACACATCAAATCAATTGGGTAATATGAAACCCAATGTAATTTGAAGTGGCATAAATCAAAATGGCGTAATCACCACCTTTAATATTAAAATCACTAATAAATATTTTATTAAGGAAACCCTTAGCACCATATCCATGTATAATAAAGTTATAAGTTACATATAAAAAATTGGTTTTTTACCCAGCAATGATAATCACTAGTAGGACTATCATAGTGGCGTTATTTTAGGTTGCTCTTAGTATAAGTGTCTTGGATTAATACTGTCAGGAATTTATACTGACTTTGTTATACCTTGAATATCTTGGCAGCCTGCCAAGCCATCTATTGGAGAAGCTTCCAGTATTACTAGCAGGCTTAATTGATCTGAGAAGCCTTTTTGAAGTAGATTTGGATCACTTATTACAAGAACAACCGGGAATACTATAGACTCTAATTACAACTGGTTTCTGATTGATTAGAGTTATTACAGAATACTCTAGCAAACTGCCGGGCTAGTTATTATGGGTTTCCCCAAGGATCAAAAAGAACATGTCCAATTTGCACTAGCAAACCGCCAGTGCCGTTGCAAATCCATGCAAGAAAGGTCGCCCAGGAACAAAGTGTCATGGGCTAAAAATAGAGTCATAAATTTGCGCTGCCACCGCCGGCACGCTAATAGATTATGTATTACTCTAGGGAAATTAGTACCCAGTGCAGGGTACTATGATATGGAACCCCATGCCATTGCATGGATGCCTAATTATGGGGGTTGATGCTGGTGGTCTGGGGGTGAAAAGACTACCAAGAAAGAGTTAGATGCGCCAGATGATCTTATTCTGGTAAGAGAGCACTGGCTCTATAAAAGCCCTTCCATTGGACTAATGGAAGGCAGACAATAATACCAAGATCCTACTGTAGAACCTTTTCACAGTAGAAGAAGAAATCTGAGCTTGAAGACCATTGTCAGTACTCAAAGAACTAGCAAGCCACCCATATAGAAAGCCGCTTGGAAGTTGCCTCCCTTGGACATTGCTAGCTGTTGCCTTGCAAAGGAAATACCAGACATCACAAGTAACGGTTGTTACCATACAAGCTAACTATCAACACAATGACTAAGATTACTCAACTACCCAATAAAGAAAATTGTAATCAGACTGCCCGGGCTGAGAGCAGAACAGAAAGTTCTGACAAATACTATAGGAACATCTTCTGGCACTATACAACAGGCTTTATTTTAGTTCAGGAATAAGCTTATTTTAGTTAAAGATAAATAGCGTGATTTGAAATGATGTAAAGTTGATATGGCGTAAACACGCTCCACACCAAGTGATTTCATATGTAAATAAAGTTAGCAAAAAAAGATTTAATTAATCTGACTTGAAGTGACAAAATTGAGATGGCAAAAATCAGGATGCCGCATTATAAAAGTATATGTAAAATTTAACTATTTTATTAACTATTTTATTTTTTTGTGATTCAAAATCACTAACGCAAAAAAACGCCATCTCAAATTAAATTTGAGATGGCATAAATTGAGATGCCGTTTTCAAAACGGCATGTCCTACCCATTTCAAAGCTACACTCTAGCTCTATGATATGGGGTTAAATCCAACTATATTAAACAATTATTGTTTATTTTTAATTTTACTACTGTGAATTCAGAACCTAAAGGTAAAAATGCGGGATTGTCAAATTCTTTTGCGTGAACTCACCAACTTAATGGAGTAATTTTCATCCCAGAACAATTTACTTTTTTATATAAAAAGATGAAAAGTATTCCAGTAAGTTGGTGAGTCCACACAAAAGAATTTGACAATCCTGCATTTTTACCTTTAGGTTCTGAATCTACAGTACATTTTATAGTAATAATTTACTTATTTATATATTTAATTTCATGTTTATGCTTTATAATGTATAATAATTGAATTAAATTGAAAAAGATATCTAGATAAATTATTTAATTTTGTATGCTAAGACAGAGAAGTAATCTCAGCTTAAGAAACGCATAAAATACCTTGAGTTGCACATTAAATTGAACTTCACATCTGTCTTTGGATAGGCCAACCACATAGTTCACTAAATAAGGACATGTCAGATTGGAATATATAATGGTTCTTTCAGCTTAAAGGAGGTAGTAAATAGCTCTTGTCAGAGGCAAATATACATTGGCAAGATATGTGAATTAGTAGCCTTCAAACATGCGTTTATCTTTGAAACAAATTTTAAATAAATCAGAGCATAGATTTATTAGGTATTTTTCTAAGTTTGGAAATTAACTTTAAATGTCTTTTAAAGTCTTAATTTTGAGAAACATTAGCTTTTTTAGGAGGCCTCCCCCTTTTAGGCTTGGGAATACTCGGGTCTTGGCTAGAGCTTACGTTGCTTGTCTCACTAGACTCGTTTATCTTTGAGACACAGGGCAACTGGGATGATGCATTCTCATCCAAAATCTCTTGTTGATTTGACGGAGCATGAAACGGAGATGAAACATCCAAAAGCTTTTCAAGATGAACTATACGCTCATGCAATTTACATATAACGTGTTGTGCCTTAAGCCCTTAATTTAAGTCTTTTAAGTGTCAGTTGTATACCTTTCGAGTGTGGACTAGCAACCCGTGGGCGGTAGGAGTATCCATAATTTGCTCACGGTACCTGTATTTCGACGCAGCTTCAGGGGAAGGACCAAGGATATAACTAAAATCAACCAAAGTCATAGCCTGTTCTTACTGGTCAATCATGTCGTTGTAAAAGGCATAGCAATCTCTGGGTGAGGGTTAGGGTAAGCTTAACCAGGATGTACCTAATGGTATCCAGAGCTTGAGGTGTGGAGTTGTAAATGCGCCCAATTTCAATTTTGCAAACACTGCAAGTCAATAATTTAAAAGTGCTAAAGAAAGCAGCTGGAAATTAAAGGCGTGTCAAACAGAATAATTCGTCAAATGTACCTGCCACTGTCGATGCCATCTTTTGCTAAATTCAATTCATCCCCACACAGAATTTCATCGGATTTGTCTTTTTGCTTGTTAACCACAACTACTGCATGATAAAGAATTACCATAAAATATTGCCATTTTTAAGTTATCCTCAAAGCCGAGAAAAGTAAAGGAGTCCGCAATAATAATCCTGCATCCTTTACAAAAAGTCACATAAGGATTGGATACTCCTTCAGCTTCAGCCTCTTTTCCCTGCTCTTCATTGACTGAAGTCATTGAGAATCAATCTGTTAAGGAATTAGCTTTTGTTATTGAGGCAGTGATGTTAACAAATCGAACTAGAAGGAAAAAACAATAAAATCTTTTTAAAACGAATTATGCTCATCACTAAAACGGTTTTTTTGGTGTAGGCTTCAAGTATGATATACAGACTCTATTTGAATATGAATTTGATAAAAAAGTGAAAAACAAGCTTATCTACAGGCAAAAGGCCGATAAGTCAAAATAAAAAAACTCAAGGAAGTTGCTTAGATTGCTACTGTTGAGTTTATAACGAGTGTATAAGCCTGCAAATGATAATGCATTTTCCCCAAAGTTATCGCATCTCATCTGCAAGATTTTTCTTTATTAAGCTACTCATTTGAAGTTTTAATCGAGACCAAACTTTAGTTTTGGAAAAAGTTGAATTTATTTAGTTATCTGTCGGTTAAAAAAGCAGAAAACGAAATTTAGTTTTAGAAGCACTTGAATCTATCCTTGCTTTGAAAGAAATGAGATTCAGGTAAGAAGATAACTAAACTCGAAAACCATAATACTTGACATCATTTGCTTTGAAAAAATAATGTAAACAATATCAATGTCCATTTATGATTTCAAATATATGCTAAGAAATTGCACCAAATTTACACCCAAGAAAATTAAAAATTAAAATTAAAATCACTTGATAAACAAGCTTTAGCAAGTAAGCAATTTCAATTGAAAATGGTTTATTTTACAAGTTTGACTTACAAGGAGTAGAAAAAGTAAAAAATAGAACTGCTGCTTATAAAAGCCATTATAAAGCCCGAGTACTTTGAATTAAAAAACCTTTAAAAGCTGAATAGCTTGAACAAATCGAGATTTGACAAAAATGGCTAATCACCCTTAACAGAAAAGAATCCATTGATTTGAGGGGAAAATCTTCACTTAGCGCAGCGATTCAGCAAGCTAGCAAGATTATTTAACTTTAAGCCCCCATTAAATAATGTTTATTAATTATCAACACCCAAAAAATATACAAAGCAATAGCTAATTTAATGTCAAGCTATACATTGAAAGTAAATTTGCATAACTTTATTATTATCTTTTATATTTCTAAAATATCCCACAGTTGCCACACATTGAATATTTTATTTCCCACTTTTCAAAGTGACTTAGTTAGTTACTCCAAATTTCGAATCACTCATCAATAATGCCCAGTTGTGCTTTGTTACTTGACATAACAAAGAACTCAGAGAAAATTCTTAAATGTGCCGTGTATATACTTCAAGGAAGTATAATAATTGAGATAAGGGGAAGATTTAAGAAGAGAATGATACTTTATTGGATATGAATATAGAATAATATATAGTATCATGACAAGCCACATACCGTCCAAGTATGTCATGGGGGTCATGGAGCTTATCTGAGTAATGTTCCTCTTAGGTCACAAGGCTTATTCAAGTTTTGTTCCACTTAGGATCTGGATTAGGTGATTCCTGTAATAGATAGTCAACTGATAATGGTGCCACCAGTTTACTGGCTGGTTGGTGAACCATTTGGTGAGCCATTTGGTGATCTACTTGGGGCGTTAATTCTCCCAAGAGGGAGTAATCAAAGATGTTGCAACAAATGCATAAGGCTTGAGGTTCTGAATTTAAACCTGTTTGATTTAACTATATGAAAAAGAATCTTCCTATTGAATAGAAGATAAGTACTGAAGATTCAGTATCAAAGTTAATAAGCTATGAAGAACATAGTTTGATTAGTAGAAGCCTAGGAATTTATAATGATATGTTTGATCCTAGTAGCCTTAGTAGAAGTATTTCAAGTGAAAGGAGGTAGGTAACAATCCAGAAGCCCCAGATACTGATGTCAATCTATATTTGGCCATAAAAAAGACTATATGGCACAAGCAAAACGAGTCTCCTTTGCACTTTTTAATTTTCAGGCAGTTAGACACAAGTCCAATAAAAAAATCCTAAGTTAGTTCAACTTCCCTACAGATCCTGCTTCAATATTAGACTCAGGGGGTGATAGGCGCAGAAAAACTTGGCATGTGCATGAGCAAAGGGATGACCAGAATAGTTCATCTTCACAGTATACTTGAGACCATAGTTGAAAATCACTGTGGGAACCAATCCAAAGGGAGTCTAGCTCCTTAGAACAGTCATCCCTACAATTCTGATAGTATAAAGCCTGATCTTCAACTTGGAATTCAGGAGCAGGGGTTCTGAAAGCATTGGAAGGGGATAGTTGCAGGGTTGTTTCCTTGTAAGCAGTTCTTTAGGTATTTATCTGGATATCTATAATCTTGTTAACCAGATATTTTTCACTTTGCCCAGGATCAGAGGTATTGTTGTTTTCAATCAAATAATATCTAAGATTGGGAGATGATAGCCTCTTGGCCATACAGTATGGAAAAAGAGGAGAGACTGTCAGGGAACCAACCCTGATTGGCCGGCTTGCTAGTGTTTGGGAACTGGCGGGTTGCGGACTGGGTGGGCAGAGCCCACCAAAGGATTGGTGCTAACTTAATGAGGTAGGACATTGACTTGCCCACCCACAACCACGGACCGGCGGCTGAAACAATAGTATCTATTACTTCCGTGAGAGTAATATATACAATTCCAAAAAGCTTGTTGGTATGGTCCAGTGGGAGCTCGGCAGCGGAGGCAGGCATTGATTTGGGGGTGACAGGTGGTTCCATGTCCAATTGGTAGGTGGGAAGGAAGTTGTATATATCTCTGAACAGACAGGGTTTGGTAACGTACCAAGGGCCTTCTTGGTTGTATCTGGTTAACTCAGTAGTTCTGGCCAAGGGATCCCGGGCTAGTATGTTGTCTGTGGTGAAGTCCTTGTACCCAGGCTTTAAGGGGTATCTGTGAAATAGACAGGACCAAAGGGGGCACCTGGCAGGTGGTACATAGCTGGCGGGCTGGCAGGGGGGAAAGACAATCTTGGGGTTAACTGGAAGATGACAAGAATAAAATATGGTAATAATTGGGGAAACCAATATCTCATAACCTTTATTTAAAAATGACAATGGGGGTTGATCTTGGCCTGGCAGGTATTTATACCACGCTGCCAGGCTTCACTACCTGGTCGGGTTATCTGGGCTTGGGCAGGTTGGCATTGGGTGTCTCAGATGGCAGTGTGGCGCTCGGCACTGGCAGTTTGCCACTGGCCGCTTTGGGGTGAGAAGACTTCAAATCCTTCTGTTTATTGATTAGGATATTGGGTGCCTCTTTGGGTTCAGTGTCTTCCCTGGGTCTTTGGGGGAGTTTGGAATAACTTTCAGGGAGAAACTTGTCTATTTCACCGGACAAACCGCCAGTGTCAGGCGTTGGCACCTCAGTGAAATTTCCGGCATCTTGCACTGGCAGTTTGCTTGCAGAATCCTGCGGGGCAGTTAAGGGTTCGGGTCCTGGCGGGCTGGCAGCAACTTCATCAATTAGTAGTGGGTTATTGTGTTCCCAGCCTATGAGTCTGGCGGTCCGCAAAGGTTTTTGTCCAGGGTTTGACTCCAATTCCGTATTTTGAGATTTAGGAGCATCTAAATTGTCATTCCTGACAGAGACCATTAGTTCAATGTTTGCTCAGTATGTAAGAAAAGACGGCTTCAGAAAGGTATAAATTCTATCTAAGGAATAATAATGAGTCAACTTGTGCATGAAGACAAGAGTAGAATTAGCGCTATCTACTGTATCATTAGTGGATAGCTTTAAGACACTTAAAATAACTGATAAGTTCCTATGGCTTTGCCCACAGATGTTATGAGCCTGACATTAAAATTGGCTTCATTGTCAGAAAATAAAACTTGAGGCAATCATGGTGATAAAAAACCTTGAAGAAGTAACATGGCAGTAGTTTTAGTGGTGATACCTTTAGTGGCTCTATGTCAGAAACACTTTCACTGACTACTCAGAAGCTATAACATATACCATCATGCTTAATGTTAATAGTAGTTTTAAAATTCTTCTCTCCACTAATAACCAACAACTTTACTTCAAAAAAATAATTGTAAAACTGTAAATTTACTCCCCTCTTTAGCCTTGGATAGGACATTATTCCCTTGCCAAACCAAAAAAACCTTCCAAACCCCCACTAAACCTCTGAATTCACTGGAGGATTTAACACACATAGTTGATTAGCAATGTTCCCTGGCGCACCCTTTCATGGCAGTATCTACTAATAGCCAGACCTTTGTCCCTACCTGGGAAGAATCCCTGATCAACTTGGATTACTTGTTGGCTTGGCTCTGTCCCCATTTGAAGCAATTATAATCTAGCCAATCAGGATGTGCTTCTGTCAAATCAACAAAATCTAATCCAGCTGGAGTTAGGGATGCTTCAGCCAAACCTCAGGCATCTGCAGCCAGTTTCTGGCTCCTGACTACAATCTTCAAATACTTATTTAAAAATGTTTAAATATATAATAGTTCTGTTTTAGGCTTAGCAGCCTAGAGCCAAAAGCTAGCTGGGGCTGAGCCAAAGCATCCCTAGCTGGAGTTAATGGCACCCTGAAGCATTCTATAGGCATTAGCCAATCAGAAGTTAAATAGAAAATTATTGGGAAACCTTTCAAACCACTTGAAACTCACTTGCAAAATTTCTCCCCTGGCTAATCAAACTTACTGCCCAGGTCAGGCGACCTCTTAATTTCAACTCCTATCCTTTAAAGCAAGACATAAGACTTTTGGTCCCTTGCTTGCTCATTTTTTACACAATAAAAAAGTTTGGACTTCATTTCAATAGTTTTATTTAATTTGGAGGTCCTTCTAGAGCCCTTCAATTTTTAAAAATTACTATTAGTCAAGGTATTCTACTCCCTTACCTTCTTCTTCATTTGGTGATTTGCTGTGTTTGAGGCGCTCTCAAGTTAATGTTAGCGCCAGCGTCAAGCCTTACACTTTACACTTTCACAATCCCGGTTTGAACTTGGATTATTAGTATAGAAATTATAAAAAATTACCTACTTCAAATTAGAAATTTGCCTGCTTTTGCTTTTCTTCAAACCCAAAGTCTATACACTTGATGTGAAGATTGTCATTGGGTTCTCTGTCACAGAACTAAGATTTCCAGGTGCTCTCTTCCTGCCCCTCTCCACAAAAAATAGGTCTTCTCCTTATGGCCTTGTCTTTTTGCCTCCTGTACCATCTCTCAAGGCCCATAAACCTTATTGTTGCCATTTGAATGTTTGTTTCAATCTTCAAGTTTTTAGTCTTCACCTTGTCACCTGATCTACTCTTGCTTTGGACTACTTCTCCAAACCTCTGATATTAAATTTCTTCCTCTATGCATCAAGTGGGGGACAATCCCATCCACCTCCTGCATTTTGTGGAGGATCTTCCCAGCAGGGCACAAGACCTTCTCATCTCTGGTGAATATTTGGTCAAAATCCTCACATGTGATGACTTGGACTTGTTCCTTTCCTTCCTAATCCCCAAAGTGTCACATGATGAAGATCCTTCTGTACCCCTTGTAGAGGAACCTCAGCCTACTTCTTGGTTTTTGCATGTGCCTCAGGATCATGCACCCCAGCATACCTCCTGTCTACTTGAAGGAATGCCATTGATGGGATTGAACTCCTAATTTTTACACCTATCCTCTATGTCCTCTCTCTGGACACCTGTTTGAGCGGCCATCTCAGTGTTACACTAGATGATGTCCTGGTGGGTATTTCCCCCACTATGGGAGCTGAACTTAGTTATTTTAGCCTCTCTCTCACACACAAAAACCAATTTTTTATTCCAGCCTGTGTCAAAACTGCAGGGTCTATCACCTTGCAAGGTTCTGCACAAGAGGCCCTGTGAACTCTAAACCAACTCCCCCATGACCTGTAGCCAAATGCAGAAGCCAAATTAAATAAGTAAATACAGAAGAAAGAGCCAGTAAAAAATCCCAGCTTAGTGGACAGATTGATTTAGCACTTCACTCATTACAAGAATCATGCCACCCCCTGTCCCAATCTTGTTCCTCTTATAATGATTCACTCCAACTATATACTTCCTATATCTTTATAAAGAAAATTACCTAGTTTATAATCATTTTTTCCCATGTAACTTTGATAATACAGCACAGTTACAACACCTGGGGATCAAAATTCTATAGGGATATTTAATGTTGTAAATGCCAACCAATCAATGTTATCTTTACAGAATAAATTTTGGATATCAAGTAGGCTTTTAGTGTTCAACTTAATGTTGATTACTTTCCAAAAATGTTTGAACTCATTAATTCTCAGCCAAACTTTCTCTTTGAATCTGATTGGCTATCTTTTTCAAAAGCCACAAAAAAACCATGATGTTGATGCCAAGACATCCACTAGCTATAATTCCGCTTGTGTTTCTCTTGCTTTCACCTTTGAGCTTTGCTCTTAAGCTCATATACCAATTTTAAGACTATGCTTTTTCTGAATCAAATATCCATGCTCAACTTAGCATTTTATTTGACCCATGTTTAACAATGGCCCACTGCCTAATAACCAGATGTAAAAAATGATTTTGCCTAGCCTCAAGTTTCATATCCTAAATTCTGTTTTAAATTTTCCTTTCACTTCAAATGGGTATAAGCCTATTTCTTTTATAGTAGTTTTATAGACTATTGAGATAAAAAAAGAGTTAATTAAGAAAAGAGGGGTCATTCACCAAATTCTTTTTAATTTTTTGATAGAAATAGGAGCTCATTACACAGAGAACATGTGCTAATTGGCAAAAATGCCCAGAAACAACAAAAGATGCAAATTGAGAACAAACCTATGTTAGTTTACAAAGCAATGATGCCAAGCAAAAAACTCAGATGAAAATAAAATCAACTCATCTGTAAGCAAAATCAAGTCATATGCAAATTAAATTAAAACCCAATCAATTTTAATTGATTAATGGTAGATTTAGCTTCCCTTCTATTTTTTTTGTATCTGAGTTGAGTGTGTTTTCATCTGATTTTTTTGCTTAGCGCCATAGCATTGAAATTTACTGTATTGTTTAAAAATGATAGTCCCAATCACTAAAACAAATTTATTTAAGTCACACTAAAATGCTAATGTTTACTATGTTTTTTTGAACAAAATTAACTCAGTCACTGAATTGAAAACTCAATCCAACAAATAATCCCCATAGAAACTGAAACAGACAACAAAAACATCAAATATAAAACAAGATCAGTAAAGTTCTCACACTATTATCAGTACATCCTAATTAATATATACAAGCTTTATATAAAAAAGAAATTTAATGATCTGTGTGTCTGTTTTTAGGTGAAAATTATCAAATAAATTAAATATATCAATACATAAGGCTAAAGCTGCACATTTACTGTCAGAAATAACATTTTCCCCTTTCCAAAATCCAAGGTACAGAGCAGTAATCAAACTCAGATCAACTTGGGTTCCAGGCGCCTGTCTGCCTGCATTTTTTGAGGGTTGAATCCTTTCTGATTTGATCCACAGATGCTCATAGCTGTAAAGAACCACCCACAAATGTATCAGATTATGTCCCTTTAAAACCCTGCTGCCACTGACCCAATGAGAAGGAGAAGGAGTGTTGGAAATTGCGCCATTAATTCAATTTTGATATGATTTTTGAATAGTGATATGTACAAAGATTTGGTCAGTTTTGCTTTTGACTTCAGATATTCTTTGCCTTCCATAAATGGGTCAACACCAATGTCCACTCATTCTGGATTTCCATACCAGCCTGCAATTGATCCTGGTATGATTTTTTATCCAAAATGACCCCCTCTGCCACTCTGTCTACCTAATGAGTGATCATTGACCCTTGTCTACTATTTAAGTAGAACCATTTCCCCTAATAAAGACAAGTTTATCCACATTTGTGTTGGCTTTAATAATCTTCAAGCCTTTTCCTTTCTTTTTTGCCAAAAGGAATTCCTCATCTTGTATTCCAGGAAATTAAGGTATGTACCCTTAATTTTTCCTTGAAGGCTAACCCAAGGCTAATTTGAACCTCAAATCTTTTGTTATAAAGATTTCCTGTTGTTTCCTCCTGGATGTTGTCCCCAGGAGCCAAAAACAACAAAATGGTGCTCACTACAGGGGCTGCAAGCCCCTTGGTTACTCTGTTCCCCCACGCCTTCTCTGGTCTTTCTCCTTTCATTTCTGAAGTACCCAAACAACCTAAAGTCTCTAGCCCTCCTCTTTAAGAAGATATCACTTACTCCCCCTCTACTCCCATGGTAATTATGTTGTCTCCTGGGCCTATATGGCCCCCTTCAAGCTTTTTCTCTCAATTATTAGCAAGCTTGCGCCGCCACACGTTCCCTCCTTCTAACAGGCACTATGACAATGCACACCATTCCTGGTCTTCACCCCAGTTATACCTCTAATGATCTGTATTCCTTCCTCCTGGATTTTGGTCTCTCCCCTGCTCTAATGGAGTCCATGGAGACTATTGGCGTGCTGCTCAACCAATTAATACAACCTGCTTCAATCTATCACCAGTTGGCATTAGAATCACAGAACCAACTTTTGACTGCTGTAGCCATTTCTGTCTCCAATAACCATGCACAAAACATGGCCTATCTAGAATAGTCCCATAGCCTCTTTGCTTGTATTTCAGATAACCGGCGCAACTTGCTGGCTTCATAGAAATACTTAACTTTGTCTCTGAACTCTCTTTGCTCCTTGCTTCCTGGGTACATCAAGGATTGACTGTGAAAACTAGATGATCACCAAGCTACATGGCACAGGCAGATAGGAGCAACTCTCCTAAAATATTGTCAAGATTTGGAGACCTTAGTTAACAAGCTCAACTAATTTTGGGAGCATGTCAATTATCAACTCAAGTTGATTGGAGCCCATGTTGATAATTGGGGCAAACATCTACACCAACAGTACAGTTTGGATACAGCTATGCTAAGAAACACTCTGTGTCAGGCTCAAAATTACATTGATGATAGAGTAGCCTCAATTGAAGTGACTTCTCCTGCTCCTTCTGTTGAGGTACTGTCTGCCTTTGAATCTAGGGTATGGGAAGCCATAGCTGAACTCAAAACCACTAAGCAATGCCAAGCCTCTGTTACAAACCCTCTACCAGTAGAACCTATGCCTAACCCTCACATTGCATCACTGAGAGACCAATTAGCTACTTTGCAAGGTGAGATCAAGTATTTGTGACAACACCTTTCTGATCCTGATGATTTGTCCTATGACTACAATGGCAAAGGAGAGGAAGAGGTCACTGATACCCCTGCCCATACTGATCACAGTTGTTGCCCTGGTTTGGAAGGTCAACCCTGTGTCAACTGTGCCCTTACATTGGATCATTTAGCAGTAGGGACAAATGATGTTGCAGGTAGGCAGGATGCTCTGGAATGTGAGGTAAAGAACCTCACTTGCTTAAAAGAAACAACAAATGAGCAGGTTACTCCTCTGACTGCCCAGGCTACCTCCTTAGCCACTTGTGTCAATGAGATTGTGGGCACATTGGCAGTACAAAAGATAAAGATTGATGAATTTGGAGCTGCTGCCACTACTTCCAGGGATATCAATGGAAAAAACAGCTCTACACTAGACACCTTTGAAGAGAGCCTTCAACTTCTCTGGGCTAGACAACCAGCTGTGGAATCTGAGTTTGAGGGCAACCCCCACATTGATGTTCTCAATCCAGGTGACAACAGCTAATCCACCTTGTTGTCCATTGATCCCAAATATAAGCCTTCATTCAAACAAATATTTGACCCTAAAACCTCTACCACTACTACCTTTCTGACAATCTATAAAACTGCAATATGTAGGGCTAATGAAAAGCTTAAGAAGGAGCATAATCTTACCTGCTGCATCCTACTTGACAAGAAGTTGTGGTCCCTAAACTCCCATCCATTGTCACTTGGGAAGATATGAAACACCTACTTATTAAGAAATTCAGAGGGGATCTCAGCTTAGAGACCAAGAAAGATGCTTTTATGCACATCATCTTTAAGCCCAAAGAAACTCTGGCTGAGTTTGCTGACTTCTTCTATATTGAAGAGCAGCAGCTAATCACCAGTTGTCAGTCAACTCCCTGACAAGCATACATGGCATGCTCAAACATGCTGAAGGTGAACCAGCTCCTATGTCTACACTTTAAGGCAAACAAAGCTTCTCTTACTTCCATGAAGAGTATTAAGACCCTTTTGCAAGACATGCATTTGACCCATGGGGGTACTGTGGTTTGTGAGAATAAAGCTAGTAACACAGGAACCACTTCCTGTACCCTGTGTATTATGACTCTTGGTTCTAGTAGATAGCCTAGAATACAAGGGTGACATAGCTGTGGTCAAATAGGGCACCACTTGCGTACCTATACCAATCCTTGGGTAGAAGGTTGCAACCCAAAGGAGCAGGCGGGAAAAGAGATGTCAGCTTAGAGGCAGAGACACTCTCTGCTGACCAATCTCCCCTGACTCCTCCTAATCCTCCCTCCAACGAGGAATCTCCCCCTTTATCTGGCCCATCTATCCTTCACCTGTTCTGAAATCTTTCTAGTGATTCTGAACCTGAAGACTCTGACTGCAATGAGTCAGATAGTTATGGCTACTATGTTTTGGCTGTTCTGGAAACTGTGTCAGTCCCTTACAAGCTTTGTTCATGAAAAACCACAACTACATCTTGCCCATCTTCAAGTGAAGCCAAGGCCATGATGGCTTGCCCTCACCTGGCCCAGGCGCATTGACCTCCTGTCCTGGGGCAACTGTGGTAAGTTCAACTCCCTGGTGATCAACTCCCTGGTGCTCAACATTATAGTAAAGTGAGAATTCAGCTTTTTCCCTGATTGACAACTGGAAATTGACACTTTTTTAATTAACAGATCTTGATGTACTGAAAACTTTTAATATAAAAAATTAAGCCTTACAGCTATAGTATACTAAAGTTACCCCAGAGAGCTCAAAAAACAATAAAACGTGTACCTTAACTAATGAGAATAAGGAGAAATAAGCAAATATTTCTCATTTTACTATGTAATTTACACTCTTCATTATAAAAGTATTTTTGATTACCATAAAAATTAAAATTCCAATGTAACAAAATTTAACACAAAACTAACAATAGAAGTTATTTAAAATATAAAGAAGTATTAATATTTATTTGATATAGTTCATATAAGTATAAATGTGAATTTCTTTTGTTTTATTAGGAAATTAACAAAAATTAAGATATTTCAATCACTTTCAACTATAACTATTCATCTCAAACTTACCATATATACATAAAAAAATCAGTGATATCTAATTAACTCAAAAAATAGAAAAATTAAAACTAAAAACTAATTGATCAAAATTAAAAAGCAAATATTAAAACCATAGAAGCAAGACAGAAAGTTTATTCCTCCCCATTCTTCCCCTTCTTCATTTTAGCCCCTTCCAGGAGGAAAGTTCCAATGAGCTCAAGCTGCTTCTTGATCTCTGAGGCCTTGTATTTATGCTTGGCCACATTTTGAATGGCCTTGGTGAATAGGGTGGAGCGGGTTGTGGGCTTGGTGGGGGGACACATTTTTGCCAATTCACGCAGCTTGGAGATGGTTTTTTCCTTCTTGTGCTGCAGGAGGGAGAAAAACTTATTGAATTTTGAGTGGAGCACAAAGTTGGCCTTAAGGTGTTTGTGATAAGCCTCTAGCGCTGAGGTTGTCTTGAGCTCACCATTCACTGCTGCCCAGTAAACATTCCAACTGGCCTTGGCGCGCGCCTTGCCTTGCCTCTGCATAACAACCTTCCCAATCCACTGAGGCTCAAAGTACTTGAGGAAAGGCTTGAGCTCTGAGTGCTTTATTACGTAAGGATTCTTTGAGAGAACCTCAAACCCCTGCATAGTGTGCTCTGGCTTTAAAAAAGCCAAGGAACTAAATTGTGCCAGCACAAATTTGCAGGTGTCCAAAGTATCCCTCTGGATCAACCTACTTAGCTCATCATGGGCCTGCACATTCTAAGCAACTTCTTAGCGGTAGTGGAAGTGGCACCCCTGCACCTCCCTGCTGAACAGCTGCTCAAATGCATTGAACTAAGCAGGCTCAAAGTCCATAATGCACATGGCAGGCCCAAGAGCTCTCAGCCTTACTTTTTCCTCCAAGTCCAGGGTGGCCTGGTCTTTGTCAGTGGCAGGAGGGTTGGCGCGGGTGTAGGGGGGTCTTCTTGGCATTGTTGTTTTCAGGAAGGAGGGAAAGTGCTTGGTGGAGGATGATAAAAGCACAGGTTTAAATGGTCTCAGTGGCCCCAGGAAGAAGAAAAAATGCAAGTGGAATCATTTGGATGTCAATCTGGGCATGGATCATCCAGACCTGCTTGAACATCCAGGGGCAAGTGGCAAAGGTACCATCAACTAGCCAGGTTGAAGCCCTTTTTAACTCCAGCAGGTTCTGCTGAGTAGCATAGCAGATTATGCGGTCTTTGGTGGCGGGCCCATTGTCATGGAGGAGGAAACGCTCCCCACTTGGCGGCTTGAGCTAGTGGGTGAGTGTAAACTCCAAGAGGACATATGAAGTCTTGGGGGGGATTGTTGGCAATACACACATTGCTTATGAACTTAAACAGCTGCTCTTGAGTTGGCACCAACTTGAGATTGTTGGGTTTTAAATGCTACAGGGCTTTTATAGCCAGATCAGATGCCTGGAGGTGAGAGTATGTTTGGATCACCTGGACAAGGTACCATTTTAACATCCAGGCTATAAGATGATTGGGGGCTCAAAAGAGTGCTCCCCCTTCTTGGCAGTTACTTGCTCCCAGCCCTTGGTGTTTAGCTGGGCCACACAAGTCTTATCCTCACAGATAAAGTGCTTGCTCTTGGTGGCGCACTTTTAATTATTACAGTTAAAAATGTAATTGTCAGCAACATAACCAGGGTTGCCCTTTACAGACATAATTAGGAAATAATGGGGGAAGCGCTTGGAGACTTTAAACTCTCTGTCTACATTACAGATATTGTGAATGGCCAGTGGATCCCAAGCCACACAATCAAAAGCTTTGAACTTCTTGGAGTACTCCTCAGGCTCATCTTGGGGATCAGATGAGGGAGGGGGAAGAGCCATCAGGGGGAGGAGGGGAAGGGTTCTTTGAGGCCTGCTTGGATGCCTCCTTTTTCTTACAAGAAGAAGAGTGTGTTCCTTGGAAGCCTTTGACTTCTTGGTATGTCGCTCTTTGATGGACTCAGAGTCAGCCTCTGAGTGGTAAAAAGAGTGGTTGGTAAGATCACCATCAGATTTATTGGGGGAAGAATTTTTGGGGGAAGGTGAAGGGGATGTGGAAGATGAGGGTGGAGGGGGAGAGGAGTAGGAGGAGATGGGGGTTGGAGATTTTACCTTTGCAGGCTTCTTGGCACGCTTGGGAGTAGAGGCAGTTTCTTTGGAGCACTTGGAGGATTGGCGCTTGGGCTTTTGGCTGTTCTTGTTTGATCTTGTCTAAAGAAAAGTTTAGTTTTGTAAATAAAACAATGTGAAAGATTTGAAACACAGAGGTAAAGCAAAGTAAAAGTTAAATGAAAAGTATTTAAATAAAGTTTTATTTATCAAGAAAAAAATACAACAAAGTAAATAGAAGCAAAATAGAAACTCAAAGTATAGATATAAAGGTTAAAACATAAAATAAGTGGATTTATGGTGAAGAATCAAATATGTTAGGTTCACGTAACATCTTAGTGCTAAATCAATGTAAAAGTATAATTAAAAATAAAAAATATTAAAATTATATGGAGAGTAGCAGGAAAAGTAGGGGATTATAATTGCAAAAAATAAAAAAATAATTATATGGAATTCCTTTATTGGGAGTTGAAAAATCAAAACATAGTAAAGTGTCAAGTTTGGCACTGTTGATCAGCTGTGAAAAGCTGAATTCTCACTGTCGAGTATGCCAGAGTCAAGCAGAAAGTTCAAATTTACTATGTTTTTTACATATAAAACTTGCATAAATTTAAAATGTGTTCAAAAGTTAACTCAAAAGCAAGGCAGTTTTATATGCTCAAAAATAAAAAAATACAACATAAGTTAAAAAAGTAAATTAGTAGGAAGGTAATTATTAGTGATAATATTATGCTGCAAAGAGCTGGGAGTGACTTATTTACCATAGTGTTGATTAAAACGTTAAGAAGCTCTCTGTACTAATCCCAAAGTTAAAGTGTTGAGTGGACAAGTGTTGAGTGCACTCATAGTGCGTCACATATCAATTCAGCCTTAATTATGAGCCTTTGATTAGTTAAATCCAAAACCAATTGGGTGGCAAGTGGATAGAGTCAAACAAAGAAGATGTCAAGTTTCAGTTTTTTGTAAATTACATATGAAATCTTTTAATAAATTGTGCTTAATTTATGTGGCACCACTTAATCCACAAACCCAGAAATGACATAATGTAAAACAAGTGATATATTTGATTAATGTCTATATCACTAAATCCAGTATAGTGGTGCTTGGGAGCTTAATTGATAGCTATGGACACTAATAATAAAAATATAATAGTAAATAACAAATTTTATATAAGCGCATATGTATTTTATTAATAAAATTAGGATTTGGCTTAAACAGTGTCAAACTGGTCACTTTTTGGTTTAGAGTGTTGAACACAAGTTCTTCATTTCTATTAGTAAATTTACTTATGAATTGTCCCTTAAATTGGTATTTTAGCTAACCAAATTATTAAACAGAGTCAATTTCAAGAAAATTTAACCTTGGTTTTTGGTTTTGAACCCCTTAATTACTAGTAAAAATTAGCTTAAAATCAGTTAAGCCAAAAATACTAATAGATTCACATATGCAGCACTCAACTCCCTGGTACTTGACAAAGTGTCAATCACCAGGGAGTCAAACTTACCACAGTTGCTGTCCTGGTAGACTCCTCTGGAGAAGCTGCTGAGCTAGCTGAAGCTCTCTTCCAGAATATGGCAGTATTTCTCCCGTTGCAGACTGTATATAAAGAAATTCCTGCCTTAAGATACAGTAGTTTTAAAAGCTATGGCAACAACCAAAAATACCTCAGATTTAAACAAAATGATTTCAGATTTGAACAAAATCCAAGTTGTGCAAGATTCAGGATTCAATTAATTTATAAAATATTAGTTAATAAATGAACTGTCAAACAAAAAACAAAATTTCACTAGCCCATTATACAAAATTATATCAAACATCAAGCAGTGTAGTTCAAACCACAAACAAAATGAACTGATGCAACAAGTGAAATGGATGGATGCTGTTCTGGAGTATATTATAATCTAATCAGGATTAATATGAGGCACTGTCAGAAGGGCTAAAGTGAAACAAAACTTGAGCAATATAGAAGCAAGATTCCACAAGCACAAAACAAAATGAACTCACACAAGATGTGTAGTATGAGCAGCCCAAAATAGAAAAATAACAGTTTAACAGCCAATCAAGAGCTATCTAATTTAAGAACAGAGGCATTTTATTCATTTTCATGGATCCTGATTTGTATGGAATGGTTTTGAGAACCTTCCAAATACAAACTCATGATTACAATAAAAATAAATCAATAAATTTTAAAATTTCTACTTTTAGTGATTTTATCCTAGGTTTTTTACAATGGTTTTTACTAGCAATCTCTTTGACGGCACAAGCAGCTAAGCCAGCTTTAATGGAGGCAAGGCTCAGAACATGGAGGCACCTGTTTACACCCAAGCCTTTGAGGCAGGTAACAAAGAAGCTCACCTGTACCTGGCCACCAATCCCTATGGCTTTGACTTGTTCAGTAGTCACATAGTGTCTAGCTCTGCCCCTGCTCCTGTACCCACCCCACAAAAGCTGCCCACCAACCAACCAATCAGGATGGCAACCTTGATTTGGAACAACTTCCTGTCACCAGCCAACCTGCCCCCCTACAGCTAATCAGGCTTCAGCTCCCGCAGCCCAGCGCCCCAAACAACAAATCATCACCACCCAAATTCTTCAGGAAATTGTGGCACTGAACCTGCAGGGTCTGTCCTGGGATCAGATAGCCAGCCAATTACAATTCACCCAGGCTACTGTCATGCAGGAATTCAACAACCTGATTAACAGGGGGAATCTGATTGGGACAGCCAAGAAGCCCAAGAAGGCCCCCAAGTCACAAATCACTGAGGTGTACCCAATAATGCTTGAACTCCTCCAGCGGGACCCCAAGCTCCCCCTAACCCAGGTCTGCAAACAGCTTGTGCACCATAACATATGGGTGTCTGAGCGCATAGTGCAGCTCTGGATGTATGGGAAGGTGGCTTCCATATGGGTTCTTACCAATTTTGCCGGCAACCAAAGGGATGGTACTGAGGATTCCCTGTATGACACTGCCATCAAATCAACCCTGGTCCAATGCCTGACTAGTCTAACTGATGATGTCATGTTCATCTCCTATTACAAGATATCAATAGCTTTTGATGATTTTGATGAGCAAGGAAAAGCCACTGCCAAGAATAGAAGGAAGAAGGTCAAGAAGGGGACATTTATTGGTGCATTTCTGGCTGTTTCAGCCAAGGATTTTGTCTACTATCAGACAAACCCAGATTTCATTGATGGCTACTCATACAGCCACATCCTCAGTGGATTACTTGACTCCTGGAATGGCTCAAATTCCAAGTACCAGGTTTTCTTGAGCCACCAGATGGAGGGTAGCTCCACTGCCCTTGAGGCCATCCAGGGACGCAGGCACCAGGCCTCAGTCTACCCCGCCAGCCATGCAGACGTCCATCTGGCTGATGTTTTCTTCTTCAACATGGAATCCACATTACAGGAGCACCACCCTCAGGCTTTCAATGACCTCTATCTTGGAGTCCTTGACCACAATTTTCTCTTTGGCTGCCAGATAGTGGCTGACTTATTTGTGCAAATGGTTTTCCATGTGAACATGGGCAACCAATCACATAAGGATAAGCACCTTCCACCTTGGGCCACTGCCACCTACCAGCCCATCCAGCCAATGACCAATGAGTAATACAATGAGCGTTATATGGCATCCATCACGCAAAATCCTCCTGCCTCCACCCCCGCCACCAACACCCCTCACCTGCAAGCCCAACCCACCCAATCCCAGACCCCCCAGGCCAGCACCACCTCTATTTCTTCCTTCCTGCGCTATTCTGCCTCCTACAAATTATCCTCCCCTGCCCCAATAAACCCCTGTCACCAAGCATTTCTATTTATATTATCTTTTTTGAATTTAAATTGTTCATGTTCTCTTTGTTTATAGTTGGTTTTATTCTTTATGTTCAGCTTATTTCTATAAAATCATATATTTACTATGTCATGTATCTAGATCCAGAACACAATTATTTTTAGCACTTAAACACACCCCTTGTGAAAATATTAACAACAATTTGGTGATCAGCTAAATTTGAATTGGAAAATTATAGTGTTAACTGTTTTTAGATAAAGTTGTTACTGATCTGAATTCAAAACCTTAATGATAAACTTTAAGCCAATCAGGAGCCAAGTGATAAAGTGATTGTTGTGAAATAAAGGGTCATTCAATAATTATTTGATGTATGTGCACTAATTAATATGATTGGCTGGATGTTTTGCTATTGTACGCCATTGCCACTGTGGTGAGTTGTTGGTGGACTAGTGCTAACCCAGCGGCTGATTGGGCACTAGTCCATCAACAACTTGCCACAGCGGCAATGACATACAATAGAAAAACATCCAGCCAATCATATTAATTAGTGCACATACATCAAATAATTATTGAATGACCCTTTATTTCACAACAATCACTTTATCACTTGGCTCCTGATTGGCTTAAAGTTTATCATTAAGGTTTTGAATTCAGATCAGTAACAACTTTATCTAAAAACAGTTAACACTATAATTTTCTAATTCAAATGAGCCAATCACCAAATCATTGTTAATATTTTCACAAGGGGCTATGTCAAGCGCCAAAAATAATATGGTAATCAAGGAAACAATACCAACATAAAGCAAACAACACATATTGAGATGAGTGTAAAACATAAGCAAAATGGGTAAAAAGATGGAATAATGTAGTAAATGGAAAACAAAAAGGAATAAACAAAGAGGCAATAGTATCAAAATAATACAGAATTTATTGGGGTGAAAGCTATAAAAACATATGAAAAGGTTAGTAAAAAATCAATGAGAGAATTGGAGAAGCTTCTGAAGGATCTTGACTTGGCAATTGCCAAAATCAAAGACATCAACCACAAGGTCAAAGCCAAAGTTAAGTCCGCCGTCCTCACTGGGGACAAAATTGACAAGGTGTCTGCAAAGGCCCTAATGACAAAAATGCCAGACACCCCCAAGATGACCATTAAGCGTTTTCTCAACATCCAGAAGACAGTGGTTGAGGGCCTGCAATTTAAGGCATACAATCTTTCTGTGCCGTCTGTCTGGGTTGACAACCTGGAGATGTATGAACATCTCAAACCCGCCAAGCATGCCAGAACAGAGGATACTGAATTGCCAGCGCAATTGCTTGCGCCAAGAATGGCCAAGCCTGCTGAAGCAGCTGGCAAGGAAGAAACACATGAAGGTAACATAAAAAATAAAATAAATAAAAATTTGCAAATACTTACCTGTTTTTTAGAGAACATAGACACTGGACTCCGCCAAGTCCTGGTCCCCTTTGTCCCTGCCACATTCTACGCCAACTACGTCACTCATGTGACCAAGCAGCTGTATCTGTCCCCCCTGTCTTGTGGGAGCTAAAGGACCACATCCACGGGTCCTTTCCTATGTTGCAGGAGGCATTGGCTGGGATGACACACAGAAAGGGGGCATCTGAGTGGGCAGTTACTGCCTACAAGGATGCCCAACTGGTCTGCCTGAACCTGGTTAACCTCAGTGGAGTTTACGGTGTAAACTCCTTTGAGCTTGTTTGGGACATCCTGGCAACGCTCCCATTCAAGAATGTACTGGAGATGGGCGGGCTCATGTGGCTGCTTGCTTCTGCTTCCTGGTGGAGCACACCCTATCTTACCTTCTGGACAACTTTGGGAGTGCGGTGGGGAAATTGGCTGTTGCAGACGCAACAGCTGTCAAGAAAACTAAGATCCTCCTAGCAGACTTTGGGCTAGCCTGGAGTGCAGATGAGACAGGGCTCCACTTGGCAGTGGATCTTACCTTTGCAAAGACCAGGCAAAATAAGAAGATCAGTGTGGTTTATAATAAATTATGTGAGTTTACGGAAGCCTTTGCTGGGCAAAGGCTTCACTTGGTGGTTTACCTTGGGTATCTTTTCTTCTTTGGGATGAGCGCCAGCGTGAAAGATCTAGACGGGGTTCTTCTAGGAATCAACAAGGCCCAGCTTGCACTTGACAGGAAGAAGGTCCCCCTGGGTATGACTCAGTGGACCACATGATACAAGATGCCCTGGTCCTGACAGGGATTTACAGGTTTGCAGCCCCATCCAAAAAGCTGCTCCTCAATTTGCACCTAACCCTGCTCACCTTCACCAGCAGGCGGGAGTTTTTTAATAAGGGCATATCCACTGTCCACAGTGTGGAAGTGGAGGTTGTGCGCCACCTCCATTGTGGGGTAGGTACATACAGAAGAACACACTACAGGCGCTTGTAATAAATTCTCTCTTCTAATAAACATCTTTATACTCTACAATATTTTTATTATAATAAAAATTTCTAATTCTTATTTTAGCAAATGGGATTTGCAGAAATATATCCCAGAGAAGGTCTTAATAAAAACATTATAATATATTTCAATAAAATCTATTTCTGATTCATACACATTGCAGTTAACTTTTTTTTGATTATTATATTTATTTGCCAAAAGTGATATTAATGTGTTTGTGTAATCCAGCATCTAGCGTTTGGGATACCCTTAGACAACACAATAAAAATGATTATAAATAAATAAATTACTAACCTTCATTGATTGTCCTACTGAATGTGATTGCAGGCTTGGAAACATCTAAATATAAAATGATAATTAATAAATCTTGAATAGAAAATTAGAGAATATAAAAAAATTGGACACACTAAGCCTTTAATTGATTGGCTGCTTGGCTAGGCACGCAGGGATGAAAAAATCAGTGTGGTCATAGAATTTGGCCATGGTCTTGGCTGGGAGGGTGTGAATCCCAGCCTGCAGCAAATTAAAGAAGTCCTTGGTCCCAGTTGGGGTTCCTTGCTTGACAACTTGCTTGAGTCACCCAAAGACTTCCTCAATGGGATTTAGGAATGGAAAATAAGCAGGAGGGAAGAGAAGGCGTAAATTTGCTCTGGCCAATTGCCGGGGGCCCACTGTGCTGTTGGTGTCAATCATTGGGAATTCCTCAAGAATTTCAGCCACTTTGTGGAGACCAATGCTGTCCAACACAATGACATTGGTGAAGCCAGGGCTCGTGCGCCTCAGGTGCTCCTGGATCTATAAGAGAAATGATAGAAAGGTACGGCTGTTGTGGGAGCCCAGTATCATTTGGTATAGCTCAACCCCCTTTGGACCAAGGAGAGCCACCATTGAGTAGGCTGTGGCGCGGACTGCAGCCCGCCAAGCCATCCTGTCATTGGAGCCTTTGGGGACATATCCATATGCATTGCACATAGACAAGGCAAATGCTGATTCATCAATATAGTAAAATTTGACTGTACCCTTGGTTTTGAGGGCAGTGTACACCTCTGCATAGTTTTTCTGGGTCTCAATGTTGGTTGGGCTATTCCAATGGTATGGGAATACCCCAAGCTTTTTCCAGGAAAAGTGCATTCCCTTCACCAGATGGTAGTAAAAGGAAATTGAGGCCTCAATCCCAAAAGTAGTTTAACCATGGCCTGTATATTTGCCAGTTCAAGATGGCAGTCCTGGGTGATCCACTGGCGTATTGCCCATTTGTGCTCCTTGGTGAGCATGGTTGACGTGCAAGGATTTCTCTGTGGCAAGAACTCAGCCAGTATTGACAAACTGTTGAATGTCTTGGAAGTGTACTTGGGATCCACCCCAACAATGGCTGAAGCCGCCCTGTAATTGCCTGATTTGTGCATTAGCTTAAGCAGGATGATGTGTTTGATATCAGGAATACGCTTCTGAGCGGGCTTTGTGGGTTCAGACAAGACAGGATCATGATTGATGACAGGCTTGCAAGGCATGGGCACCTTGGTGTAAAATGCAGCAACTTTCTTCAACACTAACTGCCCCTCATTGGTTTGATAGAACTTGGGCTCCTTGTCCTCCTCCTGATTGCCATCACTGACGTAGGGCTTGTAGCTAGTATCAAGTACAGGATTCACCTTCTCCAGCATGGCTGACGGGACCAACTCTTGCCGGTACACAACATCAAACACATACAAAGTAAGTTCTACCTCCTTGTTTCTAACTTTCTTTGTAGTGGTGACCTTAGTGGGCTTCCAGGTCAGCTTTGGGACATGAGGGTTTATGCTCTGCACCCTAGCAGCTTGTGCTCCTTGAACCAGCTGTGTCAGTGCAGCTTCACTATGGAACTCTCCTCTCCTGTCTCCTCCTTGAGTAGGCACTTGGGTTGCACTAACTCTATTCTTTGACCCGCGGGGCAACCACAACCGCAGCGCACAACAGGTGTATTGATACTCTGTTGTTGTGTTCCTTCCATTTTAAAATTTAATAAAATATTAAATAAATTTCAATTAAGTTACTCTCTAATTTCTATTTTTTGCTTTTATCTGAATATGGATATTTAATTAGAGTTTTTCCCACCCAATAACCCAATTATAGTTTTTTTATTTCTTAATTAGTTGTTTTTGGTTTTACTTGCCCATTTTAGAATACTCAAAAAAATCCACCCTTTCCCCCAGATTTTACTGCCAAATTCAAACACCCAACACAATATTTTTAAAATTTATGTTTCAGATCTTGTGTCTTATTTTAGATACCTTGGTATCATTCATGATTACAATCCATTGCACACATTATGTGAGTGATTTTGTTTACATAGTAAGTTGCTATTGTGTTTTGCTTTTGGTTTGAGTTTTGACTCACCTTGTTTGGGTGTATTTTATCAACAATTTATATAGTAAACATATGTATACCAAAAGTCAACTCACACCATTTTGTTTGTTAATCAATGTATTTTGGATTGTACTTTGAATGGTTTTGCTTTGCGTGTGAGCTCTGTGTTGACTCATTTTGCCCATAAACGCCAATAAACCCTGTTAACAGAGTGTATATTTTAACCTGATAGTTGGATTTTGTTTAAATCTGAAATCATTTCATTTAAATCTGAGGTATTTTTTGTTGTTGTCATAGCCTTTAAAACTACTGTACATGTTAGCCAAATGGGAGAAAGAGCTAGAAGAAGCACAGGATGTGTTGGTTGTCTTGCCTCCCTTTAAAAAGATACTACTTGTGTGGAAGTATTGATTCAAAAGGTTAAAATCAAGGCAATTCTGGACACAGGTTCCCCAGTCAACAAGGTATCATCCAAGTTAATGAAGAAGCTTAAGCTGGCTCCTGGCCTCAACTACACTCAATCATATGGTACTGCTGGCATGGCTCAGACTTGCGCTATTAGTGCCTACTCTGCCCATGAGGTTCAGAAAACTCCTCATTGCTTCCCCTGCTGTTGTCCTAGAGAACAAAAGCTATGATCTCTTGGTTGTTATGTGATTCCTCTAAGAATATAATAGAATTTTAAGCCTTTGAGATGGGTTTCTATATCTCCTAGGATACAAGATACCTTTAATTTTTTGATAACCTTTGTGCATACCAGGCAAACACTTAATACTTGTATGCTAGAGTACCCCACGGGTATCTTCTTGCTCAAGTACAGAACTCATTCCTCCAATATGTGTTCCCCTCTTCCTTACTGCCCTGCAGAGAAAGGTGTGCCTTCTCTTGCCCCTGCAACTGTCACCATCCCTACAGGCTCCCAAGTGATTATAGACTCCCAGATATCTTATGAACTTCCTGAGAAATCATTCTTGGAATTGTACTCTCCTGAGTCTCTCAGCCGCAAAGAGCCTTGATTATGCCCAGGGATCTTAGACCAAACCCATAAGGAGCCTGTGCAGTTACTACTAGCTAACCTGAATGCTTTTCCTATTCAAGTATCTTGGGGCCAATTTGTGGGACATGGACATATATTAAGAGTAGAGCAAGTGGTGTTCTTCTACCCTTTTGGAACCTTCATCAATTTTAATCTACCAGAAGAAGACCCTCAGGTTCTCTCCCTGTTCACTGCCGCAGACTTCCCACAACTGTCACCTGCCCAACAAAAAGATGTAATAAAACTGCTCAATAAGTTTAAAAATATCTTTGCCTATAGACCTACAGACTATGGTCTAGCCAAAGAGGTCATCCATCAGACCAATACAGGCAATGCTCTGCCTTTCTGTGCAAGGCCTTGCTGCCGCAGTAGAGTAGAGGATGCCCATGTTTCCAAGGAACTTAAACAGCTATTAGATGCTGGAATCTTTGCTCTCTCTCATAGCCCTTGGGCCTCCCCATTATTGGTCCTAAAGAAGAAAGATGGAGGCCATCATATTGTGATGGATTACTGCCGCCTAAACTCACTCACCAAAAAGGACTCTTATTCTTTGCCCAGGATTGATGATGCCCTTAGACAATTGGGAGGCTCAAAATTCTTCTCCACTATGGATTTGGCATCAGGATAATGGAAGGTTAAATTGTCTACAGAGGACCAAAAAAGCTACACTTATCACCTCAGAAGATCTCTATGAACCCACTCAAATGCCCCAAGGACTCTGTAATGCCCCGGCTACATTCTAACAAGCTATGGACTCTATTCTATAAGACCTGAAGCTCTCCTGTTCTATCATATATCTTGATGATATCACTGCATTCAGCTCCACTTTTACTGAACATTTGGACCACCTCAAGGCTGTCTTTATCAAAATTCAAGAAGTAGGCCACAAGCTTAAGCCCTTGCAGTGTTTCTTCTTTAAAGAGCAACTTAAATTCTTAGGCCATGAAGTTGCTCAAACTGAAATACACCCCATGAATAATAAGGTAGAAGTCATTGACAAGATTCTGCCTATCACAAATCTATAGGAGATCCAAGTATTTCTCAGTATGATGGGATACTATTGACAGTTCATCCCTGATTTTGCTGAATTAAGCAAACCCTTTATCCAACTCCTCTGCAATGTACCCTTTGAGTGAACTGACAGTCAGAAGCAATTGTTTGAAGAGCTGGAGGCCAAGCTCAAAGAGGCTCCCATCCTAGTCTACCCTGATTATGATAAGGAGTTCATCTTGTAAACTGACGCCAGTGGAGTAGCTGTGGGTACCATCTTAGCCCAGCTTGACAATGAAGGCATGGATTGACCCATAGCCTATTCTTTGCGAGTCCTCAACAAACACAAGAAGAACTATAGTGTCACAGAAAAATAATGCCTGGCAGCTTTGCATGCGGTAAAAAAGTTCTGACATTAAATTTATAGGACCCACTTTGCTGTGGTCACATATTATTCATCCCTTAAATGGCTGCAGCAATTAAAAGAACCTGAAGGTTGATTAGCTTGTTGGGCTCTGCACTTGCAAGGATATGATTTCACTGTGGTAAACTGTCCTAGTGCGCAACATCAGAATACTGATGGATTGTCTAGAATGCCTATAATAGCCATTGATCCTACAGCCACTGATCAACTATAAAAGTTAATAGGGTACCCTGACTCCTGGACCACTGATCCAGAAGAAATCCAATTGGCTCTACAGACCCTATCAAAGGATACTATGATTTGAGATAGACAACTCTTTAAGAAGATCAACAACATCTATCTGTCCTATGCTTGTCCTAGTAAGAGAATAGCCATTATACTCCAAGCTTACATTGATACTGGAAATGGGGGTATATCAAAAAATCATGACTGTTTGTGCAAGAACTTCTATTGGGAAAACATGCACCTCTTGATCCCTGACAACCTTGCATCCTGTCATTATTGTCAGCTTCAACAACCCTGATCTTCCCAGCATCAATTCAAGATATCCCCCCTAAGCATGCCTTCCACACTATGAGTATTGATGCTGTTGGTCCTCTCACTTGCTCTAGGTCTGGGTGTCAATTCATCTTGGTATCTGTAGACCATTTTAGCAAATGGGTCAGAGCCAGAGCAACAAAACATATAACTTCCAAGACCACTGCAAATTTCTTGCTGCAAAATATCTTCTACTAACACAGCTTCCCTCAAGTCCTGCTTTCTGATAATGGCACCAACTTCAATGCTTGCCTCATCACGTCTATTATAGAAGCTATGGGTACTCACCAATCCTTCTCTGTGCCATATAACCTGTCAACCAATGGGACTGTTGGACAAGCAAACTCCACCCTTGTGTCCATAATGAGGAAGCTCACGCTTTTGGACGCTGCCAATTGGGATATGTTCCTCCATGCTGCCCTCTTTGCTTACCGCCTCAGTAGACATCAAGTGACTGGACAGTCCCCTTTTGCCATGCTGTATGGGCGTAGAGCCTCCACCCCTCAATCTTGGGACCCTCCTTGATTGAAGTTAATGTGTCTGTAAATCCTGAGGCCCATGTTAAAGACTTAACCAAGTGTATCATTGACATCCAAGCAACAGTGTATTCCACTGCTTACAAGTTCAAGGCTCTGGAGCTCTCCCCATCCAATGCTAAAAGAGCCCCCTCCCTGAGTATCAGATAGACGATCTAGTCCTCTACTACCAGAATTGTACAGGTGGTAGAGCTCATAAACTGGATTCCCTTTGGGTTGGGTCTTGTGAGGTCACCTTTAAAAAGGGTGTTGAGTATACTGTGAAACTACTGTCTTCTGGACGTCCTTTTGCTTGTGTTCACTCCAAATTTCTCCAAAAATATCAACTCCCTGTGTCCAATCTTGAGGGGGAGATGTTGTAAATTGTGCCATTAATGCTATTTTGATATGGCCTTTGAATATTGATAGCTGCAAAGATTTGGCTGGATTTGCTTTATAATTTTGGAGATTCCTTGCCTTCTGCAAATGGGTCTGGTTAAATTTCCACCCATTCTAGATTATTGTACCCGTCTTTGATTGATCTTGGTATGACCTCATCCCAACGTGACCCCCTCAGCCACTCTGTCTTCTTAATGAGTGATCACCGTCCCTTGTCTACTATTTAAAGTAGAATCATTACTCCTAATAAAGACAAATTTATCCACATTTGTGTTGGCTTTAATAATCCATAAGCTTTTTCCTGTCATTTCTGCCAAAAGTACTTTAAAATCTTGTTTTCCAGGAAATTAAGGTGTGTGCCCTTAATTTTGCCCTGAAGGCTAACCCAAGGCTAGCTTTAAACCTCAAATCTTTTGTTATAAAGATTTTCCGCTGTGTCCTCCTGGATGTTGTCCCCAGGAGCCAAACACAACAAGGAGGCTCCTGTCATTGGCCTGATGAGCTTTATGCTCACCATAGAAGTCAACCAACTCCCCACTCATAAAAAGAATACCAACTAACATGCCACCCCCAAGAATTCTGCTCCAAAACAGAATGATTATACAACCCTTTTACTTGAACTGGCTAATTAAAGCCTGTCCCTTCCCAGTGCCATTTTTCTGCCCTAAAACCTGGTCAACCTTCCTGCCCAAATACCTATTTCTCAATCCTTAGATCCCTGATTATTTGAATTAAAGTCTGGCAAGGGAGTACTATATGATCTCTAAGGTCTCACGCCAGGCTTTATTTTCATTCTGAGATAAAACTGCTACAAGCTATTGGTTCTCCCAATTGTTTCCATATTTTATCCTAGTCTTCTGCCATCTTAATACTACCCCTTCCAGTCTTCCAGACCCTCTGCCTGCAGTTTTCTGCCCGCCAGGTATACCTTGCAGCCCTGTGCTTTTTACAGAGTACCCTCTGAAGCCTAAATTTAAGGATTATACCTCCAAAAATTACTGTTGGCTGATTCCTTGGTCAGCACTAAAGAGCTAACCCACTTCAATTGTGACAGCATCTGGTAAATAACAGAACCCTGTCTGTTTAAGGATAAGTATAATTTATTTCCTTCCTACCAACTTGATATGGGGCCCCATCTCACACCAAAGCCTGTACATAAACCTTCCTCTGATCTTCTCCTAGACAATAATAATAAGCTATTTAGAATAGTTTATATTACTCTCTCTGGGGTAAGTGATACTATAATCTATGCTGCTGGACCCTGGTCTTGGGTGAGAAAAATTTTTCACTATGTTATCAAGCTAGCACCATCCTCTGGTTGTTTCAGGGATTCATCCTCTGACTAAAACTGCTTAGTTTTAATTAACCATGATATTTATCCTCAACAGATTAAATGGAAACTCAATAATGATCAGAATAGGAACACAATTAGCCTCACCAAAGACCAGGACAAAATTCAAACTCTGAATCTTTCTGGAAACATTAACATTAAAGTTAGCAAAGATTTTGGGTTTAAATTACCTAATTATAAGGGATCCATTTATCCAACTTTTGATTTTGCTCTTGATCCTAAATGGGTTAAAGTTAGTATAGGCAACAACATCACTTACCGCTCAGCCTTTGATTGGTACATTCCCAGCAGTTTCTGTTTTCAAAGCTTATAGCCACTGCTGCCACACTTGACGTTCTTTCTTTCTTAAGCTATATGCAAATCTTCTTCCTTTGCCACTCACAGCCCAGTATATGGTTCAGTCTCCTCTACATCAGTCATATTTCCTGGCTCCTAGGTGAAATAACCAATCAGGTGAGAAAAGACCTGGATAACCTCCTCTTAACAGGTTTCTGCCTCAAGAAACTTTGTTCTAAGCCTCTTCTTACTCCATCTTTTACCATCTGCCTTACTTTTTACTCCTCTACTATATTTTTACCCAAATGTCAAAACTGCAGACTTGACCCGGCAGCAAGGTTCCAACCAAGCAGGTTTGTGACCCGCAATTCAATTATCTGATCACTTGAAGCCAGACTAAGAAGTCAACTCAAATTATCAAATCCAACAACATGAACAGATGATGATCCCTTATGTTGGATACCTTGTTTTGGCGCTTGACTTATTACCAGGATCAAGCCACCCCCCTCTTTCATCCAGCTGTGTGATCATCAATCATGTTCCTGTTATCCTTGATTCACATGAACTATATAATCACTATCTCACAATAAAGATTATTATCTATCTTCTAAATATTTTCCCCATGTAACTCTGCTAAAACAGCACAGTTACAACATTGGTAGCACAGGTAGGCTCTTCATCCTACCTTATCTTGAAAAATTCTGCCTGTTGCCCGCACACGCCGTGGACAACAAATCCTTGACAGAGTTATGTCTGGCCTCCTGCCTGACTGAACACTGTGCTCTCCTGGTACCAAGATACCTGATGGTTTTGTCCTATACCAAAACACAGTAATCCTGCTACCCGCCTTCAACGTCATGTCTGCACAAGGTTTTCTTCAGGCTCCCTCATTGATGCCGCAACCAGCCAACAAAACCATAATGCCTGCCTATGTAGCTCAAAGACTACAAAGTGCCGCCTTGGAACCTTTTGCTGGGGCCAACAACAACAACACCACTGCATGGATCCAGTCTGCCCAGAGCAAGCTAGCTCAGATGGAATGCCCACAGCAATTTTGGATTGCAGAAATTTCCATTTGCCTGACCCATGACGCCAGCACCTGGTGCAACAAGTGGCATGAGGAGCACACTGACAAGAACTGGGATACCTTTAAGCAAGACTTCCTGGAAAGATTCATGCTCAAAGATACAGCACTCATGATCATTTGCCAAGTGAAGAACCTGACCCAGACAGGTACTGTGAAGGAACTCACCCGTGCCTACAAGGAACTCTGTCTTTATGCACCATCCAACATGGCCTTTGACACCCCAGCCACACACCTCATGTACTACAACGCTCTCAAGTTGCACATGATGAGACATGTAAACCTGGATCAAGTGACCAACCTGCAAAGCCTGTACTGTGAAGCAGAAAAAGCGGAACATACATCCAACGCTCTGCACAAAGTACAAACTGGGAAACAAGAAAGACCCAAGGATTCCCATCCAAGCAGGAGCTCTGCTTGACCACCTCCTGGAGGTAACGGTAACAACGCCAACCACAAACCCACAGGCTCTAATGGGCATGGAAATGGAAACAATGATCAGTCAAACTGTACTCATTTCTGTGTCACCGCCACACAAGGCAACCAAGATGAGGGAAAAGCCTGGGGAGAGCACTAAGCAAGCCAAGCTCTCCCCACACAACTCCTGACTTGCCCAACAATGAATACCAACCCAAGGACATGGACCAATGCCCAATAATCCAGGTGCCCTCGGAGGACCCAGTACTGTACACCATTGCCAGACATCCCAATAAATTGATGTCCTATCCTTTTAGCTTTTGCAGTTACACAGGCTCAGCAAACCTGGACTTGGGCGCAGACCAAGCCTTAGTCAACAGTAGCCTTGTGGATAAGTTCAAGCTGGCCACTAATCCTTTGCAGATTAAAAATGTGGTCCTGGCTGATGAACACCACATTGCTGTGACAAAGGAAACTGCCCCCTTCTCCGTCATGCTTGAGAACCTTCACTCCACCATCCAAGGTCCTGGCATTGACTTTCCTAAGTTTGACATTGTACTGGGACTAGACTGGTTACAGAAGAACAACCCTCACATAGACTGGGCAACCTCATTATTGACCATCAAGCATGAAGGCGTCAATCACCAGATCTACCCTGACTCTGTGGACCAACTGCTATGCAACCACGTCTTTGTACGTATCACAGAGACCCAGGACAAAAGGAAAGACCTGAAGTCAATTGACTGGGACTCTTGCTAGTACAAAATAATACACTTCAAAGACCACCAGGATACCTCCACGCCTCAGGACCACAATATTGTGGCCCGCCATCCAGAAATCTTTAAGAAAGCGTTATCTGTGCTGCCTCCTGAGAAGCACATTCAGCACTCTATCCAACTCAAGGGGGCTGTACCCAAGGCGCGCCCTATCTACAGGCTGACCCCAAATGAGGATAACGCCTTATGCACCTACCTCAAGGAGGCATTGGAAAAAGGACTTATCCGCCCCTCACAGTCTCCCTTTGGGGCCGCCGTATTCTTTGTGGCCAAAAAGGACAGTACCTTATGCCTGGTCACAGACTACCGCGCCCTAAACAAAGTTACCATTAAGAATTGTTACCCACTGCCACTGATTGACAACCTCTTTGATGCCTTGGGAGTAGCCACAGTCTTCTCCAAGATTGATCTAACTGCAGGCTACAATCAGATTTGTATCAAGGAGGAAGACATTCCCAAAACGGCCTTCCACACTAAATACGGCTCCTACAAATGTGTGATACTCAACTTTGGCATGATCAATGCCCCGTCTACCTTTATAACCTTCATGAAAGAAGTGTTTGCACCCCACATAGGCAAGCATGCCCTAGTGTACCTAGACAATATTATTGTCTACAGCCTCTTGGTGGAACAACACCACAAAGACCTGGAGGCAGTCTTTGCAACCTTGGCACAACACAAACTGTTGGCAAAGCCCTCCAAGTGCCAGTTCTTCTGTGAGCAATTACCCTTCTTGGGACACATAGTCTCAAAGGACAGCATCAAACCCGGCAGTCAAAAGATACAAGCCATCTGCAAGATGCCACCACCCAATGATAAGTTGGAACTCTGCACCTTCTTGGGAATGGTGGCCTATGTATGACGCTTCATACCTGACTGTGGCGTTTTGAATTCCCCCTTATCTGCCATAACAGGCGCCAAGTCCAAGTTTGTGTGGACCCCCCAACGTGATCTCTGCTTTAGACGCCTCAAAGAGAAGCTCACGACAGCTCCCATCCTGCAATACCCCAAAGGTGACGGGGAATACCAAATGGAAACCAATGCCTCAGATGCATCCATTGGGGGAGTACTACAAATCAAAAATAGTGACAGTGACTTCTGCCTGTAGCCTACAAATTGCAAAAATTGACAGATAGCAAGTGTCAATACCCTATCCACAACAAGGAACTGTTGTCCATTGTGCACTGCCTAGTCAAATGGCGTTGCTACCTAGAATGCCAGGAAGAATCCGCAGCATTAATCAATCACAAGTCACTCATCTATTTCAAGACTCAAGCAAATCTATTGCACCACCAAGCGCAGTGGATGGAACTATTGGAGAGATTTAACATGCTCATTCAGTACAAGCCTGGGGCCAAGCTTGCCATGGCAGACACCCTGTCCTGCCTGTATGTCCGTGCTTCAAGAGGAGAGAATGGGCTTGACCCAGACTGGCATCTCTTAGTGCTACAAACAAAGGACAAAGGGTTCCCCCTGGCACAACCAACATAACCAAAGAAACAGCCATCAAGAATGAGCACCTCTTTGCTGACGTATATGGGACTCTTCACAGAAAGATGACTGATGGTACAACCATTTCCTACATCCCCACATATCAGCAAGTTGACACTATCCTTTGCTATCACAGAGACCTTGGACATACCAAGAGCAGAAATCTATATGAGTTTCTAAAACATAAAGCCTGGTGGCCAACCTTATACCGCAATGTCCAAGAAGTGCTAGACCAATGTGAGGTGTGCAAAAAGTTTGCCAAAAGTAAAACCCCGCCAAAGTCAGTACTCCCCATCCGCACACAACTACCTTTCAAAGTATGGGCTCTTGACATTGTTAGTCCCATTCTACAAAAACACAATGACAAGAAACACATCATCACCGCCATTGACTTTGCAACAAGATGGCCAGTGGCCCAAGCAGTGAAGGCACACACTGGCAATAATGTTCAACAATTTATTGGCAGAGAAATAATCAGCAAGTTTGGAAAGCCAGAACTCCTGATAACCAATGGAGGCAAAGAGTTGACCTCCAAAAACGCCAATGTATACCTCACCAAGAATGGGGTCAAACACACTGTGACAACACCATACCACCCACAGGCCAATGGACACGTAGAGCAGCTCAATGATAGCCTCGTGCAAGCCTTAGCCAAACTCACTGCTGGGAGATATGAAGACTGGTATAAGCAGCTACCAACTGCACTACTTGTGTGTCAAACCTGAGTGAATAGATCCACCAGAAAAAGCCCGTTTGAACTGGTATATGGCACACAGCCAAATGTCATTCAAGCATTGACAGGACCTAAACTGGAAATTCCAAGTGAAGTCCCCTGCACTCAGACCCTCAAGTAATAGAGGCTAACAGCAAGCAAACAGCCAAAGAGAATGAACGTCTACAAAAGACATTTTTCCCCATCCACAATAGACATGGAGTTGGGGACAAAGTGTGGGTCATGAATGTTGACAAGAGCAAGCTACAACCTGAAAAAGTGGGGCCAGCAATCATTCTGAAGGTAAATAACAATAGCACTTACTTGTGAAAGAACTTGGCAAATGTAAGCAAGACAAGACCCTACACCATGATTGCCTACGGCCCTGCAAAGCAAGACAGAAACAACAAGAAACCGCCCTGCCCTGCCTGCCACAGAACAGCAACTAGTTCAATACAGCGCCCAGGATCCTGACAACCTCCCTGACGACCTGCCCCCAGAGGAGGCCGACCTTCAGTTGGGGGGTGTGTCAAAACCGCAGACTTGTCCCGCCAGCAAGGTTCCAACCAAGCGGGTTTGTGACCCGCAATCCAATTATCCGGTCACTCAAAGCCAGACTAGGAAGTCAACTCAAATTACCAAATCCAACAACATTAACAGATGATGATCCCTTATGGTGGATACCTTGTTTTGGCGCTTGACTCATTACCAGGATCAAGCCACCCCCTTCTTCCATCCAACCGTGTGATCACCAATCATGTTCCTGCTATCCTTGATTCACATGAGCTATATAATCACTATCTCACAATAAAGATTATTATCTATCTTCTAAATATTTTTCCCATATAACTCTTCTAAAACAGCACAATTACAACACAAAGCAGTATTTAAGTACAGCTTTCATTATCTTTACCTCTGTTCCAACAATAAAGATTTTCCTTTTATTAAGACTTTGATCACACTTACTTTGTGAATCCCTTTTGAAGCCATGAAGGGAAGTTATTTCCTGTTCTGGTTTTTAGTTCCTCTTCTATCTGGGGTGTTGGCCTTGAAGAATCCAAATCCCACTACAGACTGGCATAACTCTTCTCCTGATGATTCCCACCAGAAGGAGCCCTTGGCTAATGAATGGTTCAAGTATCCCTCAGGTCACTGGGGAAGAAAGTACCATTATAGCTACTCCACCACTCCACCTCCACCAGCTGAACCTTCCTTGGTTAGACCTAAAACATCCTTCTACCTGTTGACATACTTGATAGGGTATTACTTGTTGGGCTGGTTCATCTCTATGATGGGCAGGTTTGCTAACTTAGGCCACTTTGGTTACCTTACTATGGCTATGGTGCCTAATGGTTCAAAATTGCAGGGCTTAACTTAGGGGCCTTGGATCACAAGTTTGGGGACTTGTTCCCTCTTAAGTGGGTCCCTGACAGGTTGGCTCTACCTGCCTGGCCTGCCCTATATCCACTTCTGGAGGGCTGGGTAACCAAGATGGTTATCTGAAATCTGTTATGCTGTGAGTGATCCTGTCTATGCCCTGAACTCTTACACTGCCAAAATCAAGACTAATCATTGTGTGCTTTCAAGGTCAGAGTTGATTATGACAACTGTAACTATCAACTAGAAGACGCTCAGGATAACACCAAGAAGCTTTACCACAATCAATTGCCCCCTTCTGTGCCATGTCTGCTCAGAAACTCTTTGTACACAATTTATAGATTTACTAAAAATTCTGATTCTGATTGAGGAGAAAAAGCAGGGGGCAAGGGTGAGTGTTGCAACTGATATTGACACCTTGTCTGTTAATGTATATTATGATACACAGAAGGCACTCACAGAGCTGCCCCAAGACATATCTAGTTATATGAAGCATCCTGCTGCCAGTATTAAAATACAGGCAATGTCCCCAAATTAGGAGCAAATTTGATTCCAGACAACAATCTCTCAATAAACTAATTGCTACTCACACTATACTTGGATCCTGTCACAATGCCACCTTCTGGTGGATTGGTGGCTACCTTTTACAGTATATTAACTGCCACTTCCCAATAATTATATTATCTTATTAGCATCCTCTGTTATTTTTCTTTTGGACTGTTGTCTTTCTCAATTCAATACTGAACTATAACTATTTCAGTTGCAACAATTGTTTTCAAACCCTCCAAGTGTAAAATAAGCAATCGATTTGATGATATCCTTGAGCTATCATTGGGCCTAAATTTAATGAATCTAGAGGTTTTGATTTAATATTAACACTCTTCAGAAGATGAACAAGCTCATGCTTATGGTCTTCTTGCGCTCACTAATATAAGACCCTGCTTCCAGTTACTCAAACCTTTACAAATCTGGACCCCACTTAGATTATAATCTGTTTGCCAACACCAAAACGACCCATTTTATTTTCAGGACCCATCCTGAATCTGGACTCAACTACTGCCTTGCTTCCTTTCTCAGCTGTGTATTAATTGTTGGGCTACATGAGAGGATCCTTAAGATGTTTCAACCATGTAGCCAAGTTTGCTCTCACATAAAGATTGTTTGGCCAGTTACCTTCCAACTCACTGATTTCTCCTTCGTCCAGGTGGTACCCAAACCCCTGTTGGCCAAATTCCCAATGTTGTATGGGGTTTACAAATGTTGCTTTAGCTTTCACTGCTTTTCAAAGCAATAATTGAATTGGCTAACATTTGGACCTTTAAATCAAAAGTTTAACAAGTAATTACAACTTAGGTCGTTTTTAAGTATATCGACTTATACTTTAATTCGACTTTCTGCTTGCCTGCTTTTGGATGAGCAAAACTCTCAGTAATTACAGTGAAAGTAAAATTTAAAATAAAAAACCACTATATGATTTTACTTATTTCCTCTGGAATCGTTTTTTTGAAAAAAATTGGTTCGGTTTGGCGTATAAGAGCTGTGACGAGACATTTATCCTGAAGATATGCTGTGTACATCGTCTCGAATGCGTTTTTGCTTCATTTTTAATATATGAACCTTTCTGAAATCAAAGTGGGTAAATATCAGGCTTCCTAGTATTACAAAAGCAATGACGACATTCTGCAAGACAATCAATTGATTGGTGATTCGTTACATTTCGAGCCTATTATAATATGATTGGGGCACATATTTTAGTAGTCACAGCCTTACAAACTAACTTGAGAAGATCATTAAAAGCTTATAGCACAAACTACTACCATAAACTTTTTATTATGCCTACCATCGGTTATATTGTTGGCGGTGCCTTTTTTGGCTTGGGAGTCCGTGTTTATTCTTTAGCTCTCCAAATCCGACCCATCTTCAGTGGTAAGCCTTCATTTTTTACTTGCCATTGATATTGGCTAAGCCGTTTTTACAAATGTCAGCTTCGATGCGTGTCCAAGTCATGCTTTTGCTGGCTAAGGCCTTGATTTTCAATCCCTTTTAACTTCTTTTCTGAATTTCCCCTTGGTATTTTTTTAAAAAACTATTGGATAGTTTATTCGATTGATATGGAAGCTTGCTCTGCGCTAATATTTTTAATCAGCCCCTTATGTTCATGCGGGATATGCTGGTATTGGAATGGGTTTAGCCTACTGGATGCAAACTGTCAACGAACGTAACGATGCGCTTCTCAATGATCGCCGTAAGCGACTCACTGAGCGTAGAGAGAAGCGCCAACAAGAAGAGCTCAAGAAAAATGCTGAGGCAGCTTAAACTTGGCCCTTTTGTCCCAGTTAACAGTTTAAGTTCTCGAGGTTTATGTTTCGGACGTGCTATTTTAAATTAGAGTATGTCGTGAATTCATAACCACTTTTTAAAATTTTATTCAACGTGTTTGACCCAAATATACAGTGCTTTTCGCATTCAAAAGCATTATGAGTTTATAGCTGAATTATACAATGTATGCTTTTTTGTTATTAATACAATCTGGCTTTAATTGCAGAACAGTATAACATCTTAAACCCGTCTTCTGATGTGTTTTCCTGATGTTAAATTTAAATTCATATCAAAAGAGCTTCGAAAAACATTATAGACACATCTCTATGAATGATAATCTTTCAGTCCTAAGTGGCCAAGTTTAGTATCAAGTTATTCTCGGGACTTGTATAGTTATTCAAAGCTTTTTTATGAAAACACCCGCGTAGGTAATAAAAAATCTGGAATGTCTTGTAGATCAATACCAATAATCCATCATATCGCTTAATATAAATCCAGACCGCTATCATAATATCGAGAAATGTATATTTATATTGGTATTTGCATCCTCCAAAAGGAGATCATTGTATTTAGTTGATGTATGGAATGAGCTTTATGATACCTTTTTAAACTTTTTGTTCAATATGAAGAAAGATATCGATCAACTGATACAAGTGAATCTTAACCGTTATCAAGCTGTTGTCACTTTAAATTATACCAAGAAATTTATATGCAACATTCCATTTATATCAAGCCTAAAAATTATCCCTCCTACCAACATTGAAAAAACCCCTTTACAACCAGGAAGTGCCATGAATATAATTTGGAGAGGTATACAATACAAAGAATGGGGGATTTATTAAGGGGTTTATTTATATTGGATTTAGATGAGAGCTTTTTAAGGCAAGAAATATGCCACACAGTATCTGTCTGAATCATGTGGTTTTGGTTGGAATATCTCTTTGGAGAATAAAGGGTTGATCGTAGTAGACTGATTGGATCAAGTCTTGGGGCAACTTTCTACTCAGTGGTTTGAGTTCATTCTTGGTAAAATGTTTCCCTGAGAGAGAGTAATTAAATATGCTACATTAGTTTTCTAGTTTTGAGGATGAAAAATCAACTCCTCCTCTAAATGAAACTGACTCAACTTTAAGAAAAATAGAAATAGGGCAAGTTGCAGGCTACAACTAACATAAATTTCATCATTTAATCAGCAAAATGCCAAATAGGAAATGCAGGTCTATTAAAACATGATATGGGTTTAAATCAAATACAAGACATCAGATCTGATACAACAATTGAGGCAACTCAATACATCAAAGAAATGGATTCAGGTTGTACTATAATATAAAAGGGGTCATTTGAGATGATAGAGGGGCACCTCTAAGTACACATAGCTTCAAACAAAGATATGGCAACCCAAAAGTGAATTTTTACAAGCATACACAAAAGTGAAGTCACCCAAAGTGTGTCATGTTCACTCAAAGTAGAATAAAATTACTTCAACAAGTAATTCAGAGAAACCTAATTATGAAAAAGACACATTAGTTAAATTTCAAGGCTCTTTATTTAATTATAATAGGCTATGGGCTTTCTGAATTGGGACATGTAATTACAATAAAAGTAAGGTTAACTAAATATAATTTTCTACTTTCAGTGATTCTTATTGCTCTCCCAAAATTTAGGCCAATATAAGGGGAGATTGTGATGAACAAAATAGAGACTGATTAAAGGCGTGAGCTGATGTTGGCTGAATAAAGATGGTTGCCTAATTGAAATAGATCCATGTTATTATTCTTGTTGCCAACCAGCTATAATTTCTGGTACTTTTTGTCACAGATGTTTCCATCTTATCTGGAATTTCCCACCCTCAGAAAGTCATACATAAAAGAGCCAGGCTCAAGAAAGTGGCCTTAAAACATTATGAGGACATCAATCAAGCAATTGACCAGAATTGGGTTGTGGCCAAACGTGTGAATAATTCAACAAAAGTTGAAAAAAGCCCTTTAAAGCCTTAAGCCCAGAAATCAGATAATTTGGTATTTTTGGCCCCAAAATAAAAATATGATGTCATAATTTTTTGGTCAATTCAGATGGCTCAGTGTCAAAATTCTTCTTTGATGATGCAAGCATTCCCTCTCAAACACCCATATGAGCTGGGTTAGAGCTCAGAACTACCTCAGTAGTTCAATAAAACCATAAGAATTCAAAGATCTCAGTTAAACAGTTTTTGGCCAAAACTTCTCCATGAAAATAGAACTTTTGCTCACCTACATTTATGTACAGCTTCTTATAAGTTGTGGTTCTTTGGTCTTTGTGCTGCTTAAAGCAACCTCTGAGCCCAAAATTTAGGAAACAATTGAACCAATTTGCAAATCTTTTTATTTGCAAAGTCCAGTCTTATTTACTCATATTGATGCCTTCTCTATCTTTGCCTTGGTTTTTCTTGGTTGTGTTATGTATATACTTCTGAGAAGTATAATAAACAAGATAAAGGGGAAATTTAAGAAGAGAATGATGTTTTTGGATATGAATATAGGAATATATATAGTATCATAATAAGCCACATACTGTCTATGTACGTCATGGAAGTCATGGGGCTTATCTGAGTAATGTTCCTCTTAAGCCACAAGTCTTATTAAAGTTGTGTTCTGCTTAGGATGTGGATTGTTTGATCCCCGTAATAGATGGCCAAATGATAGTAGTGTTGTAACTGTGCTGTTTTAGCAGAGTTACAAGGGGGGAAATATTTAGAACAAGATAATGTTCTTTATTGAGAGATAATAATTATATAGTTAATGTGAGTCATGGATAACAGGAACATGATTGTGTTGATCACACAGTGGGATGGTGAAGGGAGTGGCTTGATCCTGGTAATGATTCAAGCGCCAAAACAAGGTATCCACCGTAAGGGATCATCATTTGTTCATGTTGTTGGATTTGGAGATTTGAGCTGACTTCCTAGCCTGGCTTTGAGTGACTGGATAATTGGGTTGTGGGTCACAAATCTGCTTACTCAGAACCTTGCTGGTGGGTCAAGCCTGCTGTTTCAACACTTCCCCCAACTGAAGGTTGGCCTTGTCTGGGGGTAGGATGTCAGGGAGGTTGTTGGGAGCCCAGGCGCCATACTGGACTAGCTGTTGTTCTGTGGCAGGTAGTACAGTCTCACATTGTTTCTGCCTTGCCTTGCAGGGTCTCAGGCAATCATGGTGGAGGACCTTGTCTTGTTTATGTTTCCCAAGTCCTTGTATGAGGTAATTGTTGTTTTTGTTTACCTTTAGGATGATTACTGGACCTACTTTCTCTGGTTGTAGTTTACTTATGTTGATGTTTATGACCCAAAATTTGTTGCTGACCTTGTGTCTGTTTTGGATGGGGACAAATATCTTTTGAAAATGCTTTTCTTCTCTTTCTGATTGATTGCTGTTGGCTTGCATGACCTGGGGGTCTATCTGTGGTGGGACCTTGCTTGATATTTCCAGCTTGCGTCCTGATAATTCTTGGATGATATTGGGCTGTGTACCATAAACTAACTCAAAGGGGCTTTTCACGGTGGATCTGTTCACACTAGTCCAGCATACAAGCAATGCAGTCAGTAGCTGCTTGTACCATTCCTCAGGTCCCCTAGTGGTGAGCTTAGCCAAGGCTTGCGCAAGGCTGCCATTCAGCTGCTTCACATGTCCATTGGCCTGAGGTTGGTAAGGTGTTGTTACCGTGTGTTGGACCCCATTCTTGGTGAAGTATACATTAGTATCTTCAGAGGTCAATTCTTTGCCTCCATTGGTTATCAGGAGTTCTGGCTTTCCAAACTTGCTGATGATTTCTTTCCCTATGGACCACCACACGTCATTGCCTGTATGTGTTTTTAATGCTTGTGCCACTGGCCATTGTGTGGCAAAGTCCATTGTGGTAATGATGTACTTCTTCTCATTATGTTTTCCTGGCATGGGACTCACAATGTCTGGGGCCCACACCTTGAAGGGTAGTTGCGTGCGGATAGGTAGTACTGACTTAGGTGGGGTTTTTCTTTTTGCAAATTTCTCACATACTTCACATTGGCCCAAGACTTCTTGAACGTCTTGGTACAGGGTTGGCCACCATGCTTTGTGCTTAAGGAATTCATAAAGGTTGCAGCTTTTTGTGTGCCCTAGATCTCTGCAGTAACATATGATGGTGTCAACTTGCTGATGTGTGGGAGCATAAGAGATGGTGGTTCTATCAGACATCTTTTGATGTAGGGTTCCATACACGTCTGCAAATAAGTGTTTGTTCTTAATGTCTGTTTCCTTTGTTATGTCTGTGGTGCCAGGGGGAAAGCCCTTGTCCTTTGTTCAGAGTACCAGGAGGGGCCAGTCTGGGTCAATCCCATTCTCTCTCCTTGTGGCTCTGATGTACAGGCGCAAGAGTGTGTCTGCCATGGAAAGTTCTGCACCAGGCTTGTACTGTATGAACATATTGAATCTCTTCAGGAGTTCCATCCAGTGGGCCTGACAACAGGATAGATTTTCTTGGGTTTTGAAGTATATAAGCAACTTGTGGTCAGTCAACACTGTGAATTCTTCTTGTTGTTCTAGATAGCAACATTATTTGACTAGGAAGTGTACAATTGCCAACAACTCTTTGTTGTTTATAGGGTATTGACACTTGCCGTCTGTCAGTTTCTGTGATTTGTAGGCTACCGGCAGGAAGTTAATATCATTGTTTTTGATTTGTAGTACTCCCCCAATGGATGTTTCTGAGGCATCAGTTTTCATTTGGTATTCCCCATCAAGTTTGGGATACTGTAAGATAGTTACTGTTGTGAGTTTCTCTTTGAGACATTTTAAAGCAAAGGTCTCATTGGGGGGTCCATACAAACTTGGATTTGGCGCCAGTTATGGCGGACAGGGGTCTAGTCAGGACGCCGCAGTCAGGCATAAAACAACGTACGTAGACAACCATCCCTAAGAATGTGTGGAGTTCTGAATTGTCTTTGGGCAGTGGCATTTTGCAGATAGCCTGGATCTTCTGACTATTGGATTTAATGCCATCTTTTGAGACTATGTGTCCTAGGAAGGGCAGCTGCTCATGGGAGAACTAGCATTTGGAGGGCTTGGCTAGCAGCTTGTGTTGTGCCAAGGTAGCAAAGACTGCCTCTAAGTCCTTGTGGTGCTGCTCTACCAAGAGACTATAGACAATAATGTTGTCTAGGTAGACTAAGGCATGCTTGCCTATGTTAGGTGCAAACACCTTGTTCATAAAGGTCACAAAAAGTTGATGGGACGTTTGTCATACCAAAATTGAGCACTACACATTTGTATGAGCTGTATTTAGTGCAAAAGGACGTTTGGGGATATCTTCCTCTTGGATATGGATCTGGTTGTAGCCTGTGGTTAGGTCAATCTTGGAGAAGACTGTGGCTACTCCCAAGGCATCAAATAGATTGTCAACAAGTGGCAGTGGGTAACAGTTTTTGACAGTAACCTCATTTAGGGCTCAGTAATCCGTGACTAGTCAAAGGGTACCATATTTCTTTACCACAAAGAATACAGCAGTGCCAAAAGGAGACTGTGAGGGGTAGATAAGTCCTTTCTCCAGTGCCTCCTTGAGGTAAGCACATATGACATTGTCTTTGTTTGTGTCAGGCAATAGATGGGCTGTGCCTTGGGTACAGCTTCTTTGATTTGGATGGAGTGTTGGATATGCTTTTTTGGAGGCAACCCTGGTAAAGCCTCTTTGAAGAAATCAGGATGGCGGGCTACAATTTTGCAATCTTAAAGTGTAGTAATGTCCTGGTGGTCTTTAAAATGTATGATCTCATACTGGCAGGAGTCCCAGTCAATTGTCTTGAGGTTTTCTTTTTTTGTCCAGGGTCTTCGTGATGCGCACAAAGATGTGGTTGAGTAGGAGCTGGTCCACTAAGTCAGGGTAGATCTGGTGGTTGACACCCTTGCGTTTGATGGTCAATAATGAGGTTGCCCAGTCTACGTGGGGGTTGTTCTTTCTCAGCAAATCCAATCCCATTACAATGTCAAACTTTGGAAAGTCAATGACAGGGCCTTGGATGGTGGAGTGCAGGTTCTCAAGCATGACAGGGAAGGGGGAAGTTTCCCTTGTCACAGCAATGTGATGTTCATCAGCTAAAACCATGTTTTTAATCCGCAAAGGATTAGTGGGGAGCTTGAATCTGTCTAGAAAGCTGCTTTTGACTAGGGTTTAATCTGGGCCCAAGTCCAGGAGTGCTAAGCCTGAGTAAATGCAAAAGAGGAAAGGGTAAGTGTCAGAAATCACGCAATTGATGCTATTTCAATATGGTCTTCAAATAATGATAGTTGCAAAGATTTGACTGGTTGCTCTTTCAAGTTTGGAAATTCCTTGTTTTCTGTAAATAAGTCTGGTTCAATATCCACCCATTCCGGATTCTCATACCTGTCTGTGAATGATTCTGGTATGACCTCATCCCAATGTGACCCCCTCAGATACTCTGTCTTTCTAATGAGTGATCACTGTCCCTTGCATACTATTTAAGTAGAATCAAATCTCCTAATAAAGACAAGTTTATCCACATTTGCATTGGCTTTAATAATCTTCAAGCTTTTTCCTGTCCTTTCTGCTAAAAGGACTTTCACATCTTGTTTTCCAGGAAATTAAGGTATGTGTCCTTAATTTTGCCCCAAAGGCTAACCCAAGGCTAGCCTTGAACCTCAAATCTTTTGTTATAAAGATTTCCCGCTGTGTCCTCATGGATGTTGTCTCCAGGAGCCAAACACAACAAAATGGTGCTCACTACAGGGGCTGCAAGCCCCTTGGTTACCCTGTTCCCACGCGCATTCTCTGGTCCTTCTCCCTTTGTTTCTGAAGTACCCAAGCAACCTAAAGTTTCTAGTCCTCCTCTAGAAGAAGACATCAACAATGCCCCCTCAACCTCCATGGTACTGGTGCTGTCCCCTGGGCCCGTGTGGGCCCCCTTCCAGCTTTCTCTCTCAATTACAAGCAAGCTCGTGCTGCTGCCTGCTCCCTACTCCACTCTGGCACTGTGGCAATGCACACTATCCCTGGTCTCTGTCCCAGATATGCTTCTGAAGACCTGTACTCCTTCCTCTTGGACTTTGGTCTCCCCCCGCGCTGATGGAGTCCATGGATACAATTGGCGTGTTGGTCAACCAGTTCATCCAACCTGCCCTGGTTCACCATCAACTTGCATTAAGATCCCAGAACCAACTTATAAATACTGTAGCCCCCATTGTCTCAAACAATCATGCTCAGAATATGGCATATCAAGAATGGTCCCACAGTCTCTTTGCATGTATTTCTGATAACCAGTGCAACTTGCTGGCCTTTCAGAAGTACTTAACCTCCTCACTGAATTCCCTTTGTTCCTTGCTTGCTGGATAAATCAAAGATCAACTATGCAAATTGGATGAGCATCAAGCAGCTTGGCGTGAACAAATTGAGGCCTTTCTGCTAAAGCATTTCCAGGATTTTGCAACTCAGGTTGGTGAACTTAACCAATTCTGAGAGCATATTAATTTGCAACTTGAGTTGGTTAGAACTCATGTTGATACTTGGGGCCTCCATGTGCAGCATCAATATGGTCTGGATAAGGCTGCACTAGGCAACACTCTATATCAAGTACAAAATTATGTGGATGATAGAGTAGTATCTATTGAGGTGACTCCTCCTGATCCTCCTGTTGAGGCCCCATCTGGCTTTGAAGCCAAGTTATGGGAAGCAATTGCTGAGCTCAAGGCTACTACTTGGCGTCAATATTCTGTTCAAAACCCCCCTCTAGTTGAACCTATGACTGACCCTTGCATTGCTTTGCTCACTGATCAAGTAGCTACTTTGCAAGGAAAAATTGAGTATTTAAGGCAACACCTCTCTGATTCTGAGGACTTGTCTTCTGAGTCTGAAGATGAAGAGGAATCCAAAGTTGTTAATAATCCTGCTCATGGCAATCATTGTTGCTGCCCTGGTTTGGAAGGTCAACCCCGGGTAATTGCGCATGTGCACTATATCAGCTTGCAGAAGTAACAAATGATGTAGCTGATAGGAAAGACACATTGGAAAGGGAGGTACAAAACCTCTCCTGCTTTACTGAGACTATGAATGGAAAGGTCATCCCCTTGGTTGCTCAGACCACTTCCCTGACCACCTGCCTCAATAGGATTACTGGAACCTTATTGGTACAAAAAATTAAGATTGAAAAATTTGGAGCTGCTGCTGCCACTGCTAGATATATTAGTGGACAGAACAGCTCTACCTTGGATACCCTAGAGGAAAGCCTTTGACTTCTCTGGGATAGACAACCTGCTGCTGAATCCAAGTTTGAAGGCAACCCTCATATTAATGTTCTCAACCCTGGTGAAAACAGCCAGTCCACGTCCTTGTCCATTGACCTGAACTACAAACCAACCTTTAAGCAGATATTTGATCCAAAAATCTCTACCATTGCTGCCTTTCTAACCATTTACAAAACTGCAATATGTAGGGCTACTGAAAAACTCAAAAAGGAACACATCCTCACCTGTCTCTATCCCACTTGCCAAGAAGTAGTAGTCCCCAAGCTCCCCTCCATTGTCACTTGGGAGGACATGAAGTGCCTCCTTATTGAGGAGTTTGGAGAAGATCTCAGATTAGAGGTCAAGAATTATGCAATTATGCACATCACCTTTAAGCCCAAGGAAGCCCTGGCTTAGTTTGCAGATTTCTTCTACATTGAAGGCCAACATGTAATCACCAGTCAACAGTTAACTCCTCGGGAAGCCTAAACGGCTTAATTAAATACTTAAAAGGTGAACCAGCTTCTATTCCTACACTTTAAGGCAAACAAGGCTTCACTCACTTCCATGAAGAGTATTAAGACACTCTTGCAAGACATGCATTTGACCCACAGAGGTACTGTGGCATTTGAAAATAAAGCCAGTAATGCTGGGACTACTTCCCATACCCTGCATATTATGACTCTTAGTTTTAATGGACAGACTAAGAGGCAAGGTTGTAATAACTGTGACCAAATAGGGCACCACTCACGTACCTGCTTTAATCCCTGAGTGGAAGGTTGTGACCCCAAGGAACAGGCAGGAAAAGAGAGATCAGCTTAGAGACGGAGACGCTCTCTGCTGACCAATCTCCCCCTGTCTCCCCTTGATCCTCCTTCTGATGAGGAAGCTCCGTTTTCCTCTGGCCCAACTATCCTTAACCTATTCCACAATCTCTCTAGTGATTCATAGCCTGAAGATTCTGATATTTATGGCTATTCTGTTCTGGCTGTTCTGAAAACTGTCTTTGTCCCATATAAGCTTTGCTCTGAGAAGACCACCACCACTTCTTGAGCACCTTCAAGTGAAGCCAAAGCCATGGTAGCTTGCCCTTACCTAGCTCAAACTCATTAACCTACCGTCTTGGTTGATTCTTCTGAGGAAGCAGCCAAGCTAACCAAAGCTCTCTTCCAAAACGTAACTGTATCTCTCCCACTGCAGACTGTGTATAAGAAGATTCCTGCTTTAAGGTGCATGTTAGCTAAATGGGAAAAGGAGCTAGAGGCTGCGCAAGATTTGCTGGCAGTTTTTCTCCCCTTTGGGAAAGATACAACCCGTGTGGAAGTATCAACCCAAAAGGTTAAAATTAAAGCCATCTTGGACATAGGTTCACCAGTCAACGTAGTGTCTTCAAAACTGATGAAGAAACTTAATTTGGCCCCTGACCTCAACTACACGCAGTCATATGGCACAGCTGGCATGGCACAAGCTTGGGCCATTGGTGCCTACTCTGCACTACCCATGAGGTTTTGGAAACTCCTCATTGCTTCCCCCGCTGTGGTCCTTGAGAACAAAAGCTATGACCTCTTGGTTGGTACTCAATTCCTCTGAGATTATAACAGGATTGTAAACTTACAAGATGAATACCTTTTGCTCTTAGGATATGAGGTTCCTTTAATTTTTGAGGAACCTCCACGCCTCCCAGGAAAACGTCTTAAAACTTGCTTGCTTGAGTACCCCACGGGTATTTTCTCTCTCAAGTATAGGACTCACTCCTCCAATATGTGCACCCCTCCTCCTTCCTGCCCTGCGGAAGAAGGGGTACACCTACTAGCACCAGTGGCTATAACAATTCCCCTGGGCTCTCAGGTGGTGATTGATTCCCAGATTTCTTATGAGCTGCCTGAAAAGTTGTTCTTTGAACTCTACTCACCTGAATCCCTAAGCCGTAAAGAGCCCTGCCTGTGTCCTGGGATTCTAGATCAAACTCACAAAGAGCCCATACAATTACTGCTTGCCAACCTGACGGCCCTGCCCATGCAGGTGACTTGAGGCAAGGTTGTAGGGCATGGTTGTATACTGGGAGCAGAAGAAGTGGCCTCCCTCTACCCCTTTGGGACTTTTAGTGATTTCAATATACCTGAAGACAATCCTCAAGTTTTCCCCTTGTTCACTGCTGCCAATTTCCCCCAGCTGTCTCCTGTTCAATAAAAGGATGTGTTAGACCTGCTCAATCAGTTTAGTGACATGTTTGGCTCTGGAACTATGGACTATGGCCTGGCTAAAGGGGTCATCCATCAGATTGATACTGGGGATGCACCCCTTTTGTGACAATTCATAACGCCATAGTAGGGTAGAGGATGATCAAGTGTCTAAATAACTCAAAAAACTTCTTGACGCTGGGCTACTGGCTTCTTCCCAAAGTCCTTGGGCTTTCCTGTTACTGATTCTCAAGAAGAAAGATGGCAGACATCACATTGTAATAGACTATTGCTGCCTGAACTCCCTCACTAAGAAAGACTCATACCCCTTGCCCAGAATTGACAATGCTCTCAGACAGCTTGGTGGTTCCAAGTTTTTCTCAGCCATGGATCTTGCCTCTGGGTACTGGCAGGTTGACTCATCCCCTGAAGATCAAGAAAAGGCCGCGCTTATTACCTCAGAGGGCCTTTTTGAACCCACTTGTATACCCCAGGGACTCTGCAATTCCCCTACTACATTTCAACGGGCTATGGACTCAATCCTACAAGACTTAAAGCTCTCTTGTATCCAAGTGTACCTTGATGACATTACTGTATTCAGCGCTACCTTTACTAACCACTTGGGACACCTCAAGGCTGTCTTAATCAAGATTTGCAAAGCTGGCTTGAAACTCAAACCCTCCAAATGCTTCTTCTTTAAGGAACGTCTTGAGTTCTTTGGTCATGAGGTCACTCCAACTGGAATCTGCCACATGAATAATAAGGTGGAAGCCATTGACAAGATGCTACCTCCCACAAATCTTCAAGAGGCTCAAGTATTCCTTGGCATGATGGGCTACTACTGACAGTTATACCTGATTTTGCTGAACTGAGTGAACCCCTCATCCAGTTGCTTTGTAACGTCCCCTTTGAATGGACTGACAGCCAATAACAAGCATTAAAAGCTCTGAAGGCCAAGCTCAAGGAGGCTCCCATCTTAGTCTATACTGATTATGATAAAGAGTTCATCTTGTATACTGACGCTAGTGGAGTAGCTGTGGGTGCCATTCTTACCCAACTTGACAATGAAGGCGTGGATTGGCCTGTAGCCTACTCTTTGAGGGTCCTCAATAAGCACTAGAAGAGCTACAGCGTCACTGAGAAGAATTGTTTGGTGGTGCTGCACGCAGTGAAACAGTTTCAGCACAACATTTATGGGACCCACTTCACAGTGGTCAAAGATCACTCCTCCCTCAAATAGCTGCAACAGCTAAAGGAGCCTGAAGATCCATTAGCTTGTTGGGCTTTGTGTCTAGAAGGGTATGATTTCACTGTGATACACTGTCCCGGGGCCCAACATCAGAATGCTGATGGCCTGTCAAGGATGCCAATTCCAGCTATCCACCCTGCTGACGCTGATTGCCTATACAAATTAATAGGGTATCCTGACTCTTAGACCACTGAGCCAGAAGACATTTGCTTGGCGTTGCAGACCCTATCCAAGGACACTGTAATTTGTGATAGACAGCTCTTCAAAAAGGTTAATAATGTCTACCTACCCTACATTTGCCCTAGTATGAGGATAGTCATTATCCTCCAAGCTCATATTGATACTGGATATGGAGGCATAGCAAAGACTAATGACTGGTTGTGCAAAAACTTCTATTGGGAGAACATGCGCCTCCTGATCCATGATGTTCTTGCCTCCTGCCATTTGTGCCAACTCCAGTGCCCTTGCCCATCCCAACACCAGGTTAAGCTCATCCCTCCAAAGCATGCCTTCCACATGGTGAGTATTGATGCTGTTGGGCCTTTCCCTTGGTCTGGTCAGGATTTCAGTTTATCTTGGTTGCTGTGGACCATTTTAGCAAATGGGTTGAAGCCAGAGCTACAAAAGATATAACTGCCAAGACCACAGCTACTTTCTTGCTGCAAGACATCTTCTATTGACATGGCTGCCCTCAAGTCCTGCTGTCTGACAATGGTACCAATTTCAATGCTCACCTCATCACTTCTATTGTCAAAGCTATGGGGACCCACCAATTGTTCTCTGCTCCATATAATTCCTCAACTAATGGGACTGTCAAACAAGCAAACTCCACCCTTGTGTCCATAATGAGGAAGCTCACGCTTTTAGACACTGCCAATTGGTATATGTTCCTCCCTGCTGCCCTCTTTGCTTACCGCCTCAGTAGACATTGAGTGACTGGACAGTTCACTTTTGCCATGCTGTATGGGCCTGAAGCTGCCACTCCCTCAATCTTGGGACCCCCCTTGATCAAAGTTGATGCATCTGCAAATCCTGAGGCCCATGTTAAAGACTTAACCAATTGTATCATTGACATCCAAGCAACAGTGTATTCCACTGCTTACAAGGTCAAGGCTCTGGAGCTCTCCCTGTCTAATGCTACTAAAGCCCCCCTCCCTGAGAATCAGATAGGCAATCTAGTCCTCTACTACCAGAATTGTACAGGTGGTAGAGCTCAAAACTGGATTCCCTTTGGGTTGGGCCTTGTGAGGTCACCTTTTAAAAAGGGTGTCAAGTATACTGTGAAACTACTGTCTTCTGGACATCATTTTGCTTGTGTTCACTCCAAATTTCTCCGCAAATATCAACTCCCTGTGTCCAATCTTGAGGGTGGAGATGTTGGAAATTGCGCCATTAATGCTATTTTGATATGGCCTTTTAATATTGATAGCTGCAAAGATTCAGCTGGGTTTGCTTTCAATTTTGGAGATTCCTTGCCTTCTGCAAATGGGTCTGGTTCAATTTCCACTCTTTCCAGATTATTGTACCAGTCTTTGATTGATCTTGGTATGACCTCATCTCAACGTGACCCCCTCAGCCAGTCTGTCTTCCTAATGAGTGATCACTGTCCCTTTTCTACTAATTAATTAGAATTATTTCTCCTAATAAAGACAAGTTTATCCACATTTGTGTTGGCTTTAATAATCCTCAAGCTTTTTCCTGTCCTTTCTGCCAAAAGGACTTTTACTCCTTGTTTTCCAGGAAATTAAGGTATGCTTCCTTAATTTTTCCCTGAAGGCTAACTAAGGCTAGCTTTGAACCTCAAATCTTTTGTTATAAAGATTTACTGCTGTGTCTTCCTGGATGTTATCCCCAGGAGCCAAACACAACAACCACTGTCCCTTGCCTACTATTTAAGTAGAATCAAATCTCCTAATAAAGACAAGTTCATCCACATTTGCGTTGGCTTTAATAATCTTCAAGATTTTTCCTGTCCTTTCTGCCAAAAGGACTTTCACATCTTGTTTTTCCAGTAAATTAAAGTATGTGCCCTTAATTTTATCCTAAAGGCTAACCCAAGGCTAGCTTTGAACCTAAAATCTTTTGTTATAAAGATTTCCCGCTGTATCCTCCTAGATGTTGTCCCCAAGAGCCAAACACAACAGTAAGACATCAGTTTATTGGGATATCTGCCAATGGTGTAAAATACTGGGTCCTCTGAGGGCACTTGGATCATTGGACACCGGTCCATGTCCTTGGGTTGATACTTAATGTTGGGCAAGTCAGGAGTTGTGCAGGTAGAGCTTTGCTTTCTTAATGCTCTCCCTGGGCTTTTTCCTTGTTGTGATTGTCTTGTGTGGCAGTGATACAAAAATTGGTATTATTTGACTGTCTGTTGTTCCTTTTTCTGTTCCTATTCAAACCTGCAGGTTTTTGGTTTGAGTTGTTGTTGTTCCCAGGAGACAGCCAGTTGGAGCGCCCAGTTGGGTGTAAATATTTGGGTTGCTCTCTTTTTCCAGTTTGCGCCTTGTGGAGAGCTTCAGGGACCCACTTGATGGGTAACAAGTTCCCTATCTTGTGGGCCAAGGCCCCTAAGTTAAGCCCTGCTATTACTGAGCAATTGGTACCCCAAAATTGCAAGATGTCCTAGAGGACCCAGGTAGGGGAATCTTCCTAGAATAGAGCTGAATTGACCAAGCATATAATATCCCACCACATAAGTTAAAAGGTAGAAGGAGGCGTAAGGTCTAACCAGAAAAGGTCTGGCAGGAGGCAGAGTAAAAAAACAACCATACTGGAATTTGTGTCCCCAGTGGCTGGAGGGGTACTTAAATCATCCATGGGCTAGAGATTCCTTTTGGTGAGCGTTGTTGGGAGAGGAGTTGTACCAGTCAGTAGTGGGTGTTGGGTTTTCCAAGGTTAAAACCACAGACAAGAAGGAATCTAGAAACCAGGACAGGAATAGAATTCCTTTTATGGCTTCAAAAATAGGGTATCAGAAGGTAAGTGATTGGCAGATATGGAATAAAAGTCTTTATTGTTGGAAAAACTAAGTTGGATAAGGTTTGCACACTTAAATAGCCTCAAAAATGGAGGGTGGGAAATTTAAATGGATATTGGGGGAAATAAGAGGGATTCACCAATGATTTTCATGAATATCATGGACAAAATTAATACTTGTGTCATATTGGTATTGATGTGGGACGGGAGATGTGATATAAACTTATAGTTAAAGGGAAAGGAACCAAAGCAAGCCACAAGATCATGATAAATTAAGCGGTGCAATAATTGAATATCAAGAGAGATGAAGTGTGGAGCCTCAGTTTCATATTCTAACAGTGGATCTGTGAGCAGCAAGGTGATCCCAAGCAGCCAATCAAATGCCAAGCAGTAAGTGATGTTTTCACTTAAGGTACTAACCTTTTCAAACTCAAATTGAAGTGCAAAAGCAAAAATTGATTCAATCAAATGGTTATAAACAGGTAAAGTAAGTTGAATAGTTAATTCTATACTAACAATAGATGCTTTCTGAATGTTCCAGGTTTGATTCCTGTTTAGATTAAGGATAGAAAACAAACTGGTGTCTAGTATTTGGCGGCTGTGTTACTGTGTATTTGTCTTGCTATCCATATCAATAAAATTAAAGGAGTCAGGGAAGGAATCCTTGACAAGAGCATTGGACGTTTGTTCTGCTTTCTCTTCCTTGCTGTACAAACTTTGCAGGTTGGTTGCTTGGTCCAGGTTTACATGTCTCATTATGTGCAACTTGAGAGTGTTGTAGTACATGAAGTGGGTAGCTGGAGTGTCAAAGATCATATCTGAGGGGGCACGTAATCAGAGTTTCTTTTAGGCGCAGGTGAGCTCCTTCACAGTGCCAGTCTGGGTTAGGTTCTTTACTTGGTGTATGATCATAAGTGCTGTGTCTTTTAGCACAAATCTTGCCAATAAGTCTTGTTTTAAGGTGTCCCAGTCTTTCTCTGTGTGTTCCTCATACCACCTGTTTCACCAAGTACCAGCGTCATGAGTCAGTTGGATAGAGATATCTATAATCCAGAATTGTTGCAGGCATTCCATTTGGGCCAGTTTGCTTTGTGCAGATTGGATCCATGCAGCAGTGTTGGCCCCAGCAAAGGACTCCAGGGCCGCGCTTTAAAGTCTCTGGGCTACGTAGGCTGGAATAGTGTTTTTTTCAGTTGCTCAAGGCATAGCAGAGGGAGCTTGGAAGAACCCTTGTGATGATAGGGCATTGAACGTGGGGAGTTGGATCCCCATGTTCTGGTAGAGGACAAAACCATCAGGTATCTTGCCACCAGGTGTGTACAGTGTCCAGTCTACCGGGAGGCCAGAAATATTTATATCAAGGATCTATTGGTTGTGGCAAGTACAGGCAACAGGCATAATTTTGGGAGGTAAAGTAGATGGAAAACCTACCTGTGCTACCAATGTCCTAACTGTGCTGTTTTAGCAGAGTTACAAAGGGGAAAATCTTTAGGAACTAGATAATGTTCTTTATTGAGAGATAATGATTATATAGTTAATGTGAGTCATGGATAACAGGAACGTGATTGTGTTGATCACACAGTGGGATGGTGAAGGGTGTGGCTTGATCCTGGTAATGAGTCAAGCGCTAAAACAAGGTATCCACCATAAGGGATCATCATCTGTTTGTGTTGTTGGATTTGGTAATTTGAGTTGACTTCCTAGTCTGGCTTTGAGTGGCTGGGTAATCAGATTGCAGGTCACAAACCTGCTTACTCAGAACCTTGCTGGCAGGTTGAGCCTGCTGTTTTGAAAGTAGTGCCAATGACTCAATGGTTGGTTGGTGAGCCATTTAATGACTCATTCAGTGAGCTACTTGGTGTTAATTCCCCAAGAGGGAGTAATCAAAAGATGTTGCAACAGTTGTCCTTTCCCAATGATCTTACTTGGAGTTTATTATTTGCAAATTTTGTTGTTGAGAACTTTTTTTATTGAATGCTTTCAGTATTTAGATTTTTATCCCCCGGTTTAGTAGCACTTTGGAACTTCATCAAGACTGCACCATTAAATTTTTCCCATCCAAAATATTTGTTGTGCTGTCTTTAATTCTTAGGGCACTAATATAAGGGGCACTTTTTAGTTCTATACAAGGGTAAAGATGTGCCCAGGGATAGATATACCATGTGATATTAAAATTTAAGACCAACTGAGTCTATAATACAGTTGGGTGCACAATCACAACAATTGAAGTTTCTCTGCCTGTTTCTTTCAGGTAGATTTAAGGGGGACACTTACTGCTACTGTGTAAGCATAAGGTGTCTGAAATCATCATTATGGTAGCTATTTAGCAAATTAGTTGCTAAAATTAAATAGCTTGGAGTTTTTAAGAAGTAAATTTGGTTACTTTGTGTCCAAAAGCCCAGGTTAATCACTTGGGTGAAATAAGAGACAAACAAATATCACATAGTATTAGCTTATGGCGAGAACATTTGGATGAACATGCCAGAGCCCAGGGGGTCTTGACTGGCTTTCATTTAACTTAAAAATAAAATCAAGCCAAATTATCACTTTATTTAAGGGCTAACATAAAATAATCTCAAGTGAATCATTGTGGGAAGCAATTTTATACACATTAAAATGTTTTTTTATATTATTCCTGAAATTTCTGAACATTCTTCATGACTCTGCTGGTGGTATCAGGCTGGGGTTTGAAGCATCTTCTGGATAGCATTAATAATGCTCTTTTGTAAAATCCTGCACATTAGGATTTGCATCCATATTTTTTCTAAAACAACCCCAATCATTTCCCTAGTGTTTGGCTTAAAAATGTGTGTTTAAAAATCCAAATTCAATCACTGTTTGGAAAGTTATCTCAAATTTAGATTTGCCCTATTTCTTGAGCCAGGCTCCAATAATTTTGCCATTTTGCGCTGGTCAGACAGTTTGGCTGAAATCAAACTTTTAACTAGTTGTAACTTGGTATCTAAAGCAGATAGAGAAGAAATCAAACTAGCATTGTGCCCATAAAGGTCATTATAATTCACCCAAGACATTTAATAAAATAAGGTATATCAGGGAGCTCCTTGACAGAACACCACTATTGCCTAGGTACTTTGAATGAAAATCATGTGCTAAGTCATTACTGAATAGTTTACAGTGTCTCAGGAAAATTTTGAGAGAATTGTGATGATCCACATGTTGAGCAGTTTTGTAGGCAGGGCTGATGTTGGCCAAGAAGAGAATGGTGACCTAATATAGGTAAATATGTATTGGTTCATTGATATGCCTAGCTCTTGCAAATGGTGATCAGTGGTCTGATTATGGGAATGAGACTGGGGCGGCCTCTGGCTGGTGCTATGAAATGGTAGAAAAGCTGTGGCTAGCTGTAAAGGGATTTTCTGAGAAAGCTCTGATATCCTAGTACCAATTTCAGGGGGTGTGCAGTTGGGTAACTTTACCTATTCTGGGGGTAAAGTTTCTCTTTATGAGTCTTCTTGGTAGCTTTAATGAGGTCTTGAAGTTACTAGAAAAGTATAGTTATGCCCAGAACCGTTATCAAGGGGTATGCCTGGGGAAAGAGCTGGAAAACTTGATGATTTGGAGGATTCTGAGAAGCAAAGTTGGTTAATTTGTGCCTGAAAGCTCAAGCTAACCACTTGAGTGAGTAAAAATAGTAGTGAGACATGAGAGGCGTCTGCTCCTGATAACTTAAAGTGTAGGTCACTGATGGGGGTACAGTATAAGGTTATTCACTTGTAAAGACTTACTGCCTGAGTCTGAGTTGTTAAGATGGTGACTACCGTGGTATAAAAGCTCAGATGGAAGGAATTTGTAAAGGATTTAGAAGTGGCTTATTATTTATGTGGAATGATATACAGAGAGAAGAAGTTGGGAACAGAGTAAAACAGTCTGGAGAAATTTTCCAATGTTTGGCTAAATCAAATTTGCTGAGGTAGCAGAAGGTAGAATTTTTTGCCTTGGTTTTATTTCAGTATTAAAATAAAGGAGTAATATCAAGGAAATTTCAGCTAGGAGATTTTCTTATTAAGTTTCTAGAGCAGATAAAGATATTTTGATATGAGAGCAGGATACAAAGCAGTGTTGGTGGGATGTTTTCTTTTATTTTACTATAAGAGTAAATATATGTGCAAAATGATGAAGATCAAGAATGACAACTTAAATAGTATTCTATTATTTAATTTGGCCAAGGTTGGATGCAGGGTAGACTGGTGCTGGAATAGTGATATGATTAATGCTTTGTTGTGCAAAGAGTTGTTGATTTGAGCAGTTTGAGTGATGGAAATTGATTTCTTAGTTGGATCCCGGTGGAACCTCAGAAATGGTCTAGTTTTTTGCTCTGTAATCATAGGTTGAGTTGTTGCATATTTTCTGATGAATATGATTGGTTGTAAGCCAAAAGCTTAAAGTATAAGCAAGAAAATAGTGAATCAATACTTTAGCCTTTTGAGAAAGTAACTTTGTAAGCTTACTTTATTATAAAAAAGTGAGCGCCAATGGTTTAAGCTTTTAATCAAAGAAATTTTGAAGGCAGAAACGTTGGGAAAAGGACACTATAATAAGGAGGCTAGCTAGAAAGTTGACAGGATCTTTAGGAAATCTTTTGGTTGCAAGCAGGAGCTTTGTTGGGCGCTGGATCTGCATCTTGATGTTTACATATCTGGTTGGTTTGGAGTAACCAGAGGTCTTATAGAGCGTTAAGAAGTCCTTTCTGAAGGAGTAGCTGGTCAAAAGAATTCAAAAACAGTGACAAATCAGAAGATTTCTAAGAGGATCTTCCTTATGTTAATAAAGACCATCTCAACCCCTATTCTCCCTTTTTGTGACAGAGAAATTTCCTAGTGATAATTGATTTTGGAGATTTTCAAGAGGATCCAAAAAGGCAGAACTTTAGTCAGTTCACTCATAGAAAACTACTGGTTAAGGAATGATTAAAGCGGTGTAAATAACCTTGATATTCAGGATATTGCTGTACTGAAGATTATCATACAAACGGCCCCCTAGATGATGAAGCTGCTTTGGTAGCCTATTTATTGCTGTGAAATATGTTTTTCCCTAGTTATCAATTTCCAATGATGATTGGGGGGCATTATGAGTCCCTTTTGGAGTGTTTAGATAATTCACTTGTGTTTGTTTCATAAAACAAGTATCTCTGAGGATGACAACCTCAACACAGCTGGTCTCTGGATTTAACCCAGGACATATCCTGGTGACCTTTTAGGAGAAAGAGTGCCACAAGAATTCTTAAAAATTTCTCCAGGATAGTTTAATGTGATTGCAAAAGAGAACAAATCCTCAGGGAAACATTTTCCAGGTGCTTTGCTACAATGACAAAATGCTAAGAAAGATTGGTAAAATTATTTTAAATGCTTTTTCTATAAAGTCAAAATATTCAAGAGGATTGAAAATATATCATTGTACAAGTTTGATGCTTATTCTACTGATGATAATGATCATAATTAGAGAATCTCAAAGCTTAGAAAATATTATGTAGAACATTGCTATAATGTTTTAGCTTTTAGTAAGGTAAGGCTGAAAGCTAAACCTATAATAGAAAGAGACTATGCAAATATAGCTTAGGGAATGTAGAAAACTGTCCCAGAGAGGAAATCTTGGAATCAGAGGCTATATTAGTGATTTGACAGTAAAACTTTAGACTTCTGAGTATTATCTGGTATTTATCACAGTAGTTTCTATAATGCAGACATTAACTGTCTTAGTCAGAAAACAGAAAAATTACAGAAACCATTACAGAAGTTATCAGAATTAAATGATTTTAATCAAACTTCCAATTTAAAATGGGTTACAGCTTCTCTAGTTAATATACAGGATCCAAATCTTGTACCAAGTTGACACTGATAAATTAACATAATCTAAGAGTCACACAATATGCCCTTGTTTATCATAAGGGTCATCAGAAATTAATCACACAAGGGTTTTTTGCATACTGGACAAGTTACAAGCTGTAATAACAAAACCAGTTGGGAGTTGTAGATTCAGGTGGAATTGCTGAGTCAATAATTTTGGCTTATATCAAAAAATTTCTACTGTTCAACTCCTAAAAGTTGAGTTCTCCTAATGTCAGGCACCCACCCACTAGGGAGTAAACTCCCTAGGTGATGAATGATTGCAGAGGGATTCAATCCCATTACCAGGGATCCCACAGGCAAGGAGACCATCCCTAGATGGAATAATTCTCCAAGGAGCCGTTACCTGCCTAGCAGGGGATTAAAACGCCCCAAGAAGAAATAAGCTCCTAGATAACACAATAAAAAGGCCAAAGCCAACGGGCAGAAAACTTTAGGCTTGGTAACCTGGGTGGTGGAACCATAAACCCTGGTTTCTTCCCAGACAGGTGGGTTGTTTGAAAGAGGAGTTGTGGTATACCAGACGCTTGGAATCACACAGCTCCAGGAGCTGTCAAGGAATTGGGACTCTGGTGCTGTACCCAAATCAGTGTGTGATCCTATAGAAACGCTGACAAATACTGTTGTGGTCAAGACTATCCAGAGTAACCATTTATAACCAAGCAACTCCATAAGAGGAGTCTTGGGTAATTTCAAGGTTTGGAAATTCAGAGATCTAAGTCAAATAAAATGATAGCAAAACAATCACTTGGGTGAATGTGGACTTCATTGATTGAACAAATAATTAAATGGTTCTTACCAGCTTTTTATAGCTTGGTAGCAAAAATAATATAGAAAAAGGAGTTTGGGAAAGTTGGAGATGAGATGTGGGGATTTGGCAGTTGGAATCTTCAAAACTGGGGAAGGTAATTATTTCCTTGTGTTTTTTAAAAGATTTCTTAACAAGTACCATATTTTCCTTATCTTATTCATTCATTTTCTTGGCATGACTGGTATGGTGAGTACTCAACCCCACAGAAGGTGGGAGCCAGGAGGTGGGCTTGGCACACAAAACAGAAGGAACAGCAACAAAAGGACCCAAAACCAGACACAGAAGACTGCCTGCTTCCCCATTATTGCCAACGTCACCAGGCGTAAATCCTAGACAATTTGAATTGACGTTGTCAAGCCTTGATTGGCTAGAGAGCTGGTTGTAAGGCAATGATTGGTTCAAAGTCAATTTAACGTTTGTTTTAAATAGATCTGTCTCCACTGAATCAAAAGACAACCTGGGTTCAAAAATTGTTGCTGTCAATAATGGCTTGGAAGCCATTTCCGGGCTTAAAACAGAAGGTAATAAAGAACAGATACTATGTACTAACCCAATCCCTTTAGATGATTCAAAAGCAGATAAAGAGGCCAATAATTCTGCCTCTTTAACTAAAATTAAATTGTTGTAAAGAATGTTTAAAGAAGCATTCATGACACCTAAATTCTCAAATAAAACTAAAAACTTATCTGATTGATTTCAACTTATTCCAATACATCCAGTGATTGGCTTGCTCTATTATATCCTATATAATTTGATAATAAATCAAATTGTAACAGGAAGATGAGGTCCCATTCTCAGTACCACTTCCTCCAGTCCACCTAATGTTACCCCAATGCCTCCCAATATCAGAGACTTCACTATGGAAATTGAAACTGAAACCCTTGTCAGTTCTCAATGTCCCAAGCTTTATTCTGAAGACCTGTTGATTTTATTGCAGGCTATTTATCTGGTATTAATCTGACTGGAGTTAATATTTGTATTAAGCCCCTGTATATAATTTTTAAATTTCACTAAAAGATACTTGAATCTATGTTGGTGGTTAATCATCAATTCTAAATGGATTTGGATGTTTATTCCACACTACTTAGATACAGCTTCATACTATCCTGACATTTATGTCACAGTATTAGCCTCTATATCAGTTCTAAGATCTATGAAGAATCTTGGTATCTATCATTATTCAGCATTCCAGGATATCAATTGCTGTTATCTGGATTGCCAGGCCTGGGGCTGGGGCTGGGGCATTCAAGCATATTAATAGACATAGCCTATCATAAGACTGGAATTAACTTGATTAGGTAAGAGACTGACTATCCTATTATGGACTATGGGCCCACAGTTGGCACCATAGAGTCAATAAAGCATGTGAAGGTGATATAGATAATTTTACATAGTTGATTGAAAGGGGCTTCATCTGCAGGCACAATAAAAGGCAGGCAGTTGGGCTTAGGGGTATTGGGAGGTTTCAGGGGTACTAAGTACACTGATAAATAGTTGTACTTGTTATTGAAGACTTGAGGCTAGATCTTGTACTAACCCTCTTCTCTATTTACATGTTCAGGTTTTCCAGTGAGGGCCAAAAAATTAGACAGAAGAATATTTTATAGGATTAAATTCTTGCAGTCTGGGTTAGGTGGATACTCAGTAAAATATACCAGACTGTAGGGTGAACCAGAAGGCCTAAAATAGTTGGGCCAATAGTTCTTGGGTTAGACAGCTGGACTATCTAGAGAGGTGGCTGGACTTGACAGAGTGGTGTTTAAGTAGTAGAAACTAGAACAAAATATGATAATAATTTAGCAAAATAAAGGTTCATTTATACTTATTTCAAAATAACAATACCAATTATTCTACATCAAGAAGATTTTTATACTATCCTTTGAAGAAACAATATTCTGGGCCCCTGGCCCAAGGGAATCTGAGGCTTCTGATTTGGAGTACTGCAGCTGAAAGGTGAAGCAGAAAATAGATTTTCTTCTAGAGCCAAACATACATGGGTATTACTAGCTATTTTGGGAGCTATTAGCATATTTAGGTATACCAGCAGACCAGGTCCCTGTAGACTAATGACCTAATTAGTATGTACTACCTTATTAGGGCTTCAACTAATGTATTGACACAGGCCACTGCATTGGCATAAGTCATCACTTCCATGACTGACCCAGGTTTGTTCCCACTTCTTCCAGGTTCCTCAAGGGTTGCCTTATTTAGACCAGAAACCAGGTTCTTATTGCCAATGAGAGATCTAGACCAGCAGTTTTGTATTTCAGCCACAAAAAATCAGGTGGTCAGGCATTGGGCCCTCAGAGCTGGCAGATTGTGGGTTGGTTTGATCAGGGTTTTGATTCTCATTTAGAGCATTAATTTTGTGCAAAAGAATAATTGACATTCATGGCACAGCAGGTTATAGTTTGGACATTAATCTATAGAGTTTGGAAACAATTTAAAACCACAGCTTGATGAAACTACAATGAAGTCAAAAAACTAAGAAATTGATGAAACTACAGGAGTGTCAGGAATTTCAATTACTTCCCCTTTAAAATCTGGGCCTTGGAACAGGATTCAAACCCTGAACCTGAAACCCTGCGGGCCACCTGCCTGTGTTTTCTTGGGACTGAGCCCCTGCAAGCTGAGACCCCTTTTAAGTCCCAAAGTCATAATACCAGCATAAGCTTGAAGGTGGTGGCGCCTGAGGAGGAGTTTCTTGACTTGCCTAATGGAGGCAAAGAAAGTCCCTCTGTGAACTTCATGAACTTTAAGTCCTCACAGGTAACTAATCAAGTCCAGTCACCAGAGGAAAATGCGGGCTTTAGGCCCAACTCTGTGACCACAACCCAGGAACAAGAGAACCAAATAACCAATTTGGGGATTCTGATCAATGAGAGAGCGCCCAGCCAAGGTGCCATTTTGCCACTTCTGTACCCGGGCATCCTGGCCACCTGGCCCCACATTTACCAATATTTTGATGAAGCCCTCTTGGAAAATACCAAGTTTGGAGGCAGGATGCTATATCAACCTATAGATTCTGTGCTCCAACTTTATTGCCATTTTTAAAAGAAGGTTATGTTAATTTGGCTTAGCACAGCTACTGCCTTATTTTGTCTTTGCCATCTACCAAATTAGTACAAAATTCTCCGGCCCTCCTGCCCCTCTTCCTGCAGATTTCTGTCCTCCTAGTGCTCCTGTTGGTCCTTTCCATTTCACTGAGTACCCTCTAAACCCTAATTATAAGGACTACACCCCAGAAAAGACACTTGAACTAGATCCTTTGGCCCACATACATTCCACAGTTAGATAAAACTGTCAAGGCCCCTGGATATTCTCAACAACCAAGTTGTTTAGAGGCAAATTCAACTACCTGCCTGCCTATGAGCTTCATATGAAATCCACTGTGATCCCCAAGCCAATGCTCACCTGACCTCCCAACCAATCACACTGACAAGCTGTTCAGGATTGTGTAAATCACTATCAAAGGGGTAATTGACACTATAATCCCGGCTGCTGTTCTGTGGTCCTGGGTGGGAAAGTCATTCTCCTACCTCTTTAAGTTAGCTCCTCTCTTGTGATGGGCTTTACCCACAAAAAATCTGGCCCAATTGATCCTGAAACCAACAGGCCAGCTGCCCAAGACTGGATCCCTGACAGGAAGCTTTAAATATGGAATCAAGAATTAGAGAAGTTTATTTATAAGATAATACTTTAGACTTATATAGCTTGCACTATGGTGGCTATTTGAGTTAGATTGAAGATAAAGGCAGTCATGTGCAGAATGAATTTGAGTTGCTGGATACACAGACAAGTCATGTGATGTTGATTTGTTGCCATTTATGGCAAGTCAAACTGTATATTGGAAAGGAACCAAATTGGGCAATGGCTGGATGTTAAGTGGTTTGGCGGTAGCCAGAATACTTGTACATCCAGATCCTTGACATAGCCATAATTTGTGTTGCTGTAAATTGCGCCATTAATGCTATTTTGATATGCCTTAAAAAAGTGATATGTGCAAAGATTTGGTTGGTTTTGCTTTCAACTTTAGGAATTCCTTGCTTTCTGTAAATGGGTCTCCTCCAATCTCCACCCATTCTGAAATACTATACCTGCCCTTGTCTGATCCTGATATGACCTCATCCTAATTTGACCCCCTCAGCCACTCTGTCTACCTAACAAGTGATAATCAACCCTTGTCTACTATTTAAGTAGTATCATTTCTCCTAATAAAGGCAAGTTTATCCACATTTGTGTTGGCTTTAATAATCTTCAAGCTTTTTCCTTTCCTTTTTTCCAAAAGGAATACCTCATCTTGTATTCCAGGAAATTAAGGTATGTGCCCTTAATTTTGTCCTGAAGGCTAACCCAAGGCTAGCTTAAACCTCAAATCTTTTTTTATAAAGATTTCCCGCTGTGTCCTCCTGGATGTTGTCTCCAGGGGCCAAACACATCAAAATGGTGCTCACTACAGGGGCTGCAAGCCCCTTGGTTACCCTGTTCCCACATGCATTCTCTGGTCATTCCCCTCTTGTTTCTGAAGTACCCAAACAACCCAAATTTTCTAGTCCTCCTCTAGAAGAGGATATCCATAATACCCCCTCAACTCCTATGATAATGGTGTTGTCTCCTGGGCCTGCTTGGGCCTCCCTTCCATCTTTCTCTCTCAACTATGAGCAAACTTTTGCCGCTGCCTGCTCCCTTCTCTACACAGGCACTGTGGTCATGCACTCTATCCCTGGTCCCTGTCCTGGGTATACTTCCAAATACCAGTATTCCTTCCTCTTGGACTTTGGTCTTTCCCTGCACTGATGGAATTATTGGAGACTATTGGTGTGTTAGTTAACCAGTTCATCCAAACTGCCTTGGTTCATCATCAATTAGCGCTAGGATCTCTGAACCAGCTTTTGACTGCTGTAGCCACCGCTGTCTCAAAAAACCATGCACAAAATATGGCCTATCAAGAATGGTCCCTGTGGGGTTCCTGACCACCAGTCCCCAAAGTGTGTCCTGGGTCATAGCCAGGGACCGGTTGGAAGGGGTTGTCATTTTTTAGTAAGGGAAAATGTATCTCAGAAATATGTATAGGGGTCAAAATGGGATCTTATTCACTCTCAGAAGGTAGATTTCCTTAGAAACCTTTTTGTATATGGCCTGGGGAGTCAGGGAAACACTATGGGTTTGCCAATACTTGGAGTCCTCTAACAATATCTTGGACTCTTTGTACTTGGTCTTGGACTCCTGCACCTTATTCTTGTACTTCTACTCCTTGGACTTGGACTTCTGCTCCTTAAACTTGGACTCCTGCGCCTATGAATTAGACTCCTGTGCTGAACTTAGGATCCTTCTCCTTAATCTTGGGCTCCTGCTCCTTTATCTTGGGCTTCAGCTCTATGTATAACTCCGATGGCCTTTTTATTTACTTGTATAAGTCCAACCAAGCTCCTGCTGGTAATCAAAAGGCTTCCAAAAACCTTTTGTCAGAAGCTCAAAAGGCCTGTAAAAGACTTGGAAAAGACCCAGAAAGACTTGTAAAAGACCCTGTAACTTTTCAGCTAGCTACCTTCTTATAGTGTTGTTGCGCTTTTTGCATTACAGCGCAACAATTATTAGAGATTATAGGGCACAGTACATTTGCCAGAATACAGTCATAAGTGAGGATATGAGTAGTGTTGTATCAGAAGAGCCAGGATTGAGCAGCACCATGATTATTGCCCAGAAATAGCTTCTGATCACGCAGAAGCACTTATGGATTAGGATAAAGGTTAACCAGATTAAGAGTAAAAAAAGATGGTTCCAAATATTGATTTTATTGTAAATGATTAATTCTTCTTATACCTACTACCAGGGTAATCCCTGGGCTGCTAGCAATATCTTCTAGGACATTCTAACACGCCCCTAATTTGGGTAATTATTAATCTAGGTTTAGCGCTTCTTGCATGTCAACCAATAGAATATCTTCATCTTCACCCAGCACAGGTGATCTTTGCTGGTGTGGAATAATTTAGTTACTTTGGGATCACTTTCTGCTTTCTTAGCATACTGCAGATTAATGCTTATTAATGTGACAGTTAAGGGAATTCAAGATTATGGGAAATCAAACCCAGCGCCTTGGCACTTGATGTAAAGGTAAGGCGGTGCTGTGGCACCTGCAATAATTTTCAGTTGGCGCAGCGGCGCTTGACGTAAAAGTAGTTTGGCGCCTTGGCGCCTAATCCAATTGCTAGGCGGCGCTTTGTGTATTTATTAAGTGCCGCGGCGGCAAATCATGTGTCATTTTTTGCTGTGGCGGTGCTTGTCATTGGCTAGTATTAGGCTTAGGTCAGCAGACTACTGCTAATCTAATTTGCATGTAGCTTATAATACCAATTTATGTTATTTGGTAGCTGCAATTCATATCCACAAGCTCTGTCATAATTAGTGGCATTGTATTCTGTTCTACTAATTTATGGATTTGGTTGTAGCAATCCCAATCTGTGGGCTCTGTCATAATTGGCATCATTGCTTGGTCGAAATTCCCAACAAGTGTTTTTTTCCTAACAGTTCCGCCTGTCAGGGAGCCAGTCATAGGCGGAGGCATTGGGCGGCTTGGGGTGAGGTGCAGCTGGGACGGTGGGTAAAAAACATAGAATGGGTGCTAACTTGATAATGTAAGAGACGGATTGCCCAAGCAAGGACCAGGGTCTGGAGTTGGGGACCATGGAATCCACCAATCCTGTCAAAGTAATATAGAGTACTCCAAACAGTTGGGTAGAGGTGGTCTTGGCGGTGGTAGGGGGTTCCAGTGGGCAGTCTGGTTTAGGGGGTAAGGGCGGAGTCATGGGAAAAAATACGCTGGTAGGTAGTTGTACTTGTCTTTGAACAATAAGGGCAGTATCTCAATCCTTTTTCCTTTGTGTCCTACATAGATTTTACTTCTAGTCCTTGCCAAGGGGTTGGCAATAAGAATGGTTTCCAAGCCGTATTCAGAATAGGCCAGGTTGGGGGGTATTCAGTAAAATGCACAAGTCCAAAGGGGGATCCTGGGGGATGATATAATGCCTGGGGCAATTTGACAGGTTGTTCTCTGGAGGGGGCGGCGTACTGGTAGTCTACTTGACCGGAATTAAGATGGAAGATCACTAAGACTAGATAGGGTAAGATTTATTCAAACCAAAGGTTCATAAAACTTTATTATCAAAAATGAGGATTTGGTCTTCATCATAACGCTGGGGTTTTTTATACCATGGAATTTTTCTTCTTCAATTTTTGCAGGGTTCAGGTTTGCAGGCAAGGCACTGGTAGGGCATGGATCTTGGCTCAGAGTCTTGGAGGCGGCAGATCCAGGTTGTGCCTGCTCTAGTGAATAGAAGTGATAATGCTTCATTCTGCCACCACTGTTTGCTATGTCACCTGAGCAGTTCAATTGTACTACCATTATGGATGAAAGGCTGGCAGTTGCTGGCAGTCATTGGCAGAGTTAATAGTAGGTTTTGTTTTAACCTCCTTAAGGTAAGCTACAACTGCTGCATAGGTCCAGATCTTTGGTGGCTCAAGGTTAGCATCAATCTTGTGATCATTTTGGGAATTGTCCTTGGGAGACTGGTGGGTCTCAGAGTAACTCGTCAACTTGGTTTTGCAATTTAATGAGTGGGTGGATTCCTGTCCACTTTGTGTGACTCAAGTAGTCCTTGGAGGTTCAGGGTTTGATTCCAGGGTTTCCCATGTTGGTTTCAAAACTCCAGTATTGGCGTTGGGCAGGTTAGCAGTAGGTCCTTCCCCAACCTCTGTTAGCCAGGTTACATCTCCTTTGTAGGTATGGGTCTTCATTGGCATCAGTTTGACGGCAGACTGGCAACTATTCAGGGAACCCTCTGTAGCAGGTCAGCGGGTTGTGGGGTAATTTAACAATTTGAGCCTGTGATTTAACAAATTGGCAGGTCTTGGTCTGTCCTGGAGGGTTTGATCCGCCTTCAGGGAACTGGGGTTTGACTCTTGGGTTTTCAATACAAGGATTGAAATGTGATTCATGACACCACCTTCAAAATGGCTTTCTTCAAAATCTTAAACCATTGCTGCCCACTTTTTCCTATAATAACTTAAGCTTATATGCTTACTTTCTCAAAAGCCTAAAGTATTAATTCACTATTTCCTTACTTATGCTTTAAGCTTTTGGCTTACAACCAATCATATTCATCAGGAAACATGCCAGAACTCAACCAATGAATGCAGAGCGCATAAATAGGCCATTTCTGAAGTTCCACTGGGATACAACTAAGAAAACAATTTCCATTGCTCACACTGCTCAAATTGACAACTCTTTGCACATCAAAGCATTAGCCAGTCCATTATTCCGGCACCAGTCTTCCCTGCATTCAACCTAAACTGATTTAAATAGTAGAATACTATTTAAACTGTTCTTTTTGGACCTGTTCAACGTTTTCCCCATATATTTAAAAATATTGTAAAATCCAAGGAAAATATTACACCAAAACAACTTTGTATCCAGCTCTCATAGCAACATACCTTTATCTATCCTAGGAAATTAATATATAAATCTCTTACCTGCACTTCTATCTACATTCCTTCTTGAGTTTACTACTAAACCAAGGCAAAATATTTCACATTTTACCACCTTGGTAAATCAATTTGGCAAAATCTTGGCTCATCTCTCCGGACCACCAGTTCTTCACCATAATCTTCTGGTCCTTCAGCTAGCTCTTCAATCACATCTTCCAGCTCTTCAGCTTAACCAGCAATCAGTTCATCTTAGTCCATCAACAGCTCATTTTATTCCTCAAACAGCTTCTTCATCATGATGAGCTACTTCTGCATCATGATATTTCAGTCCATCAGAATATCCTCACTAGGAACCACCTTGGTTCCACCTGCACAAAGAACCCTTTTTGGTTCCAAACTTCAATATGAACCAAAAGTCCCTCAACTAGTCTTCACTGTGATCAAACCGTTCTTTTTACTAGTATTCTCTGCTGATTCTGTGAACCACCTTGGTTCTTTATCTCAGTCCCTGTTATCAGAACCTGTAGACCCAGGTATGAGTCTACATTGAACTAGCGTTTGACTGGGCTCTTGTAAGTGGCAATCCACTTAGGCCATTCAACCATAGATCAATGTCTATATGTTGTTTTTACTCACACAGGTGATTAAATCTGGGCTTTCAGTCACAAAGTAATCAGCTTCACATCCCAGAGGCCTGATCACACCAAGTTCTGCAGCTGCTTCCCCAATCAACCCGTCTTCATAATACCTCCAAGAAAATCTATGCCATCCAATGCTCACTTTGGGTTCCCCCCCCAAAGCTCCCATGGGGACATAAACAAGGACACTCTACCAGTTTGTTGGGTAGGATGCTTGCTCACAGACCTTCTGTAAGTGTATCAGGGTACGTAGAGCCCACAAAGCTCTTCCCCTCCCTGGCAGTCTGTGCTACCCACCAGGGATCCAAAACTTACAGTCCTGGTAGGCGTCCCCTACCATGCTGTCACAAACTTCTACCCTGGCAGCCCGTGTTACCTGCCAGGGTCTAAACATTCTCCAGCCTGAGCAGAAAAAACTACCCATCAGGCTGGATAACTCCCCAACCCAAGAAGACAAAGTTCCCTGCTGAGCTATCTCATTCTTCACCCCAAGCAGCCATAGTTCCCTGCTGGGTGAAGACCTCTAGTCCACAGCAGCCAATATCTTCTTCTGGGTGGAGATAACATCTGCCTCTAGTAGTCTTTACACCTACTAGCTAGGCCTTACCTTCCCTAGTAGCCATCATTCCCTACTAGGCCTCTACCTTAAACAAACAATCAAACTTTTACTTGGCCAACATTAGCCCCACCTGCAAACCACCAAACATATGGACTATCACAGTCCCATAGCCTCTTTGCTTGTATTTCATATAATCAGCGCAACTTGCTGGCTTCTCAGAAGTACTTAACCTTGTTGTTGAAATCTCTTTGCTCCTTGATTCCTGGATATATCAAGGACCAACTGTGCAAACTGGATGATCACCAAGCTATGTGATGTGAACAGATAGAGGCAACCCTTCTAAGGTACTGCCAGGATTTTGAGGCTTTGGTTACTGAGCTCAACCAATTTTGAGAGCATGTTAATTCCCAACTTGAGTTGTTTGGGACTCACGTTGATACTTGGGGCCACCATCTGAACCATCAATATGGTATGGATAAGGCTGCTTTAGGATACACTCTGTATCAAGTGCAAAACTATGTTGATGATAGAGTAGCTTATATTGAAGTGACTCCTCCTGCTCCTGCAATGGAGGTCCCGTTTGCCTTTGAAGCTAAGGTATGGGAAGCTATAGCTGAACTCAAAGCCACTACTTGATGTCAAGCCTCTGTTACAAACCCTCCACCAGTAGAGCCTACACATGATCCTTGCATTGCCTTGTTGACCAACCAAGTAGCTACTTTGCAAGGTGAGATTGAGCATTAGAGACAACACCTCTCTGACCCTGATGATTTGTCCTCTGACTCTGATGGCAAATGGAAGGCCAAGATTACTAGTACTCTTACCCCTAGCAACCATGGGTGTTGCCCTGGCTTGGAAGGCCAGCCCTGTGTCAACTGTGCTCTTGCTTTGGATCAGCTAGTAGAAGTAACAAATGATGTTGCAGATAAGAAAAGCACTAGAAAGGGAGGTACAGAACCTCTCTTGCTTGACAGTGACAATAAACGGACAGGATATTCCTTTGAATGCTCAAGCAACTTCACTGGTCACTTGTATCAATGGGGTTTCTGGTACATTAGCAGTGCAACAGATTAAGATTGATGACTTCAGAGTTGCTGCTGCTACCACCAGCCATATCAGTGGATAGAATATCTATACACTGAATACCCTGGAAGAGAGCCTTTGAATTCTCTGGGCTAGAAAACTTGCTGCCAAATATGAGTTTGAGGGCAAACCCCACATCAATGTCCTCAACCCAGGTGACAACAGTTATTCCACTTCATTGTCTATTGGCCCCAACTATAAGCCTTCATTCAAACAAACATTTGATCCTAAAACCTCTACCACTGCTGCTTTCTGACAATCTACAAAACTGCTTTGCATAGGGCTATTGACAAGCTTAAGAATGAGCATATTCTTACCTGTCTGCATCCTACTTGACAAGAAGTTGTGGTCCCCAAACTCCCTTCCATTGTCACTTGGGAGGACATGAGACGCCTCCAGATTGAAGAATTCTGGGAGATCTCATCTTGGAGGTCAAGAAAGATGCATTTATGCACATTGCCTTTAAGCCCAAGGAAACCCTGGCTGAGTTTTCTGACCTCTTCTATATTGAAGGACAACAGTTAATCACCAGTCCACAGTTAACGCCCCGTGAAGCTTACATGGCATATTCAAACGCTTTGAAGGTGAATCAGCTTCTGTGCCTGAACTTTAAGGCTCATAAAGCTTCTCTTACGTCCATGAAGAGTATTAAGACCCTATTGCAAGACATGCACTTGACCCACAGGGGTAATGTGGTTTGCAAGAGTAAGGCCAACAACGCTGGAACCACTTCCCATACCCTGCATATTATGACTCTTGGTTTAGTGGACTGCCTAAGAGAAAAGGATGTTACAATTGTGGTCAAATAAAGCACCACTAATGTACCTGTACCAACCCTTGGGTAGAGGGTTGCAACCCAAAGGAGCAGGCAGGAAAATAGAAGTCAGCTTAGAGGCAGAGACGCCCTCTGCTGATCCATCTCCCCTCTCTCCTTCTGAACCTCCCTCTGACAAGGAATCTCCCCCTTTGGCGGGCCCAACTATCCTTCACCTGTTCCACAATCTTTCTAGTGATTCTGAACCTGAAGATTCTGACTACAATAAATCAGATAGTTATGGCTACTCCAAGTTGGCTGTCCCAGAATCTGTGTTGGTCACTTACAAGCTTCACTCAGGGAGAATCACAACTACAACTTGCCCACCTTCAAGTGAAGTAAAGGCCATGGTGGCTTGCCCTTATCTAGCCCAGGCTCATTGACCTCTTGTCCTGGTAGACTCTTCTGAAGAAGCTGCTGAACTAGCAGAAGCTCTCTTTCAGAATGTGACTGTTTCTCTCCCTTTACAGACTGTTTATGTTGTGTTTGGCTCCAGGGGACAACATCCTGGAGGACATGGTGGGAAATCTTTATAACAAAAGATTTGAGGTTTGAAGCTAGCCTTGGGTTAGCCTTCAGGGCAAAATTAAGGGCACATACCTTAATTTCCTGGAAATTGAGATGTAAAAGTCCTTTTGGCAGAAAGGACAGGAAAAGCTTGAAGAATAAAAAAGCCAATGCAAATGTGGATAAACCTGCCTTTATTAGGAGTAATGATTCTATTTTAAATACTAGACAAGGGACGGTGATCACTCATTAGGAAGACAGAGTGGCTGAGGGGGTCACGTTGGGATGAGGTCATACCAGGATCAATCACAGACAGGTACAATAATCTGGAATGGGTGGATATTGAACCAGACCCATTTGCGGAAGGCAAGGAATTTCTGAACTCAAAAGCAAACCCAGCCAAATCTTTGCAACTATCAATATTTGAAGGCCATATCAAAATAGAATTAATTGCATGATTTACAACATCTCCCCCCTCAATATTAGACACAGGGAGTTGATATTTGCTGAGAAATTTGGAGTAAATGCAGGCAAAAAGACGTCCAGAAGACAGTAGTTTCTTGGTATAATCAACACCCTTCTTAAAGGTGACCTCACAGGGCCCAACTCAGATGGAATCCAGCTTATGGGCTCTACCACCTGTACAATTCCGGTAGTAGAGAACTAGATCTCTTATTTTATACTCAGGGAGGGGGGCTCTAGAGGCATTAGACAGGGAGAGCTCCAGGGCCTTAACCTTGTAAGCAGTAGAGTAAGCTGTCGCCTGGATGTCAATGATACAATTTGTTAAGTCTTTAACATGGGCTTCAGGATTTGCAGACATCAAATTTGATCAAAGGGCGTCCCAAGATTGAGGGGGTAGCGGCCTCACATCCATACAGCATGGCAAAAGGGGACTGGCTCGTCACTTGATGCCAACTGAGTTGGTAAGCAAAGAGGGCAGCAGGGAGGAGCATATCCCAATTGGCAGCATCAGAGAGCGTGAGTTTCCTCATTATGGACACCAGGGTGGAGTTTGCTTGTTTGACAGTTCCATTGGTTGAGGGGTTATAAGGCGCAGAGAACAATTGGTGAGTTTCCATAGCTTCAACAATAGAAGTGATGAGGCGAGCATTAAAGTTGGCACCATTGTCAGAGAGCAGGACTTGTAGGCAAATGTTTCAATAGAAAATTTCTTACAGTAAGAAATTAGCTGTGATTTTAGCAGTTATATCTTTTATTGCTCTGGCTTGAACCCACTTGCTAAAGTGGTCTACATTGACTGAGATAAACCAATATCTCAGCCTAGACCTAGGGAAAGGCCCAACAGCATCAATACTCACTGTGTGGAAGGCATGCTTAGGAGGGATGAGATTGAACTGATGTTGTGAAGTTTGAGGTTGTTGGAGCTAACAAGAATGACAGGAGGCAAGGATGTCAGGGATTAAGAGGCGCATGTTCTCCCAATAGAAGTTTTTGCATAACCAGTCATGATTCTTTGCTATGCCTCCATGGCCAGTGTCAATATGTGCTTGGAGGATAATGACTATCCTCATACTAGGGCAAACGTAGGGTAGGTAGGCATTGTTAACCTTTTTGAAGAGTTATATATCGCAAATTATAGTGTCCTTGGATAGGGTTTGTAGTGCCAAGCAGATGTCTTCTGGCTCAGTAGTCCAAGAGTCAGGATACTCTATTAACTCTTATAGACAATCAGCGTTGGCAGGATGGATAGCTAGGATTGGCTTTCTTGACAGGCCATCAGTGTTCTGATGTTAAGCCACAGGACAGTGTATCACAATGAAATCATATCCCTTGTAGACGCAGAGCTCAATGTGCTAGTTGACCTTCAGGCTCCTTTAGCTGTTGCAGCCATTTGAGGAAGGAGTGATCTGTGACCACCGTGAAGTGGATCCCATATATGTAATGCAGAAACTGTTTCACTGCATGCAGCACTGCCAAACATTCCTTCTCAGTGACGCTGTAGCTCTTCTCCTGCTTATTGAGGACCCTTGACAAGTAGGCTACAGGTCAATCCACGCCTTCATTGTCAATTTGGGCAAGGATGGCACCCTCCGCTACTCCACTAGCATCAGTATACAAGATGAACTCTTTATCATAATTAGGATAGACTAAGATAGGAGCCTCCTTGAGCTTGGCCTTCAGCGCTTTGAATGCTTGTTGTTGGCTGTCAGCCCATTCAAAGGGGACGTTGCAAAGCAATTAGACAAGGGGTTCACTCAGTTCAGCAAAGTCAGGTATGAACTGTTGGTAGTTGCCCATCATACCAAGGAACACTTGAACCTTTCAAAGATTTGTGGGAGGTAGCATCTTGTCAAGTGCTTACACCTTATTATTCATGGGGTGGATTCCAGTTTGAATGACCTCATGATCTAAGAACTCAAGCCATTCCTTAAAGAAGGAGCACTTGGAGGGTTTGAGTTCTAAGCCAGCTTTGATAATCTTGATGAAGACAGCCTTGAGGTGTTCCAAGTGATTGTTAAAGGTAGTGCTGAACACATTGATATCATCAAGGTATACAAAGACACAAGAGAGCTTTAGGTCTTGTATGATGGAGTCCATAGCCCGTTGAAACGTGACACAGGCATTGCAGAGTCCCTGGGGCATTTGAGTGGGTTTAAAAAAGCCTTCTGAAGTGATAAGTGCAGCCTTTTCTCAATTTTCAGGAGATAAGTTAACTTGCCAGTATCCAGAAGCTAGATCCATGGCTGAGAAAAACTTGAACCACCTAGCTGTCTGAGAGCATCATTGATTCTGGGCAAGGGGTATGAGTCTTTCTTAGTGAGAGAGTTTAGACGGCAATAGTTCATTACAATGTGATGTCTACCATCTTTCTTCTTGAGAATCAGTAACAGGGAAGCCCACAGATTTTTGGGAAGGAGCTAGTAGCCCGGCGTCCAGAAGTTGTTTGATTTCATTAGATACCTGAGCATCCTCCACCCTATTACAGCGGTATGGTTTGGCACAAAAGGGGGTGCATCCCCAGTATCAATCTGATGGATGACTCCTTTAGCTAGGTCATAGTCTGTAGGTCCAGAGGCAAAGATGTCGCTGAACTGATCAAGCAGGTCCAACAGGTCTTTTTGTTGAACAGGAGACAGTTGGGGGAAATCAGCAGTGGTGAAAAAAGAGAGAACTTGAGGATTGTCTTCAGGTAGATTAAAATTGCTGAAAGTTCTGAAGGGGTAGAGGAAAGCCACTTGCTCTTCTCCCAGTATACAACCATGTCCCACAACCTGGCCTTGGGACACCTGCATGGGTAGGGCTGTCAGGTTGGCAAGCAATAACTGTATGGGCTCTTTGTGGGTTTGATCTAAAATCCCAGGACACAGGCGGGGCTCTGTATGACTTAAGGATTCAGGTGAGTAAAGTTCCAAGAATGACTTTTCAGGTAGCTCATAAGAAATCTGGGAATTAATCACCACTTGAGAGCCCGGGGGAATTGTTATAGCCACTGGTGCTAGTAGGGGTACCCCTTCTTCTGCAGGGCAGGAAGGAGGAGGGGTGCGCATATTGGAGGAGTGAGTCCTATACTTGAGAGAGAAAATACCCGTGGGGTACTCAAGCACACAAGTTTTAAGACGTTTTCCTGGGAGGCGCAGAGGCTCTTCAAAAATCAAAGAAATCTCATATCCCAAGAACAAAAGTTATCCATCTTGTAAGTTTACAATCCCATTATATCTTTGGAGGAATCGAGTACCAACCAAGAGGTCATGGTTTTTGTTCTTGAGGACCACAGCAGGGGAAGCAATAAGGAGTTTTCCAAAACTCATGGGAAGAGCAGAGTAGGCACCAATGGCCCAAGCTTGTGCCATGCCAGCTGTGCCATATGACTGCGTGTAGTTGAGGTCAGGGGCCAAATTAAGTTTCTTCATTAGTTTGGAAGATACCACGCTGACTGGAGAACCCGTGTCCAAGATGGCTTTGATCCCAACCTTTTTTATTGATACTTCACGCAGTTTGTATCTTTCCCAAAGGGGAGAAAGACTGCTAACACATCTTGCGCAGCCTCTAGCTCCTTTTCCCATTTATCTAACATGCACTGTAACGCAGGAATCTCCTTATATACAGTCTGTAGTGGGAGAGATACAGTTACATTTTAGAAGAGATTTTTGGTTAGCTTGGCTGCTTCCTCAGAAGAATATACCAAGACGGGAGGTTGATGAACTTGGACTAGGTAAGGACAAGCCACCATGGACCTAGCTTCACTTGCAGGTACTTGGGAAGCAGTGGTAGTCTTCCCAGAGCAAATCTTGTATGGGACAGAGATAGTTTCCAGAACAGCCAAGACAGAATAGCCATAACTATCAGAATCTTCACTATCAGAATATTCAGGCTCCAAATCACTGGAGAGATTGTAAAACAGATGAAGGATAGTTGGGCCAGAGGAAGGGGGAGCTTCCTTATCAGACAGAGGATCAGGGGGAGACAGGAGAGATTGGTCAGCAGAGAGTGTCTCTGTCTCTAAGCCAACTTTTCTTTTCCCGCCTGTTCCTTGGGGTCACAACCTTCCACTTGAGGATTAGTGCAAGTGCGCAAGTGGTGCCCAATCTGGTCACAGTTATGGCAGCCTTGCCTCTTGGCCTGTCTACCATCACCCAGGGTCTAATGTGCAGCATACAAGAGGTAGTTCCAGCATTACTGGCTTTCTTTTCACGTACCACCGTACCTCCATGTGTCAAATGCATGTCTTGTAGGAGCATCTTAATACTCTTCATGGAAGTGAGTGAATCCTTGTGTGCCTTAAAGTGTAATCATAGAAGCTGGTTCACCTTCAAAGCATTGAATAAGCTGTGTAGGCTTCCCAAGGAGTTAACTGTCAACTGGTGATTAACTGTTGGCCTTCAATATAGAAACAATCTGCAAACTCAGCCAGGGTTTCCTTGGGCTTAAAGTCAATGTGCATAAATGCATCCTTCTTGACCTCCAATCTGAGATCTCCTCCAAACTCCTCAATCAGGAGGCGCTTCATGTCCTCCCAAGTGACAATGGAGGGGAGCTTGGGGATCACAACTTCCTGGCATATGGGATGGAGACAGGTGAGGATATGTTCCTTCTTGAGCTTGTTGGTAGCCCAACACATTGCAGTTTTGTAAATTGTTAGAAAGGCGGCAATCTTAGAGGTTTTTGGACTGAATATCTGCTTAAAGGTTGGTTTGTAGTTCAGGTCAATTAAAAAGGACGTGGACTGACTGTTTTCACCAGGGTTGAGGACGTTAATATGAGAGTTGCCTTCAAACTTGGACTCAGCAGCAGGTTGTCTAGCCCAGAGAAGTTGAAGGCTTTCCTCTAGAGTGTCCAAGGTAGATCTTTTCTGCCCACTAATATCCCTAGCAGTGGCGGCAGTAGCTCCAAATTTTTCAATCTTAATTTTTTGTACCAATAAGGTTCCAGTAATCCTATTGAGGCAGGTGGTCAGGGAAGTGGTCTGAGCAACCAAGGGGATGACATTTCCATTCATAGTCTCAGTAAAGCAGGAGAGGATTTTGACCTCTCTTTCTAATGTGTCTTACCTATCAGCTACATCATTTGTCACTCTGGCAAGTTGATCTAGTGCACGCGCACAGTTAACCTGGGGTTTAACTTTCAGACCAGGACAACAACCATGATTTTTATGAGCTGGAGTATTAATGACTTCACTTTCTTCTTCATATTCAGATTCAGATGACAAATCCTCAGAGTTGGAGAGGCTCTGTCTTAAGTACTCAATTTTACCTTGTAAGGTAGCTACTTGATCAGTGAGCAAAGCAATGCAAGAGTCAGGCATAGGTTCAACTAGAGGGAGGTTTGAACAGAATATTGACGCCAAGTAGTAGTCTTGAGCTTGGCAATTGCCTCCTATACCTTGGTTTCAAAGCCAGATGGGGCCTCAACAGGAGGATCAGGAGGAGTCACCTCAATAGATACTACTCTATCATCCACATAATTTTGTACTTGATATAGAGTGTTGCCTAGTGCAGCCTTATCCAGACCATATTGATTCTGCACATGGAGGCCCCAAGTATCAACATGAGTTCTAACCAACTCAAGTTGCAAATTAATATGCTCTCAGAATTGGTTAAGTTCACCAACCTGAGTCGCAAAATCCTGGCAATGCTTTAGCAGAAAGGCCTCAATTTGTTCACGCCAAGCTGCTTGATGCTCATCCAATTTGCATAGTTGATCTTTGATTTATCCAGCAAGCAAGGAACAAAGGGAATTCAGTGAGGAGGTTAAGTACTTCTGAAAGGCCAGCAAGTTGCACTGGTTATCAGAAATACATGCAAAGAGACTGTGGGACCATTCTTGATAGGCCATATTTTGAGCATGGTTATTCAAGATGGCGGTGGCTACAGCATCTAATAGTTGATTCTGGGATCCTAAGGCAAGTTGGTGGTGAACTAGGGCAGGTTGGATGAACTGGTTGACCAACACGCCAATAGTATCCATTGATTCCATCAACGTGGGGGGAGACCAAAGTCCAAAAGGAAGGAGTACAGGTCTTCAGAAGCGTACCTGGGATGGAGGCCAGGGATAGAGTGTATTGCTACTGTACCAGACTAAAGAAGGGAGCAGGCAACAGCACAAGCTTATTCATAGTTGAGAGAGAAAGTGGGAAGGGGGGCCCACACGGGCCCGGGAGACAGAACCAATACCATGGGGGTTGAGGGGACATTGGTGATGTCTTCTTCTAGAGGAGGACTAGAAACTTTAGGTCCCTTGGATACTTCAGAAACAAAGGGAGAAGGACCAGAGAATGTGCGTGGAAACAGGGTAACCAAGGGGCTTGCAGCCCCTGTAGTGAGCACCATTTTGTCCTGTTTGGCTCCAGGGGACAACATCCTGGAGGACATGGCAGGAAATCTTTATAACAAAAGATTTGAGGTTTGAAGCTAGCCTTGGGTTAGCCTTCAAGGCAAAATTAAGGGCACATACCTTAATTTCCTGGAAATTGAAATGTAAAAGTCCTTTTGGTAGAAAGGACAGGAAAAGCTTGAAGATTATAAGAGGCAACGCAAATTTTGATAAACTTGTCTTTATTGGGAGTAATGATTCTACTTTAAATAGTAGACAAGGGACAGTGATCACTTGTTAAGAAGACAGAGTGGCTGAGGGAGTCATGTTGGGATGAGTTCATACCAGGATCAATCACAGACAGATACAATAATCAAGAATGGGTGGACATTGAACCAGACCTATTTGCAGAAGGCAAGGAATTTCCAAACTCAAAAGCAAACCCAGCCACATCTTTGCAACTGTCAATATTTGAAGACCATATCAAAATAGAATTAATTGCGCAATTTATGACAGTGTATAAGGAAATCCATTCCTTACAATGCATGTTAGCCAAATGGGAGAAAGAGTTAGAAGCTTCACAGGACGTTCTGGCTGTCTTACCCCCTTTGGGGAAGATAATACTCATGTGGAAGTGGCAATCCAAAAGGTTAAAATCAAGGCAATTTTGGACACAGGCTCTCCAGTCAATGTGGTATCATCCAAGTTAATGAAGAAACTTAAGCTGGCCCCTGACCTCAACTACACTCAATCATATAATACTGCTGGCATGGCTCAAACCTGAGCCATTGGTGCCTACTCTACCAATGAGGTTTGGGAAGCTTCTTATTGTGTCCCCTGTGTTGTCCTAGAAAACAAAAGCTATGCCCTCCTTGTTGGTACGCAATTCCTACAGGAGTATAATGTAATTGTAAACCTTTGAGATGGGTATCTATTGCTCTTAAGATATGAGGTCCCTTTAATTTTTGAAGAACCTCTGCGCATACCAGGCAAACACTTAAGACTTGTGTGCTAGAGTCCCCATGGGTATCTTCTTGCTCAACTACAGAACTCATTCCTCTAATATGTGTTCCCCTCCTCCTTCCTGTCCTGCAGAGAAAGATGTGCCTATCATTGCCCCCGCAGCTATTACCATCTCTCCAGGCTCCCAAGTGATTATAGACTCCCAGATATCTTATGAACTGCCTGAGAAATCATTCCTGGAATTGTACTCTCCTGAGTCTCTCAGCTGCAAAGAGCCTCAATTATGCCCAGGGATCTTAGACCAAACCCATAGGGAGCCTGTACAGTTGCTGCTAGCTAACCTGACTGCTTTTCCTATGCAAGTATTGCAGGGCCAAGTTGTAGGGCACAGCCGCATATTAGGGGCAGAACAGGTGGTGTCTCTCTACCCTTTTGGAACCTTCAGTGACTTTAACCTACCTGGAAAAAACCCTCAGGTTCTCTCCTTGTTCACCGCTGCTGACTTCCCACAATTGCTGCCCATCCAAAAAAGGATGTTCTGGAACTGCTTGGCCAATTCAGTGATATATTTGCCTCAGGACCTACAGACTATGACCTAGCAAAAGGGTCATTCATCAGATAGATACTGGAGATGCACCCCCATTTTGTGCCAAACCATACTGCTGTAGTAGGGTAGAGGATGCTAAGGTGTCTAAAGAGCTCAAACAACTACTAGACGCTGGGCTACTGGCTCCTTCCCAAAGTTCTTGGGCTTCCCTGTTACTGATTCTCAAGAAGAAAGATGGCAGACATTGCATTGTGATGGACTACCACCGCCTAAACTCTCTCACAAAAAAGGATTCATACCATCTGCCAAGAATCAATGATGCCCTTGGACAATTGGGAGGCTCAAAGTTTTTCTCTGCCATGGACTTAGCATCAGAATACTGGCAGGTCAACTTTCCCCCAGAAGACCAAGAAAAGGCTGCCCTTATCACATCAGAAGGTCACTATAAACCTTTTCATATGCCTTAAGGACTCTGTAATGCCCTTCCATATTTCAACAGGCTATGGACTCCATCCTACAAGACCTAAAACTCTCTTGTATCCTTGTATACCTTGATGATATCACCGTATTCAGCGCTACCTTTACCAACCACTTGGAACACCTCAAGGCTGTCTTCATCAAGATTCTCAAAGCTGGCTTGAAACTCAAACCCTCCAAGTGCTCCTTCTTTAAAGAGCAACTCAAATTCTTGGGCCTTGAAGTCCCTCAAACTGGAATACACCCCATGAATAATAAGGTGGAAGCCATTGACAAGATGATGCCTCCCACAAATCTACGGGAGGTCTAAGTATTTCTCAGTATAATGAGGTACTATTGACAGTTTATCCCTGATTTTGCTAAATTAAGCAAACCCCTTATCCAACTCCTCCGCAATGTACCCTTTGAGTGGACTGACAGTCAGCAGCAATTGTTTGAAGAGCTAAAAGCCAAGCTCAAAGAAGATCCCATCCTTGTCTACCTTGACTATGATAAGGAGTTCATCTTGTACACTGATGCTAGTTGAGTAGCTGTGGGTGCCATCCTAGCCCAGCTTGACAATGAAGGCATGGATTGACCCATAGCCTATTCTTTGCAAGTCCTCAACAAGCACAAGAAGAACTATAGTGTCACAGAAAAGGAATGCTTGGCAGTTTTACATTCATTGAAACAGTTCTGGCACTAAATTTACTGGACTCACTTTACTTTAGTCACTAACCACTCCCACAATAAGTGGCTGCAGCAATTAAATGAGCCTGAAGGTTGGTTAGCCCATTGGGCTCTGTGCTTGCAAGGATATGATTTCACTGTGGTAAACTGTCCTGGTGCGCAACATCAGAACACTGATGGATTGTCTAGAATGCCTATAATAGCCATAAATCCTGCAACCACTGATCAACTATAAAAGGTAATAGAGTACTCTGACTCCTGGATCACTGGCCAGAAGAAATCCAATTGGCTCTACAGACCCTATCAAAGGATACTGTTATTTGATATAGACAACTCTTCAAGAAGATCAACAACACCTATCTGCCCTATGTTTGTTCTAGTATGAGAATAGCCATTATCCTCCAAGCCCACATTGATACTGGACATGGAAGCATAGCAAAAATAATGACTGGTTGTGCAAGAACTTCTATTGGTAAAACATGCGCCTCTTAATCCCTGACGTCCTTGCCTCCTGTCATTCTTGTCAGCTCCAACAACCTCAAACTTCACAACATCAGTTCAAGCTCATCCCTCCTAAGCATGGCTTCCACACTGTGAGTATTGACGCTGTTGGGCCTCTCCTGTGTTCTAGGTCTGGGTGTTGATTCATCTTGGTAGCCATAGATCATTTTAGTAAATGTGTTGTGACAGATCTAGGTCTAGCCAGTCAAACTTACCGTCATCTTGCCCTTGATTCTTGTTACCGGTACCTTCCTGTGACAAAGCTTCAAGGAACTTTGCCTCCAGGGAGGCAATTTTATGAGACAACACTTTATTTTCATCTCTTCAACAATCCATAATTTTGACACTCTTTTCCTCTCTGTTTCTTAACAACTCAACTTCACAATTGACTCTGTCCTTTACTTGTTGCAGAATTTCATCAAACCCTAACAGCAAGTTCCAGGAGTCCCATGCATAAACTTGATTTCCTTGTGCCATGGTTCTTTCTCTGGCAAAATAGTTGGAGTATAGTTCTTCAAAAGCTGCTTTTACTTCTATCAAAGAGTCCTCAGGTGCAATCTTAGAGACCTCCAGACTTTCCCAAGCCTCCTCAAGCAAGCTGGTAGGAACTTACTTTCTTGCAACAGCGGCCTCAACATGAAGCACTCCAAATTTGTCTCTTTCAAATAGTAATAAAGAAGACATGATAATTAAAAAGAAGTTGAGGGGAAAGCGTCAAAAGCAACAATATATATCTTTATTTAAAATTAGCTGTTTTTGCTTATATACCATTTGGTGCATATTTGGCTGAAAACCCCTCTGGTTCCTGAATCAACCTATGATTCATATCATGTGGTCTATGACATTTGAGTCATCCAAACTTAGATCTTTACCTAAAAGGTCACCAATATTTCTCAACCTATTAGAACTAACCTACAATGGGAAGAAGTCACCTGACTTCATTCATCCCAATGTACCAATTCAGCATGGAGCTTCCCCAGCTCCCAGTGCCAAAACCCTGTGGATTATACATCCCAAAACTCAGCTATTATGTTCCAACTGGGAACCAGCTGATCAAACCTGAATTCCTAGGCATCCTTGCCTTTATTTAGTTATCTTTAAATTTAATGGTTTTTGTCTTAAACCCCATTAAAATGCTTCAAAACCTGAACCAGGCTCTACCGCAGTGCCCAGCAATTTTCCCAGGTGGTGCCTCGGCGCCCCAGCGCCTGAAAACTTTGCTAGGTGGCGCCTTGGTGCTTCTCCAATCAATTGGGAGGTGCTTCCAACCCAAAGGATTTGCCAAAGCGGCGCTTTTAACCCAAAATTTGGGAGTTTACTTTTGATTAACCTTAACCAAACTTCTAGACACAGTCAAGGCAATTAACCAATATAATTAAAACCTCATTAATTATATTCCCATGTATTTATTAATTAATCTTCCTGATTGATTAAATTATTTTTGAGACGCCTAGTCTCCAAGATTGATTTGGTCAATCTTGCCTTCTGTTCTTTTATTGAATATAGATACTAAGCTCTCAGGAATCTTTATCTGAAAAATTCCAGCCAAACTTATCTACATAAAACAAATAGCAAAAACAGAGCAACTTTATATCTTGGAGTATTTATTTGGCTAAATACTTAACAGTGACTGTTGTACAGTCACATGGATCAAAGCCAGAGCAACCAAAGATATAACTGCCAAGACCACTGCTAACTTCTTGTTGCAAGATATCTTCTACTGTCATGGTTGCCATCAAGTCTTGCTTTCTGACAATGGGACCAACTTCAATGCCTGGTTCATAACGTCCATTGTAGAAGCTATGGGCACGCACTGATTCTTCTCTGCACTGTATAACCCTTCAACCAACAGGACTATTGAACAGGCAAATTCCTCCCTTGTGTTCATCATGAAGAAACTTACCCTCTCTGATGCTGCCAACTGGGATATATTCCTCCCTGCTGCTCTCTTTGTGTATAGACTCAGTGGATACTGAGTCACTGGTCAGTCTCCCTTTGCCATGCTGTACGGTTGTGAAGCCACAACTCCTCAATATTAGGACCCCTTTGATTGAACTTGATGTGTCTGCTAATCCTGAAGCTCATTTCAAGGACTTGACTAACCATATCATTTACATTCAGGCTATGGCATATTCAACTGCCTATAAAGTTAAGGCTTTAGAGCTCTCACGTTCCAATGCTTCCAGAGCCCCCCTTCCTGAGTACCAAGTAGTGAACTAGTCCTCTATTATTAGAATTGTACTGTAGACCAACCCCATAAGCTTGACTCTCTCTGAGTTGGACCTTGTGAAGTCACCTTCAAGAAGGGCGTCAAATATACTGTGAAGCTGCTGTCATCTGGCCTCCCTTTTTCCTGAGTTCATTCCAAATTCCTCCTCAAATATCAACTCCCTGTGTCTAATCTTGAGGGGGGAGATATTGTAAATTGCGCCATTAATGCTATTTTGATATGGCCTTTGAATACTGATATATGCAAAGATTTGATAGATTTTGCCTTCAAGTTTGGGAATTCCTAGCCTTCTGTAAATGGGTCTACTCCAATCTCCACCCATTCTGGAATACCATACCTCCCCTTGTCTGATCCTGGTATGATCTCACCCCAACGTGACCCCCTCAAACACTCTGTCTACCTAATGAGTGATCATCAACCCTTGTCTACTATTTAAGTAGAATCATTTCTCCTAATAAAGACAAGTTTATCCACATTTGTGTTGGCTTTAATAATCTTCAAACTTTTTCCTTTCCTTTTTTCCAAAAGGAATTCCTTATCTTGTATTTATCATGGCCTGGGTGACTCCCAGGGGAACCTTTGGTTGAGGGGAAGGGTCAAGCCTGGAAGGCCCAGTAGATGACAGGGGCCATCCGCATCACATAATTGGCAGAAGTAGCCCAAAGACGCCACACTCTCATGTGGGGTATCACTTTCTCAGTGAGCCCCAGCATGGTCAAATAGGCAAACCCAAGCTTACTGTAGTCATATGATGAAGCAGAAGGAATGAGAGGAAGTTCTCCTGTAGCAGCGCTCATGATCAGGCTTGGCTGGGCAAGTTGTTGGAGCAGAGGAACATCAGGAAAGGAGGGGCGCAGTGCAGGAGCAGGAATTAATTCTTGGTCCAGCACTCTAGGAGATGGGGTAAAGGCTGGTGGTGGTTAGTTGGAGGAAGCTAGAAGTTTCTCTGTTTCCCAGCACTGGCGTTGGTACTGGAGGTACTCTCTGTTTGAAAGCACCAGCAGTATAAAATTTGTAATAATGTAATAAACCCCTGAAAATTATAAATGCTCAGAGTGCATTAACTAACAAAGTTTATTAGATGAAGATGTCAACAAAGAAAGGGGATGCCAGTGTTCCCAGCTATATCCTGCTGGGAAACTGCAATTGGACTTACTGGCAGCTTCTTATTGGTTGTCAATGGGTATTCTCAAGCTGGACCCCATTTGTGACTCCTGATTTTTCAGTTTGAATGGATCCTTTCATTATTTTGCCCTGGGGAAGCTGGTAGGGGAATTTTGGGCCATTTGGCAACCCAAGTCCCCAATTCTGGGTTTCAGAGGGTGTGGGCCAATTAAAATCTTTTCTGCTTGGCTTTAGGATGGTTTCCAATTACCCCCAGGCTTAGCCTTGACCAGGGTTTGATTCCCCACCTGGAATTAAAGTTTCTTTTGGGTAAATCTGCGTAATTGACAACGCAATTGATTGGTTGCGCAATCGCTCAATTGCAGGCGTTGAACCTATGTAACATAGGTTTTTGTCTGGCCCATTCTGGGCCCTGACATTATTCCAGGAAATTAAGGTATGTGCCCTTAATTTTTCCCTGAAGGCTAACCCAAGGCTAGTTTTGAACCTCAAATCTTTTGTTATAAAGATTTCTTGCCGTGTTCTCCTGGATGTTGTCCCCAGAAGCTAAACACAACAATACAGAAGCCACTAAGTAGTCTTTTACAACTTTAGAACAAACTTCAAAGTTGAATTTTTCTTTAAATTCAAGAAAAACAAACTTAAATTAAGTAAATATATGAATCTTAATCATAATCTTTGGGTTTGAACTTGTTTTTTAAAGAAAAAGGGTAAATAACAGCATTTAACACTAATGTTAACCTTATAAACTAGTAAAAGGGAACCCAGAGACAAGGGACAGGGCCAGAAGATAAGGGGGCAAAGAGTTCAGCTGAAAAATTTTAGAACAGCAAAGGGCTCTTAAGGGAAGCTTAAGGGCCCAGATGAGGAACTTAAAACTTTAATTTGTAAAGAATAGACAATCAGGAACCCATAATGGGTCTGCTTGCATTATAAACCTCATTATCTAAAACTAAGGGCCCAACAGAAGAGGGAGTACCCTGATTGGTTATTAGAAAAACTTTTTAACCCTGTGTCAGCAGGGTTGAAAGGTTCTTCATCAATTTCCAAAATCACTTCTGATTGGCTGGGGGGTTGGAATTAGTTGTGAAGCAGGAAACTTAAAAATCAGAGTTAAATTGGCCCATTGAAGTGGCCCATTTGACTGGATATATAAAATATGTTTCAAGAGGGAACATACCTAGACCAGGTAACAATCCAGGTAGATCAGAGATTCCACCACAGTTGGGAAAGGGGAGTGTGACAGGGAGGGAGGAGCTTGGGAAGGATAACTAAAAAAAATTGTTTGTTGACTGTGTGGGCCAAGTCTTTCAAAGAATTTAAAGGTTTGGCGGGATTTTGATTGTATTTCTTTGATTTTTGAGGGAGAATGGTTCTATCCAGGGCCAAAGAAGGGAGTAAATTTACAAACAGGCAGTCCACAAGGCTTAGAGTTGAACTGGAATACTACTAAAATAAAATATAGCAATAATTAGAAAAGACCAATATCTCATGACCTTTGTTCAAAAATGGCAATAAATTCTGGTGCAGGGTCTAAGGGTTCATATAATACCCCACTACCAGACTTTATATATAATGGTTAGGATTCAGATAATTGGGAATTGAAAATTCAGACTAGCAGGTTGCCTGGGTTTGAGGGCGGCAAAATGGCACTGGTGCAGGAAGGGCATTCATTAACTGAATCTTCCAGAAGGGTAGCACAACTTTTCTATTATAGAGCAGTATTCCTGGGGCAGCTTGTCGGTCAGTGCTTTTATTGGGGGAATGATTCCAATTGGCAATCAAAGTAGACCTCAAGATCATTAAGCTAATGTTGAGAGCCTCTTTGTCTTCATTAGGCAACTGGCTGTGCCTTTTGGTGGGCGCCACCATTAGCAAGTTCGCACTGGTGTCCTCATTTTCAAAGACATTTTCAGTTCAAATCAGTGAGGACTTGATCCCAAAAAATGCAGGCAGGTGGCCCCCTGGTCCTCAGTTCTGGCAGCCCGCAGTCAATCTTGGTCAGGGCTTGAACCCTGTCCCAGACCTTGGGTTTTAATAGGCAAAAATGAAATTCCTGAAAATATAGTAGATCTTTATCAAGAGTAGTAATAGCCACCTGAAAACATTTTTGTTTATAGAAAGGGTTTTACAACCCTATCAGGGTGCAGGTGCCAATTTTTGAATGTCAGAAATTAACTTCAGCTCAACTCTGGACTTTGATTGTAACATCATAACTACTTGAACTTAGGGAGCTGGTAGGCCAACCACCAACCTTTATAGTCAGTTGATACTTCATAGTTGATAGGAAACACCTATTAGTAAAGGTTTGAAAGGATGGGAATATTCCCAGCCACTAAAATTAGGGCTTCTGAATCTTGTCTTAATCTATTTTAAGATTAAAGTCCTCTGTCAGAGATGACAATTTCTCCTTACCCAAAACCCAAGGTGTGGGACTGTGTTTGAACCCTGGGTGTCAGGATTGACAATTCTTCCTCTCTGAAAACCCAAGACAGGGAGCAGGAATCAAACCCTGACCCTGGACCGCCTGCCTGCGCCTTTATGGGATTGAGCCCCCATAAGCTGATACTGAGAATGTTGGCCCATGCAGTGAAACAGGCCAAACTAAGGAAATTATTGCACCAAATGGAAGACTAATCACAGCGCCTAATGGAGGTACTGATTTGGCAACTATTAGCTTCATGAACTTGAAGTCTACACTAGCAACCAATCAGGAGCCAACCCAGGAAAGAAGCATGGGTCCATGGCCTGGTCCCATGACCATGACACTAAAGCAAGATAATCAGGTAGCCAAATCAAGATTCTTGACCAATGAAAGAACTCCTGGGTCAAGTGCTATTTTGCTGCCTCTGGACCCAAGCACCCAGTTCCCCCGGCCCTGCCTTTCCCAATGCCCTGATGAACGCCCCCATAGAGAAATGCTAAGTTTGGAGGTGGGGTACTATATAGACCAAAGGACCCTGCGCTCCAAACTTATTACCATTTTTGAATAAAGGTTATGTTAATTTGACTCACACAGCTATTGCCTTATTTTTTATTTGCTGTCTATCAATTCAGTTTGAGATCTCCTGGCCCGCCTGCCCCACCACCCGCTGTTTTCTGTCCTCCTGATGTACCCTTTGGACCCGTTTATTTTACTGACTACCCTCTGAAATCTTAATACAAGGAATACACCCTGGAAAAGATACTTAAACTCAATCCTTTGGCCTGCATACAATCTGCTCTTAGATACAACCAACAAGGCCCATGGATATTTTCAACACCCAAGTTGTTCAGAGGGAAATTCAACTATCTCCCTGCTTACAACCTGCCCATGGAACCGCCTGTGACCCCAAAACCTATGCCTGCTTCCTCACCTGACCTCCCAATTGACCATTCTGGCAAGCTGTTTGGGATTGCGTACATCACCCTCACAGGGGTGATTGACACTATAATCCTGGCTGCCGGCCCGTGGTCCTGGGTAGGGAAGTCTGCCTCCTACCTTTTAAAGTTAGCTCCCCTCTTGTGGTGGGCATTGCCTGCAAAAAACCTGGCCCAAGTTACCCCTGAAAACAACGGGCCGGCCGCTCAAGACTGGATCCCTGACACTGGGCCTAACTCTGTGGTCCGCCAGTTCAGAAGGCCAGGAGCTCAGCCGCCTGTGGCCTATTAATAGTATAACTGTTAGTAAAGTCAATGACAACCCGTCAGGATCTGAATACTTGCCTATATCACAGAGTTTTGCAAGCAAATTGCCAAACCTGACAATAAAAGTTTCCCCAAAGTGACAGCCCGCAATACTGGCAGTTTGGGCAGTGAAATCTACCATTCTGCCAATGAGAAATCCCCAATCCTGCCCCTGTCCTAAGTGATACTTGCCCTAAAAAACTGCACTACAATATAACAACCAACAATAACCCACCTTCTTCAGGCGCCAGGATTTTCCCTGAGATACTAACATGTGACACTGGATGGCCGGGCAGAAAAATAAGCAAGTCCACCAATGAGAATTGCCCCAGACCTGCCCACAGTCTAGAAAATAGTGCTGTTCCTGAATACCTTCCCAATGCCAATTATTAAGTTTTCAAAAAGAATGGTTTAAAGCTTATTCTGAAGAGATAGCCAATGGCAACCCGCCTGTGCCTGATGCCACTCTGTCCTCTCTAGAATCCCAATGCCAGCCTGCCTGAACTCAAGAAATCCAACTGGATATGGGGCCTGGAAGAGCGGTATAAGTACCTGCCAGGCCAAGACCAACCACTTTTGTCATTTTTAAGTAAAAGCTATGAGATATTGGTATCCCTGAATATCACTATATTTTATCTTAGTCATCTGCCAGTTAACTAAAAAATCATTGAATCCTCCTGCTGCTCTGCCAGCTACCTATTATCCTTCATGTGCTTCTTTTGGTCCCATCTGTTTTACAGAATACCCCTTAAAGCCATAGTATAGAGATTACACATCTGAAAAAATATTAGTACAGGATTCCTTGGCCTAATATAAAGCGCTAACCAGATACAAAAGGAAGGGCCCTTGGCATGTTACCAAGCCCCATCTGTTCAGAGATAAACACATCTTCCTCCCCTCCTACCAATTAGATATGAAGCTGCATGTCACCCCCAAACCAATGCCTGCATCTGTTGCTGAGCTTCCCCTGGACCATACCAACAAGCTATTTGGGATCATGTATATCACCCTCACTAGGTTGATTGACATTATCATCCCAACTGCAGGCCTGTGGTTCTGGGTGTTCAAGTTAGTATGCTATCTTATTAAGTTAGCACCAATCCTCTGGTGGGCTCTGCCCACTCCACCCACAGCCTGCCAGTTCCTAGACACTAGCAAGCCAGGAGCCCAGGGTTGATTCCCTGTCATCCTCTGAAACTTATCAAATCTTTGTATCCCTTACCTTCTTGGAACCTTCTCCTCCTTATCCAATCAATCCCAGGTAAAGTTTTCACTATTGTGACTGCTCATTGGCAAATATATCCTTAGCAGTCTTGATCTTCCTAATCTCTATCACAGACAGTACTCAAGGACTGCTGTTAAAAAATCAGCACCCTCTTATTCAAAAAGGATGTGTTAATAAGTACCAAACATATATCTCTTCCTTAACCTAGCAGGACAATTGAATATCTCAAAATTTCTTCATATAAGCTCATGCCAATTTGAATACAGCCCCTGGGAAGATTAGCCTAATCAGCTATCAGATGTGTTCTTTTCTTTTCATCTGTGCAATTAGAGCTACTAAAAGGCCCATCTAAACTAGCTTATGGTCCACAATCAGTTATTTTGTAGGCCATGGCTGGGCCCCAGCTAAATTTTTTTAGGGATTGGTTTCCCAATACATTCTCCAGAGATCAAGAAGGTGATTTAGAATCAGAAACCAGTGGGGTAACTATTTCAATATAAGTGATGTTCCACTTCATAGCAGGTATGAAGTTGAAGCAGGAGCTATAAATCCAGATACAGGTGAGCTATAAGATCAAAAATGGGCCAGGTGACGTGATAGAAACAAGCGCCTTTTATAGCGGCCCTGCTCAGGGTCTAGAAAACTCAAGCCATGGCAAATAAACACTTTGGAATACAGTTGCCTCTTTTAAACTAAAACAACTAATGGAAACTTTATTGCTTTATATCATTAGAACTATCTCATATGATATCCTTGAACCAGAAACATTTCTGCTGATGTGCTATCAGGCAACAAGTTACTCCCCAGTGGAGGGTTCTAAAGATGTAGGATTAAGTCTCCTGAAAGGCTTTGTCTCATAAAGAACTCTTGGCCCTTGAATTAAACTACTGCCATGCTATAGACTGTTTTGGTAATCTTGGCTGAGAGTTAGTCCATTAATTATGTTCTTTCACTATGCCTGAGCACAGGGAGATGAAAATTCTAACAAGGAATTGAATAACAGAGTATGGGTAAGAACATATTCTTTGTTTAGAAATAAATCAAGTATATATAGTGTGTAAAAGCAGGTAATTAATAGGAGGGGGATTAGGACTTGCACTTTTCAGAAAATTGCAATATTGGGAAATAATAACAGCCTGGAAATAACAGATCAATTGATCATATAGTTGCATCGTACTCTATTTAGAATTCTGTACTTATAATTCAGAAGCACACCCAAATTCTGGAATCAATGGCTCTGGTGTCTACTAATTCCTGAGATCCACTAATGGGTGCCTTTTCCTGAGACAATTGGAGTTAATTCTAGAGCGTAAAAATGTTCACTGATTCCTGGTTGTTTGGTCAAGCAATTGTGTCAATAATGTAAGTGGATCTGGATCTGACTTTTAATCAAATGTCATCACATCTAACAACCCTTAGCATATTGTGACAGCCACCTTGGATTTAGAGACTAAGACCCTGCTTGAATGAGCCCATTTGGGAGGGTTAATGGCAGCTTCTTTCTAAATGAGGAACACAACTCATCCCTAAACAGAACCAGCATCTTAATTACTAGGATAATCCACCACCTGGAAGCCACACCATCCACTGCATAACTTTTTTTCTGGCTAAATAGATCTTTTAATTATCTATATACACATCTGTAAATCTGCTTATAATGCAAAGGATAACCCTCTTATCCCCCAAGGAACCTATGGATAGATTGAAATGGCCAGAAAAGCCAAGGTTCTAGATACATGGTAAAAAATCTGGTATATAGCAGCCTCCTGGCCCAGTTTTGAGCTTCTATTTGGAGCTATTCTAAAGTTGTTTGGGGTGTTCTAAGACCTTATGGACTAGCCTTGGGGTTGCTTCAATCTCACATATTCTAATGGCTTTAAAGTAAAAAGATGTTACATGAGTAGGTCTTGGTTCCATTTGATTCAATAGGGAATTGGTCTATTTCAGCTACTGGGTGTTTTTTTGTACCTTGGCTTGATAGCTATGACCTTTAAAAGAGACAGTGGCTGGGGGAAGGATGAAATGATATCAGCGCTACCCAGACTTTCTTCCAGTTGGGCTGAAATTTGGGTGATAGAAATGCAACTGTTGCAGCATCTTCCTGCTCAGAGCCTTGGTTCAAATGTGGGATGGCTCTAACAAAGTCATCCTCAATTAATTTCACACTGGTGGGCAGTCAGCTGATAAAAGGCTGGATTTGGAGATCTCTCTGATAGCTAGCCTTAATAACAGATGGTTTGCTGTATTAAGCTGCCAGATGGATTTGAAAAAAATATGTCTTTATGAAGCCTCTTTGAATGGTTTGGAGATACACGGGTAGAGAAGTGGTGTTGGCTGGTTATAAGTTGGGCATGGTTTGGTAATTCCAATCTAACCTCTTTGGAGGTGAACTTTAGGTGGAATCAGTTGGGTATTGGGGGAAATCAATCACTGCATGGGTGGGTCAGAGATATACCCTGTGATTTTAAACATCTGCTATGGATGTTTGGCTGCTAAACTTCATGGCTTGTGTGGGTGGGCTTTGATATTTAGGGGCAGGGAGATATCCAGTCAACAGATTTAATCCAGCTATAGTTTTCTCCATGGGTACCTTTTTACATTTACCTCAATAAAACGTTTTAAATGCTATATATTTATTAATTGAAACTTGAGTAACATATTTGATTTTTGTATTTTGTATTTTAACAGGCTTAATTTTAAAAATATACTTTTTAAAAGCTAGTTTGACTAGATTTCACTGGTAAGGAAATGAAATATATCTATAGAAGTAGCTTTATTTCTTATTTTTAAAGGTTTTGTTTATGTAAACTTAAAAAATTACTTATAAGAATTATAGTTGGATCAAATCTGTCTGAAGATCTGTTGACTGGGTATCTTCCAGATATTTATGGTTGATTGTTTAATTTGAAACTTTTACAGGCAAAGCTAGTGTGCAACGTTTATTATTTTACATTATTATAACAGCAGATTAGCGAGTTTAAGCAATATACAGACGCCATCTCTCAAGCCACCCTCACTCCAACGGAACCCCAAGGACACGAGCAGCAATCTCCTCGGGATCTTCAACGAAACCAGTCGTCTGATAGTTAAGTAGGCGAAGAGCACTCCCCATCGTCAGTTCTTCGGGTGGCGTGACGTACGTGAAGACATGATTGCCAGTGGGAACTATGCCATGAAGGCCTACCGTTACAAGCACAGGAGTGGCCCGACCTATCGGAGGAAGCAGGCATATAGCAGAATGGGGAGACCACAGCCGAATAACGGGGGCTGGGAAATCTCCAAAGTACACCGACATATCTCCTGAAACGTCAACAGAGACAAAGATAAAGTTTACCATTGAAGTTTTCCCCCAGGATTGCAACTTCACACCCGCCTTGGATCGGGCCTTGGTTGGGGACGATGTGGCCGATGGTGGGCACATTAACTGGGCTTAGCACGGGGCTGTTGTGGGTTAGGCGGTCTGGTCTTTGGGGGAGCAGCTCGGCCAAGGCCTGGTTGAGCTCCAATGGTGACTGAGAGGATCTATCATGAGTTACGATACTGTGGTGACTATACTTTGGTTCGGGATAGTCATGTAGTCTAGCCTTGCTACGGGTTTTATGGTCATCAGTGATCATAACGGGCGGAGACCTGCCGGTAGCAACCAAGTTGCCCTTGTGGTCAAATACAGCAAATTTTAGGATGAAACCAATGTTTTCTTGGTGGTGACGACAGTAGCAGGTGAGCCGTGTGGGCAAAATTACATCCCCTGTATGGAAATTAAGAAGCTTGCTGCAGTTGAACACTGCTATCTTTAACTGCTCGCGCTCGACGGATTCCGCTTCACTTAAAGCGGAGCAAGCGCCCTCTTCCTGCGATGGCTCCAGAGTAGAGCGCCGCGTTTGGCGCTTGCGCTCGCGATGGATGCACCCATTACATACCTTGACTCTACGCTTGGTATCGGTAGCACACACAACCCAGACCCGAAGATTCAATACCCTTTCCTCCATTACATTACGAGAAGAACCTAACTGGCTATAGTCAGGGCATAAGCTAAAACTACCTTTGACTATTCTTTTGCCACGCTCCCCAACCGTCATAAAGTATGGAAGACGAATATGGGACCATTCTTGAATAGAGCCGCCCTCAGTCGAAATCAACTTGAGGCATAGCTTAATCTGGGTCTCTACTCTGGACCGAGCGCCACTAAGCGGTATGCCGGAAACCTTCAACTTAAACCTAACACATAAAACCAGGTTAGAGTGTTTCTCTAAGGAGCCTATTCACATACTTATCTTTACAGCTCCCTGAGGCAGGCTGGGATGGTTCAAGCGTAGAACCTCCTGGCTGGTAGATATTTTCTGGAGCAGCAGATTCTTGCCCAAGGAGTGCATGGCTGCCTGATTCTGGTACAGCTCCGTCTTGGGGAACCTCGATCCAAAGCTCTTGTTGCTGAAACTTTTTAAATAAAAACTTGTAAACAACCCATTAAAAGAAAAGATTAACAGGTATCAAGGCTTATCAAACTTATGGAAACTGGTTATTGCTTAAAGAACGGTTAAGAGCGTTTCCTAGCTTGACAACTGCAAACATTTACTTACTTTAAAATAAGGCCAAAAGTTGTAGAATTAAAAAGGACTTTTCAAAAATTAAAACTTACTGGAAGCACAACTGGGTTGGGAGGATCCTGAGTATTGAGACTGTTGACCCTATTCTCAAAGTACTGGATCTCTTCTCCATTAAAAGGAAAGTGATTATTGGAACTAGTAAATTGTTGAGGGAACTCTTGAGGCGGATACAGAACCCCTTGAGAAAAGTTCAGGGGTTGGGGTTGAAAATACATTTGATCAAACTCATCTTGAACAATAGGTTGGTGGTATAGAGTTGCTAAAGAGTTATCTAAATCGGATTGCTTAAAGTAGAAGGAAGGGAAATCAATTAAGCTAGTATTTTGAAGGCGGGGGGAAATTGGGGCAGAAAAGACACCAAACTCGTTTAAAAGAGGAGTTGGAGCAGGACCATAATGCCTTATTGCTCGCGTTGTTGGCGAGGTTGGAGTTGATCGAAAGATGGGATACTCAATATCGTCAGTAAGCTGAGGCGGTCTCAACAGATTACAACTCAGGAACAGTTCGTGGTTGAGTCTCTTGGCCTCCTCGGATAACTCCTGGGTGGATCTGATCTGGTCATCGTTATAACAAGAAAGATGGCAGTTCTGATCCTGAAGCTGTCTATCAAAACTAGCAAAGTCATCCATGGCGGAGTCCATAGCTGAACAGACCTGCACTTATGAAGATTTTTTCTCTTCAAGCCCAATGCCTATTTATCACACCAGGCCTCAAGAATTAATTAGGCACGTGTTTAGCCCAGGCTCCATGCCAGCATAAAATCTAATCAATCTTCAATCAATTTAACCCCTTTGTACATATCCCAATCTATTTAACCCCTTTGTACATATCCCAACCTATTTAACCCCTACCCGATCCTACTGATTGCACTGATCAACCCAAACATACATAAACCCTGAAGCCTGATTTATTATCACCCCTTTGTTTAAAACGGGAAAATGACTCCAATTTAATGATCCTTCATGTGACCATCAGGTGATGGTAAGTCTAAAGCTTCATCTTTCATTTTCAACCATCTTCTTTCTAACCCCTTCATTTAAAACCATGGATTGCTGAAACTATAAATAAAGTACATGTTCATAATTTAAGAGGCCTTGGGATACTGGTATCTCAGCCAAGGCTTATTTTGAGCAGCAGGTCAGTGAGATCAATGAGTATCTACAAGGGTTAAGAGGAGGCAGTAAAGGGGAATAAGAGACCTTGATATTACCAATGATAATAAATATAGAGATAAACACTTCACTTATATAAGGTGAAAGCTACAAATAATATTTAAGCAACCGGAGGCAAAACGTCATACAATTACGTTTTGAAGATTGCAAAAATAAATCCATGGGCAGGTTAGAGATAAAAGTATAGTGGAGGTAAGGTGCTAAAACAGTGTTACATCCCAACAGCTCAATGACACTACTCAAGCTACCCTTCTGAGAACAGGCATATGGGTGAAGTAGGATTGGACTTCATCCTAATCAACTGAATAGGGCTGGATCATTTTCTGGCAGCCAATTTGCTCCATCTTTAATCCAGCCATTCTAGTCACCGTATGTAATTTATTGGCTTCACAGTGATAAATATATCAACTTGACTCTATTTCTTAATTAAACCATGATATAAATATATACATATCATATTTATCCTTTGTATTTAGCAGGCTTGTCTTTAGAATCTAAATTTTTAACCCCCAATTCAAACCATTTCCTACAAATGAAATATAATACCCTTGCAACATATTTGGTCACTCCCTCCCAGTAAACCATTTCCCCAAAAATTGGCTTGACTATCTTTCAAGTCCAGAATGAGTCCAACAAGTTGCTCTCATATTTGGATTATGTCAATATTATCCTGAATCTAATCTAAAAAATACTTGGCCAATCAAAGATTAAGAATTAAACATAAAATTCTAGGCCAGGTAGTAGAAATCACGACTTACTTAATGTAGATTGTAGTTATGCAAGATGCATGGATCCTCCTAATCATGCAAGCGTAACTCATCAAATACTGAACGGAAATCAATGCTTGGACTTGTATTTGAAAGGCCTAGACCAGTATGACAACCTTTCTTAATGATAGTTACTTGTTGAGAATCCCAATCACGAGCTAAATTGAGTTTAACCTAGTACCCAGCAAATTATGAGCCACAACTCTATTCTATGCTTTAACAGTTATTCCACCTATGATTTAATGTTTTACCTCTGCCTTATTGATTTAAAAAATTATAAATAAGTCTCCTTCATTTATGATAGTTTAAGCTATTATCAAAGTTCTACCTCAATCTCTATTTCTTTATCTCTTAAGGAGTAGCTCTCACAGGTTTTTACTGTGGGTCTTACCAATTAACCCCTGTAAATAATTGATCAATCGATTTCCCCATCAACTGAAGCTTGTAGAGTTAGTGTTTGTAGTGCACCTAATCTCCAGAGGCTACCAAAGTGTGTCCTGTGTCAATGACAGGGTTCATCTGGGTTGGGGTGACAACCTTCAGGTGAACCAGCTCTATTATAAGAGAATTATGATGATCCTGCAAGCCCTTCCCAGACCATTCCCAGCAGCATCCTAGAATCTTTGAAATGAACCATCCCTTCTACATGTGTCTACCTGTCTTTGAATTGTAGAGCTCATGAAAAATCTCCCCAAGTTTACTTCAGAGAAGTTCTTATCCCCTGTCAGGGACCCACTTTAATGGGAACAAGCCCCCAATTTGGTGAGCCAAGGCCCCTAAGTTAAGCCCTGCAACGGCTGAACCAATGGGCACAGTGACCATGGCAAGATAGCCCAAGTGTCCCAAGTATGCAAACCTTCCCATCAGGGAGCTAAAATGACCCAAAAGGTAATATCCTACCATGTACGTCAAAAGATAGAACAAGGCGTGGGGCTGTACCAACAAGGGTTTGGCAGGTGGAGGAGTAGAATGGCGGCCATAGTGGAACTTTCTTCCCAATGACCAGAGGGATACTTGAACCATCCATTGGCCAAGGACTCCTTCTGATGGGCATTGTTGGGAGAGGAGTTTTGCCAGTTGATGGTGGGAGTGGGATTCTCAAGACTTTTTACAGTTGTAAACAGGAAGACTAAAAACCATAGCAGGAAATAAATTCACTCATGGCTTCAAATGGAGTTACTAAGAGATAGATTTGGCAAGATAGGATAAGAAATATTCTTTATTGTTGGAACAATTGAAATGAATAAGAGTTGGGCCCTTAAATAGCCTTAAAATTAAGGCTGAAATATTTGAGGGGGGTTTGGGAAATGAAGGGATTAACATGAGTGTATCATTTAAGGCATACCTGTTTAAAGTGGAGGATAGTTTGTAGCTTAATAATTGTCACACATATTGGTTGCAGGAAAAAGAGCCACAAAGATGCCACCAGGTTATTGCTAATTAAGCAGGATAGAACCAGAAGATCTATTATCTTAATATGCAGATCCATATCTAAAAGCAAAGGAAGGGGGTCTCTGATTGTCAGGCTGGCTTTACGCAGCCAATGAGAAGCTGAACGGTAAGTGACGTCTTCAATCTTCTTATTAACCTTTTTGAATTTGAAAGGCATTTCAAAAGCTAAATCTGATTGAATTAAATGATAATAAAAATGTAATTTAAAGATATCAGAAGATTCTGGACTAACGTTGCATTCATCTTTAGAGTTCTGGGTTCAAATCTTGTTCTGGCATGGATTCAATAGCCAAATAATGTTGTGAATATTGTTGTTTGGTGTCTTAGTCTGAATATCTTATGAGCATTCTTTCATAATTAAAATGGAGTCAGGAAAGGAATTCCTGACACTATCCTCCCCATAGAGGTCCCTCCCTCCCAGAGAATCCTTGTAGCGGGAAAGGACTTCTGGTGCGTTCTCTAGGTTCTCTTTGGGTTCCCAGGAATTGGATTCCACCTCATAGCCCTTCCATTTTACCAAGTATTGATGTTTGCCTCAAGAGATGCGGTGATTGATGATGTCTTCTACTTCCCACTCTGGAGTATGATTTAAGATGACAGGAGGGGGGTCCTTGTGGATCATGTCCAAGGGGGATCCCTTAAATTTAGACAAAAGGCTGATGTGGAAAACGTCATGGGCAGAGGAGCCTTCAGGGAGCTTGAGTTGGAAGTTAACATCAGAGCGTTGCTCAATAACCAGCAGGGGTCCAATCTTCTTTGGACCTAGCTTTCAGCCTGGAATATCCAGTTTAAGGTTCTTGGCATTGAGAAAAACATATTCCCCCACCTGAATGTCTTCAGGAGTTCTTTGATGTTTATCAGCTTGGTTCTTGTACTGGAGGATGGATTTCTCTAGGTGTGTCCTGAGGTACTGGTGATTCTTGAGTAACAAGGTTGCCCATTTGTGCGCAGAAGGAATAGTGTCTTCCACTGGAGGTTCCGGAAGGTCTTCAGGGTTATATTCATAGTTGGCAAAGAAGGGGGATACTCCAATAGAATCATGGTGATTGGTGTTGTAGCATAGTTGGGCAAGCAGAAGTAGGCTTACCCAGTCATCCTGTCATAAATTTACATAGTTCCTGAGGAAACCTTACAGTACTTGATTAACCCTTTCTGTTTGTCCATCAGTCTGAGGATGGAAGGAGGTTGACATGAGTGTTTTAACACGTAATGACTTCATCACAAATTGCCAGAACTTGGATATAAATTGTGTACCACGATCCGAGGTGATGTTGTTGGGAATTCTGTGATTGGAGACTACATGGGTAAGGAGCATGTTGGCTGTGTCTTCCGCCGTTGCACGCTTAAAGGGTGTGAAGATTGCATATTTTGTTAACCAATCCACTACCACAAAGATGCCAGTCATGTTGTTGCTTTCTGGTAGGTCCACAATAAAATCCATGGAGATAGAGTACCAAGGGCAAGGAGGTGTGGGCAGTGGTTTGAGTAATCCTTGGGGCTTCCTTGTGGAGGGTTTATTGCAGCTGCACAATACGCATGTGGAGATATATTGGGCAACTGATTTCTTCATACTGGGCCACCAGTATCTACGTTGGATTCTCTTGATTGTCTTGTGTATGCCTCCATGTCCTATGAGGGGGAATTTTGGAAGCTTTCCAGGATTGTTTGTCAGTGTTTGTTGGTTGGTACGTAGAGGCTTCTGTTCTTTGACCAGGATCCATTGCTTAGAGCAAGGCCAGTAGGAGTGTTTCCCTTTTCAAGGAGTTGGGATGCTATGATGTCCTGGTCCAAGGTGAATAGATAAGATAGGGTCATGATGTGGGAGAGGAACCGGTCTTCAGAGAGTATCACACGTTCATTGTGTTTCCCATAAGACTGGCTTGGGTCATCCAGATCCTCTTGTCTACTGATGGCGTCTGGTACAATTTTCTGGTGTCCTGGGGTGTAACTGATCTTGAAGTTGAAGGCAAGTAGGTCAATAGCCCATCAGGCCAGGCGGGGACTAACCTTCCTCTTCTCAGTGAAGTAAAGGAGGTTCTTGTGATTGGTTCTGATTTGAACGGGGAATTTTATTTCCTTCCAAATAGTGACGCCAATGGTCCAAGGATTTGACAATGGAAAATAGTTCCTTCTTGTATACAAGGTAATTTCTCTCTTGGTCAAGCAGCTTGTAGGAGTAGAACACCACAGGGTGGAGTTCACTATCCTCCCCAAGCTTCAGTAACACCCCTCCTAGGGCAAATTCAGAGGCATTCATGTCCAAAAAAATTGGTGTTCAGGGTCTGGGAAGAGAAGGACAGGAACTGGGGTGAACAACTTATTGAGGGTCTCAAAAGCCAGGTCATCTTCTGAAGACCAGACAAAGGGAACCTTTTTTGAGGTAAGGTGAGCAAGAGGGAGAGCGGTAGAGGAGAAATCCTTGATAAACTTGCAGCAAAAATTTTCCAGGCCTAAAAACCCTCAAAGCTTGGTACGTGCTGTAGGTCTAGGCCAGTCCAGGACTGCCTGCACCTTAGAGGGAGCAACTGCAAACCCACCTGGGTTAATCTTGTATCCCAAAAATTCAATCTCAGTGACAAAAAATTTGCATTTTTTGAGTTTACAAAACAATTGGTTGTCAATGAGTAATTGGAGAACCTCTTGTAGGTGTATGGTATGGGCCTCCTTGGTCTGTGAGTATACCAAGATATCTTCCAGGTAGACAACCACACAGAAATCCAGTAAGGGGAAGAGTACCTCACTCATTAGGCCTTGAAAGGCTGCAGGGGAGTTACTCAAACCAAAGGGCATTACCAGGTATTCATACAGTCCAAAGGGGGTGCAAACTGCAGTCTTCCACTCATGACCTTCAGCAATACATATCTGATTATATGCACTGCAGAGGTCCTGTTTAGAAAAACCTTGGCGTGAGTAAGTTGGTTGGACAGGGACTCTGCAGATGGTAAGGTGTTTTGATTCTTAATGGTTATAGCATTCAGTTTTGTGAAGTCCACAACTGGCCTCAGGGTGTTGTCAGCTTTTCCTATGAAGAACATGGGTGATGAACATGAGGAGTTGGATTGACGCATAAACACTTTTGCTAAGTTTTTGTCAAGGTACGCCTTCATTGCAATTCCCTGTGCTTGGTTCATGGGGTAAAGTTTTCCCCATGTGGGGGAGGAGCCTGGTATCAAGTCAATTCTAAGATTGGATGGTTTTCTTTCAGGAAGTACAGAGCAGAGTTCCTCGCTAAACGCCTCCTTTAAGTGTTGAATTTCCTCCAGAATAGAATCAGGTGCTGGGTTCCCCACAAGAAGTAGGGAGTTCAAGTACGCCATGAAGTTCTTTGGTACCTGATGATAAGGTTTTTTGAGAGGCACTATGGTTGGTTGTCTGTGAGAGTGAAGCATGACTGAATTAGTGTCCCAGTTGAACTGCAACTTGGATTCTTAACACAAGGAAAATCCCAAGACTAACAGGAAGGCCAAGTTAGAGAATGTAGATGTGGGTAGGTGGTATGAGTTGTTTCCCACCTGAGCGTGGAGGGGTTTGACAAGACGTCCTACTTGGGCAGGGGTACCTTTGGCAAGTCTTACAGAGGCTAGTCCTGAGGCCTCAAACCCTAATAAAGTTGAAAGGTCTTGATCAATGAAGTTCCCCAACGCTCCTGTGTCAATCAGTGCTTAGCTGGCTGTAGTGCCAAATTTGTGGTCTAGAAAAACAGGCAAAAGAGCTAAGACTGAGTTGAAGATTTATTGGTATCTGTGGTTGCAAGAAGATGGCCTGAAGCGTATTGTACCTTGGAGAGTTCCTGGCAATCCTTGGCAAATAACCTGATTTCCCACAGTAGAGACACAGTCCTTTGCAGACTTGACGTTATTTCTCTTCAGGGGCCAACTGATAATCTCCCCTGGATTTTGGGACTAGTCCCTTAGGAACCTTGGCAGAGGATGGTAAGTTTTGGGCAGGCAGAGTCTTGGTATTGTTCCAAGAAGGAAGCTGTTTTACCTTGGAGGACCATTGCAAAACCTCTTTGGTAAGTTCAGAAAACTTGTCAGGTAATATATGATGGGCCAGGAAGTTCTTGAGCTCAGGAGACAGTTTCTTCTGGAAGAGGTAGCAAGCTTTGGCATCAGTCATCCCAATTGCTTCCTTGAGGCGAGAGAATTCTTCAATATAGTCTCTGGTGGCCATTCTGCCTTGGTATAAGGTCATTATGCAGTAACTGAGTTTTTCTGTGGTTTGTGCCGGTACTACAGTAGATAACAAGGAGTTGCAGAAGACAGGGTAGTTATCTAATAGTTTTTCCCCTTGGAGGGTAGCCTTAGCATACCAGACATGTGCCTTGCCTCTGAGCTTTTTGGCCACATGGTGTACCTTCTGTGTGTTGGTCTGAATTGCACAGACAATGTCTCAAAAAGTGACTGTGAAAAGGCCAGGAGAATAAGGATCTCATTTCCTTTGTTGTTGTTGGGATATACTGCTGAAATCTGGTTTAATACCATGGTTTGGTTTTGAACCTGTTGAGGAGCAGATGTGTTGGAGGCAACAGAGGTCTTGGTTTGCATGAAGAGGCAAACCAGGCAATAGGTGGTAAGGCTAATGATGGCGGTAATCAAGGTGACCGCCAAACTCTTGATAAGTGTGGTATAAAGCAGGTAGCTTGCAGGGGTCAGTTCTGAACTTCTAAGTAAGAAGCCCAAGATGGGTTCCAACAAACTGTCAGGGACCCACTTTAATGGGAACAAGCCCCCAATTTGGTGAGCCAAGGCCCCTAAGTTAAGCCCTGCAATGGCTGAACCAATGGGCACAGTGACCATGGCAAGATGGCCCAAGTGTCCCAAGTATGCAAACCTTCCCATCAGGGAGCTAAAACGACCCAAAAGGTAATATCCTACCATGTACGTCAAAAGATAGAACAAGGTGTGGGGCCGTACCAACAAGGGTTTGGCAGGTGGAGGAGTAGAATGGCGGCCATAGTGGAACTTTCTTCCCCAATGACCAGAGGGATACTTGAACCATCCATTGGCCAAGGACTCCTTCTGATGGGCATTGTTGGGAGAGGAGTTTTGCCAGTTGATGGTGGGAGTGGGATTCTCAAGACCTTTTACAGTTGTAAACAGGAAGACTAAAAACCATAGCAGGAAATAAATTCACTCATGGCTTCAAATGGAGTTACTAAGAGATAGATTTGGCAAGATACAATAAGAAATATTCTTTATTGTTGGAACAATTGAAATGAATAAGAGTTGGGCCCTTAAATAGCCTTAAAATTAAGGCTGAAATATTTGAGGGGGGTTTGGGAAATGAAGGGATTAACATGAGTGTATCATTTAAGGCATACCTGTTTAAAGTGGAGGATAGTTTGTAGCTTAATAATTGTCACACATATTGGTTGCAGGAAAAAGAGCCACAAAGATGCCACCAGGTTATTGCTAATTAAGCAGGATAGAACCAGAAGATCTATTATCTTAATATGCAGATCCATATCTAAAAGCAAAGGAAGGGGGTCTCTGATTGTCAGGCTGGCTTTACGCAGCCAATGAGAAGCTGAACGGTAAGTGACGTCTTCAATCTTCTTATTAACCTTTTTGAATTTGAAAGGCATTTCAAAAGCTAAATCTGATTGAATTAAATGATAATAAAAATGTAATTTAAAGATATCAGAAGATTCTGGACTAACGTTGCATTCATCTTTAGAGTTCTGGGTTCAAATCTTGTTCTGGCATGGATTCAATAGCCAAATAATGTTGTGAATATTGTTGTTTGGTGTCTTAGTATGAATATCTTCTGAGCATTATTTCATAATTAAAATGGAGTCAGGAAAGGAATTCCTGACATCCCCTTGGCAAAAGTTTCAACCCTTTTGTCCCCCTTGTAAATCCCCCATTGGGAGTTTGGCGGTATGCAAGCTTCCTGTACCTTTGCCTGTACTGTTTTTCTTGCCCATAACTGGGAGAATAAATAATTGTGAGTTTTCATAGTTTCATAATTTATAAAGCTTTAGGTGCCATAACAGTCTTTATTAAGAAGAAGGGAGATCCCCTTGGAAACCTTCTCATATTCAGCCAATAGTTTTGTTGCCCTGTTGCACTACTGTTCTATAGTTCCACCAAGTAATGTTAATATATTCTGTTTTCTTACTGGATTGGCGTTCAACCTATCACCTTATGGCTAACAGAAGTTACCAAAGACTTGGGACTCTTCACAAAGGATCAGATAATGATTACAGTGATGATCCAAGATCCACTCTCTCATCACTGACATATAGTCACTATTTCCAAGTGTTTTAATTTTAGATGTTTCTCTGAAAAGCTTAAGCTAGCCAATACAGTTTCTTTTTTATAATAGAGCTATATTTCAGTAGTGCCTTACTAAAAGTCTAAAACATTCCTCTAATGTCTACTGTAATATTCCTTAAGCAATGAGCAATTTCACCAATGACCAACATTAGTAAAAAAGCCTCAAATCATCTAACAATCCATTGATAACCATCTTGAACTGATTTTCCATCATCCTCACAGTTTTTCACAGCTTAAGTAGGAAGTCAATATTTTATCTTTTGAGGTGTTAATGTTTCACCAATCTGACAGTGTTCCCCCTGTTAAAAACACCTTCAATCTCATAGTAAATGTCAGGATTGACAATTTCCCTCCCCTCAAAACCTGGGCCCAAGAGCAGGTTTTGAACCATGGTCCTGACCACTTGTGGGATGCCAGCCCCAAGTACCAAGTGACCAACTGTGTTTTATTGGGATTGAACCCCCTTGAGCTGAGGCTGCAAGTGCCTTCAGGGACAAAGATCCCAGCAAAAACTTGAAAGCCACAGCGCCAGATAGAAGATAAGATAAATTTCCCAATGGAGACAAAGAAATTCCTATCATTAGCTTCATGAGTTTGAAGTTTATCCATATGGCCAATCAAGATTTACCACCTGAGGAAGACATGGGCTTGAGGGCGCCCCCATAACTATGGCTCAAGAACAGAAGGGCCAAGCAATTCTTTCTGAAGATACAGCCAATGAACAACCTCCCAACAAAAGTGTCATTTTGCTGCTCCAAAACCCAGGCGTCTTGGCTACCTGTCCTCATATTTCCCAATCCTATGATGAACCCCCATGGCAGATGTAAAGTTTGGCAGCAGGGTACTATATAGACCCATGGACCCTGCTCTAAGACTTTACTGGTATTTTTAAATAAAAGTTTATGAGATATTGGTCTCTCCAATCATTGCCCTATTTTATCTTTGTTGTTTACAAACTCAGTTCAAATTCTTCTGGCCCGCCTTCCCACAGTTTAATGTCCCTCAGGTGCCCCATTTGGTCTCTTCTACTTTACAGAGTACCCTTTAAGGCCTGAATACAAAGACTACACCTTTGAAAAGGTATTAGAGCAGGATCTTTTGGCCCAAACAAAGGCGTTGACCAGATACAATATATAAGGTCCTTGACATGTAACTGAACCCTGACCATTACAAGATAGATACAGCTCCCTGTCTACATCCCAGTTGGATATAAAGCTACCTATCACCCCTAAGCCAATGCCTGTGTCTGCTTTCAAAATTCCCTTAGATCATTTCAATAAGGTTTTGGGGATAGTGTATATCACCCTTTCTGGGGGCATCAACACTATAATCCTGGCTGCTGGTCTGTGATCCTGGGTGGGGAAATTGAGGTCCTACCTTATTAAGTTAGTGCCAATCTTGTGGTGGGAACTTCCTGCAAAACCTACAGCCTGTACATTCCCAGAAAACAACAGGCCAGCTACCAAAGGTTGGTTCCCTGAAATTAAACCATCTCAGAAGCATTTTCCTGTCCTTCATAGTACTTCTCTAGCTCTTTCTTTACATTTTTGCTGGGTAGCAAAAGCGGTTAAAAGGGGGGTTTCAAGATTTCTTAGCACCATGCCATTGTAGCAAAATACCTGGAAGCATTTCCCCAAGGCCTGCCCCTCATTTGCCCTTGTTGCAACCACCCTGGAAAAATATTTCAAGGTAATTTCCCTGTTCCCTTGGCACACAATGCTATACAGTAGCAGCCTAGTCTGTTGCTGTCTATCCAATACCATGTGGCACATTCATCCCAGAAAACATGTTTACCCTTGCTTAGTAGTAATTTGTGTCCCTTCTATTAGCACTCTAAAGCTTAAACACCAAACACAAACTCTCTTAGCTAGGTAACAAATAAAACAACAATCATTTATCTCTCTTAGGCAACCAACCTGTATTTATCCAACAACAGCCCTGGCCTGCTAAATAGCTCTAAATGTGCTTATCACAGATCCAGGATTAGCCAGAAAAGTTTCTTAGACTTGGGTAAGGGATCAATTCCATGGTTGGCAGGTAGTGTCAGGGAACTATTCTTGGGCAGCCAACCCATTGGAATTGGGGATAGGGCAGGCCACAGGTTGGGCGGGTAAGGCCTATCATAAGACAAGTGCTAACTTGAAAATAATAGGACAAAGATTGCCAGCAACAGCACCCATGTTGAAACTAATAATGTCAACGCTTTTAATGTCAACGCTATAGTAAAGTGACAACCCAGTTTTACATAATGTTGTCTCCTGGATGTTGATACTTTTTTAGTTAATAAAACACTTTACCCTGAAATTTTTAATATAAAAAATATTTTTAAATACATTATTATACTAAAAAACCCAGATAGTTCAGTAATACAATTTAAAAAAAAACCCAAGTAATAAGAATAAGGAGATATAAGCAAGTATTTTTCAATTTACTATGTAAATTACACTCTTTATCATAAAGTTATTTTTTATTCCCATAAAAATTAAAATTCCAATGAACCAAAAATAAAGATATTTAGTAGATCCTAATAAATACAAAATATAAGAAACCTCTATATTTAAATTATTATACTTTATATAAGCATAACTGAAAAAATCTCATATCTTGAAGATAAATTAACAAAATATAAGATATTTCTTACTAAACCACATTGAAACTGTAACTAAAACTTACCATTTATACCTAAAAATATTAGTACTATCCAAAAAAAATATAAAAATCAAAAGTAAAAAGAATCCATGCAAAGCAAAGTTTACTGGGCTAATTGAAGCCACCAGCAAGAGCAGTTGCTACATCTTCAATGTATTTTTTGATTTCTGCCGCCTTATACTTTTTCTTCACCACCTTTTGGATGTCCTCCTGATAGTCCTGATCCTTACCCTTTCTTTTCTTGGGGGCCACCTGGTTGGCTGGCAACTGTGGTAAGTTTAACTCCCTGGTGATTGACTCCTTGGTACTCAACACTTTGTCAAGTACCAGGGAGTCAAGTGCTGCATATGTGAATCTATTAGTATTTTTGGCTTAACTGATTTTAAGCTAATTTTTACTAGTAATTTAGGGGTTTGAAACCAAAAACCAAGGTTAAATTTACTTGAACTCAACTCTGTTAAAAATTTGGTTAGCTAAAATACTGATTTAAGGGGCAATTTATAAGTAAATTTACTAATAGAAATGAAAAAACCTGTGTTCAACACTCTAAAACAAAAAGTGACCAGTTTGACACTTTTTAAGCCAAATTTTAATTTTATTAATAAAATACATATGCAATTATATAAAAAAAAATTTTTACTATTATATTTTTATTATTAGTGTCTATAGTTGTCAATTAGGCTCCCAAGTACCACTATACTGGATTTAGTGGTATAGACATTAATCAAATACCCCACTTGTTTCACATTATGCCATTCCCGGGTTTGTGGATACAAGTGGTGCCACATAAATTAAGCCTGATTTATTAAGAGATTTCATATGTAATTTATAAAAAACTAAAACTCAAAATCTTCTTTGTTTGACTTTATCCATTTGACACCCAATTGGTTTTGGATTTAACTAATCAAAGGCTCAGAATTAAGGCTAAATTAATGTGAATCACTATGAGCGCCACTCAACACTTGTCCACTCAACACTTTAACTTGGGGATTAGTACCGAGAGTTTCTTATTGTTTTAACCAACACTAAGGTAAATAAGTCACTCCCAGCTCCTCACAGCATAATATTATCACTAATAAACACCTTCCTACTCATTTACTTTTTTAACTTATGTTGTATTTTTTTAATTTTTGAGCATATGAAACTGCCTTGCTTTTGGGTTAAATTTTGAACCTGTTTTAAATTTAAGCAAGTTTTATATGTAAAAAACATAGTAAATTTGATTTTTCTGCTTGACTCTGGCATACTTGACAGTGAGAATCCAGCTTTTCCCAGCTGATTGACAGTGTCAAACTTGACACTTTACTATGTTTTGATTTTTCACCTCACGATAAAAAATTCCACATAATTATTTTTTTATTTTTTTGCAATTATAATCTTCTACTTTTCTTGCTACTCTCCATATAATTTTCATATGTTTTTATTTTTAATTATACTTTTACATTGATTTAGCACTAAGATGTTATACTAAACCCAAACATTGTTGATGCTTCACCATAAATTCACTTATTTTCTATGTTTTAACCTTTATATCTATACTTTGAGTTTCTATTTTGCTTCTATTTACTTTGTTATGTCTTTTTCTTGATAAATAAAACTTTATTTGCATACTTGTCATTTAAATTTTATTTTGCTTTACCTCTGTGTTTCATATCTTTCACACTGTTTTATTTACAAAACTAAACTTTTCTTTAGGCAAGATCAAACAAGAACAGCCAACAGCCCAAGCGCCAAGCCTCCAAGGGCTCCAAAGAAACTGCCTCCACTCCCAAGTGTGCCAAGAAGCCTGCAAAGGCAAAGTCTCCAACCCCATCTCCTCCCACTCTATCTCCTCCCCTCTCCACCCTCATCTTCCACATCCCCTTCACCTTCCCCCAAAAATTCCTCCCCCAATAAATCTGATGGTGATCTTACCAACCACTCCTTTTACCACTCATAGGCTGACTCCAAGCCCACCAAGGAGCAACATACCAAGAAGTCAAAGGCTGCCAAGGAGCCCACCTCTTCTTCTGGTAAGAAAAAGGAGGCATCCAAGCAGGCCTCAAAGAACCTTCTCCTCCCCCTCCTGATGGCTCTTCCCCCCTCCCTCATCTGATCCCCAAGATGAGCGTGAGGAGTACTCCAAGAAGTTCAAAGCTTTTGGTTTTGTGGCTCAGGATCCACTGGCCATCCAAAATATCTGTAATGTAGATGAAGAGTTTAAAGTCCCCAAGTGCTTCCCCTGGTACTTCCCAATTATGTCTGTAAAGGGCAGCCCTAGCTATGTTGCTGACAATTACATTTTTAACTGTAATAATCAAAATCGCACCACCAAGAGCAAGCACTTTGTCTGTGAGGATAAGACTTGCAAGGCCTGGCTAAACAACAAGGGCTGGGAGCAAGTAACTGCTAAGAAGGGGGAGCACTCTTGTGAGCCCCCCAATAATCTTATAAACCAGATGTTAAAAGAGTACCTTCTCCAGGTGATCCCAATATACTTTCACCTCTGAGCATCCAATCTGGCTATAAAAGCCCTGCAGCATTTAAAACCCAACAATCTCAAGTTGGTGCCAACCCAAGAGCAGTTGGTTAAGTTCATAAGCAATAAGTGTATTGCTGCCAATCCCCCTCCCCCAAGGCTCTGGCGTTCTCTTGGAGCTTACACTCACTCACAAGCTCAAGCAGCTTCCAAGTGGGGAGCACTTCTTCCTCCATGACAATGGGCTGCCACCAAAGACCGCATAATCTGCTATGACACCCAGCAGAACCTGATTGAGTTAAAAAGGGCTTCAACCTGGCTAGTTGATGGTACCTTTGCCACTTGCCCCCAGATGTTCAAGCAGCTCTGGATAATCCATGCCCAGATTGACATCTGAATGATTCCACTTGCGTTCTTTCTTCTTCCTGGGGCCACTGAGACCATTTACACCTGTGCTTTTACCATCCTCTGCCAAGAACTTTCCCTGCTTCCTAACAACAATTCCAAAAAGACCCCCCTACACCTTCACCAACCCTCCTGCCTCTGACAAAGATCAGGCCACCCTGGACTTGGAGGAAGAGGTAAGGCTGAGAGCTCTTTGGCTCCCATGTGCATTATGAACTTTGAGCCTGCTCAGTTCAATGCATTTGAGCAGCTGTTCAGCAGGGAGGTGCAGGGGTGCCACTTCTACTACTGCCAAAAAGTTGCTCAGAATGTGCAGGCCCATGCCAAGCTAAGTAGGTTAAGCTGGAGGGACACTTTAGACACCTGCAAATTTGTGCTTGCACAATTTAGTGCCTTGGCTTTTTTAAAGCCAGAGCACACTGCGCAGGGGTTTGAGCTTCTCTCAAAGGATCCTTATGTAGTAAAGCACTTGGAGTTCAAGCCTTTCCTTGAGTACTTTGAGCCCCAGTGGATTGGGAAGGTCATCATGCAGAGGCAAGGCAAGGCCTGTGCCAAGGCCAGCTGGAATGTGTACCAGATGGCAGTGAATGGTGAGCTCAAGATCACCTTAGTGCTAGAGGCTTATCACAAACACCTCAAGGCCAACTTTGGACTCCACCCAAAATTCAATAAGTTTTTCTCCCTCCTGTAGCACAAGCAGGAGAAAACCTTCTACAAGCTGCGTGACTTGGCAAACTACGTCCCCCCTACCAATCCCACAACTTGCTCCACCCTATTCACCAAGGCCATTCAAAATGTGGCCAAGCATAAATACAAGGCCTCAGAGATCAAGCAGCAGCTTGAGCTCATTGCAACTTCCTCCTGAAAGGGGCCAAAATGAAGAAGGGGAATAATGGGGAGGAATAAACTTGCTGTCTTGCTTCTATGGTTTTAATTTTTACTTTTTAGTTTTGATCAATTAGTTTTTAGCTTTAATTTTTTCTATTTTTTGATTTAATTAGATAGCACTGATTATTTTATGTATACATGGTAAGTTTGAGATGAATACTTATAGTTGAAAGTGAATGAAATATCTCAATTTTTGTTAATTTCCCAATAAAACAAAAAGAAATTCACATTTATATGTATATGAACTATATCAAATAAATATTAATATTTCTTCAAATTTGCATAACTTCTATTGTTGTGTTTTTATTTATTTTTGTATCATTGGAATTTTAATTTTTATATTAATCAAAAATATTTTTATAATGAAGAGTGTAAATTGCATAGTAAATTGATAATTAATTGCATATAACTCCTTATTCTGATTAGTTATGGTACTTTTTTATTGCATTTTTAAGCTTAATGGGGCCACTTTAGTATACCATAGCTGTATAGCTCAATTATTTATATTAAAATTTTTCAGTACATCAAGATCTGTTAATTAAAAAAGTGTCAATTTTCAGTTGTTGATCAGGGAAAGGCTGAATAACCACTTTACTATAGTATTGAGCACCAGGGAGTCAATCACCAGGGAGTCAAACTTACCACAGTTGCCAGTTGGCTAGGTCGTAAAGCTTAGAGACATTTCTGGCCTGCTCCTCCTGTAGCTTGGCAAAAAACTTGTTGTACTTGGGGTTGGCCCCAGACTTGGTCTCAATGTGTTTATGCCACACCTCAAAGCTGGAGGTTGTCTTCATATCCCCATTGATGCAAGTGCTTTAAAGTTTCAAGGGGAAGTGGCCCCACTTTAGCTCTCCTGACAATCACATTCTTGCCAACACATTGCTTCTCAAAGTACTCAAGGTAGCCCTTGAAGATGGAAGAGTACTTCTTAATGTAAGCATCCTCCAGGAGGGCCTCAAAGCCAATCTCAGTTTGCTCCAGCTGCACAAAAGCCAAGACAGCAAACTGGGTCATGGCAAAGTGGCACTTCCCTTTATCATCATTGAGATACTTCTCAAAGAGCTCCTTCTTGCTCTTGAGGTGTTTGATGAGGGCCTGCCTAAAATGGAAGAAGCAGCCCTGTACTTCTCCATTAAAGGTTGCCTCAAAGGCTCTGAACTGAGCTTGCTCAAAGTCCATGATAATCACCTTTGGTCCAAGTGAGCACGCATGAGCTAGCTGCTCAGCGGCTAGGGAGGACTCATCCTTCTCAGAAGAGGAGGGATTGGTCCTTATGACATGGGTGGGAGGGGGAGCTGGCTGGCAGGAAGGGAGCTCAAAGCATCCTGGACAATTTTGAATGCTCTGGCTTAGACCTCTGTCTTGGCATCAGGCAGGAGAAAGAAAACAAGGAGGATAACCTGGGCTTCAAATTGCCTGTTCAGGACCCAAAGCTGCTTGAAAAGGGTGGGGTAGGTTGCAAATATGCCGTCACACAGCCAGGTGGTAACAGTGTTGAGCTGCTCTAGGTTTTGGGTTATGGTGTAGGCAATGATCATATCCTCCACTTCCTGCCCATTGTCATGGAGCAGGAACATCTCTCTGTCCTTGGTTTTCTTGAGGGCATCAGAAAGGACCATGTTTTTAATTGTGGTGGTACTCTTGGCCAGGGGATTGATGGCTTGGCGTCTATCACTAATAAACTTAATCAACTGGCTGTGGGTTGGCACCCTCTTCATATTGGTGGGGGAGAGGTGCTTACAGGCAAGCACAGCCAGCTGGGTGGGGGAAAGGTCCTTGGAGGTAGGCATAATCTGCACAAGGTACCATTTCAGGAGACGGGATATGGTTGTATTGGGCATTGTGCAAGTATTCTCATCCTTGATTATTTGGACTAAGTCCCAGCACTCAGTGTTGAGGCGCGCTGGGCAGGAGCAGTCCTCATAGGTATAGTGGCGGCTCTTGAAGCCCCGGTTGGCATTGTTGCAGCTGAAAATGTAACCATTTGCCACCATGGCTGGCCCACACTTCACACTCATTATGGGGGAGTATTTTGACAAGGTGAAAGGAACCTTGAACTTCCCATCAACATTGCAGATATTATGTGCCACAAGAGGGTCCCAGGGGCCAGCAGGAGCATGGAAGAAGCCAGGAAAGTAATCAGTATGTGGCTTTAAATCATCCCCTGATGAGCTGAAAGGAGGGGAGTTTGGTGGGGGAAGTAGAATGGGGCTTATCTTGGTGCTCCTCATGCGTAGGAGACTTATCCTTTGGAGGGGACTTCTTGGCCTGGCACCGCTTCTTGGTAGGCTCCTTGTCTGAAGCAGAGTTAAGGAAACTGTGGTCAATAACTGAACCATCAGTTTCCTCTCCCCCATTGGAGTGATTGGGGCTATTCTTGGGAGAGGGCTCAGGGGAGGGCTTTGGGGAAGGTTTAGGAGTGGCCTTTTTTGATGAGACAGGATTTTTCTTTGGAGTTTTGGGGACCTTGAAGGGACACTTGGTACCCTTTTGTTGCTTTGAGATGTTCTTGTCCTAAAATAATAAGTAAAAGGGTTTAAAATAAAGCAATGTATTTAAAAAAAGCAAAATAACTATAAAACATACTAAATAAAAATTAAACCTTATATGGTTTTTATTGGCATTTAAAAGTTAAAAAATATTTGTATAGTTTTTATTTTATTATAATTTTAAATAAAAATTTTAAAGTTAAGGGATTTATGTAAAAGTACTATATTTATATATATATTTATTTTTAAAAATTAAAAAATATGAAAGAGAAAATTTAAAAATACAACATATCAAAAAATCAGATGATTTTATTATGTAAAACATAAAGTTTCATATGTGAGAAATGAAAAGTGTCAACATTATGATTGAATAATAGTAAAAAAGCTGAATTTTCACTGTCAATTTGAAAAATTGTTAACATTATTATTGACAACATTAAAACTGTCAACATTTTCATGAAAATTTACTATGAAAAACATAGTACACTTAATTAAATTTAGGGGGCTAGCAAATATTAAACGTTTTCTACTGTAAATTCAGAACCTGAACGTAAAAATGCAGGATTGTCAAATCCTTGGTCAAAATTTTGAATCACTTTTGCAGAATGGCCTTTTTTAATTAAATTGATTGTTTTGAGTATTTATTTGAATTTTTAAAAATTCAGGAACTCATAGACACTTTGCAAAGTTTAAGTCAAACTGCATATTTCCAGTAGACAAAATGAATTAACTGGAATCAGATTTGAAGCGTTCAAATCCATCAACTATTTTCATTAAGTTTACTATGTTTTTTGGACTTGCAGGATTTTCAAATCCATGAACCAAATTTCAAATCACTTTTGAATGTCACTAGTAAACTCAGATATTAATTGCAGGAACTGGAATCCAAATTTAATGTTCAGTAAGCACACTAGGAAAAACCAACCCAAATAAAGAAGCTCCACCACAACTAAAATCAAATGAAAATTCAATCTCAATAACCATGTTTAGACATAAAAAGTTATTAAACTCTAAAATTAACCAAACCTGGAAAGTATACAATATTATATACTTTAAATCACATATATAAAAATTCTGTTACTATTCAAGGCTAAATCAAGAGAAAACAACTACATACAACTAAACCAATAAATCCAAATGAATACAGTAGTTTTAAAAGCTATGGTAACAACCAAAAATACCTCAGATTTAAATGAAATGATTTCAGATTTGAACAAAATCCAAGTTGCGCAAGATTCAGGATTCAATTAATTTATAAAATTTTAGTTAATAAATGGACTTTCAAACAAAAAAAATTCTCTAGCCCATTATACAAAATTATATCAAACATCAAGCAGTGTAATTCAAACCACAAACAAAATGAACTGACACAACAAGTGAAATGGATGGATGCTGTTCCAGAGTATATTATAATCCAATCAGGATTCATATGAGGCACCAACAGAAGAACTAAAATGAAACAAAACTTGAGCAATCTAGAAGTGAGATTACACAAGCAAGAAACAAAATGAACTCACACAAGATGTGTAGTGTGAGCAGCCTAAAATAGAAATATAACAGTTTAACAGCCAATCAACAGCTATTCAATTTAGGAAAAGAGGCATTTTAATCATTTTTTATGGCCCCAGATTTGTATGAAAAGGTTTTGAGAACCTTCCAAATATGGACTCAAGATTACAATAAAAATAAATCATTAAATTTTAAAATTTCTACTTTTAGTGATTTTATCCTAGGTTTTTTACAATGGTTTTTACAAGCAATATATTTGACAGCGCCAGCAGCCAAGCCAGCAGCAGCCAGACCAGCTTCAATGGAGGCAAGGCTTAGAATGTGGAAGCACCTGTTTACACCCAAGCCTTTGAGGCGGGGAACAAGGAATCTGACCTGTACCTGACCACTAATCCCTATGGCTTTGACTTGTTTGAGAGTCACTTAGAGTCTAGCTCTGCCCCTGCTCCTGTACCCACCCCCGCACAAGCTGCCCACCAACCAATCAATCAGGATGGCAACCTTGATTTGGAACAACTTCCTGCCACCAGCCAACCTGCCCCCCTACAGCCAATCAGTCTTCAGCTCCCCTGGCCTAGCACCCCAAGCAACAAGTCATCACTGCACAAATTCTTCAGGAAATTGTGGCACTGAATCTACAGGGTCTGTCTAGGAACAGATTGCCGCCCAGTTGCAATTTACCCAAGCTACTGTCATGAAGGAAATCAACAACCTGATGAACAGGGGGAATCTGATTGGGACAGCCAAGAAGCCCAAGAAGGCCCCCAAGTCACAAATATCTGAGGCATACCCAATCATGCTTGACCTCCTCCAGCAGGATCCCAAGCTTCCCTTGAACCAGGTCCGCAAACAGCTTGTGCACCATAACATATGGGTCTCTGAGCGCATGGTGCAGCTCTGGATGTATGGGAAGGTGGCTTCCTTATGAGTTCTTACCAATTTTGCCGGCAACCAATGGGATGGCGCTGAGGATTCCCTGTATGACACCATCATCAAATCAACCCTGGTCCAATGCCTGACTAGTCTAACTGATGATGTCATGTTCATCTCCTATTACAAGCTATCAATAGCTTTTGATGATTTTGGCAAGCAAGAAAAAGCCGCTGCCAAGAATAGAAGGAAGAAGGTCAAGAAGGGGACATTCATTGGTGCATTTCTGGCTGTTTCAGCCAAGGGTTTTGTCTACTATTGGACAAACCCAGATTTTATTGATGGATACTCATACAGCCACAACCTCAGTGGATTACTTGACTCCTGGGATGGCTTAAATTCCAAGTACTGGGTTTTCTTGAGCCACCAGATGGAGGGTAGCTCTACGCCCTTGAGGTCATCCAGGGACGCGGGCACCAGGCCTCAGTCTACCCTGCCAGCCATGCAGACGTCCATCTGGCTGATGTTGTCTTCTTCAACATGGGATCCACATTACAGGAGCACCACCCTCAGGCTTTCAATGACCTCTATCTTGGGGTCCTTGACCACAATTTTCTCTTTGGTTACCAACTGGTGGCTGACTTGTTTGCGCAAATGGTTTTCCATGTGAACATGGGCAACCAATCATGTAAGGATAAGTGCCTTCCATCTTGGGCCACTGCCACCTACCAGCCTATCCAGCCAATGATCAATGAGGAATACAACAAGCGTTATATGGCAGCCATCACAATAAATCCTCCTACATCCACCCCCTCCACCAACACCCCTAACCCGCAAGCCCAACCCACCCAATCCCAGACCCCCCAAGCCAGCACCGCCTCTACATCTTCCTTCCTGCGTTATTCTGCCTCCTAAGCATCCCTCTCCCCCGCCCCAATAAACCCCTGTCACCAAACATTTTCTATTTATATTATCTTTTTTTGAATTTCAATTATTCATGTTCTCTTTGTTTATAGTTGGCTATATTCTTTATGTTCAGCTTATTTCTATAAATCATATATTTACTATGTTGTGTATCTAGATCCAGAACACAGTTATTTTTGGCGCTTTGCACAGCCCCTTGTGAAAATATTAACAACAATTTAGTGATCAGCTGAATTTAAATTAGAAAATTATAGGTTAACTTTTTTAGATAAAGTTGTCACTGATCCAAATTCAAAACCTTAATGATAAAATTTAAGCCAATCAGGAGCCAAGTGATAAAGTGATTGTTGGACATAAAGGGTCATTCAATAATTCTTTGATGTATGTGCACTAATTAATATGATTGGTTGATTTTTTGCTATTGTGCACCATTGTTGCTGTGGCAAGTTGTTGATGGACTAGTGCCCAATAAGCTACTGGGTTAGCACTAGTCCACCAACAACTTGCCACAGCGGCAATGACGTACAATGGCAAAAGAACCAGCCAATCATATTAATTAGTGCACATGCATCAAAGAATTATTGAATGACCCTTTATGTCACAACAATCACTTTATCACTTGGCTCCTGATTGGCTTAAAGTTTATCATTAAGGTTTTGAATTTGGATCAGTAACAACTTTATCTAAAAAAAGTTAACATATAATTTTCTAATTCAAATTTAGCTGATCACCAAATTGTTGTTAATATTTTCACAAGGGGCTATGTTGAGTGCCAAAAATAATATGGTAATCAAGGAAACAATGCCAACACAAAGCAAATGACACATATTGAGATGAGCGTAAAACATATGCAAAATGGGTAAAAATATGGGATAGTGTAGCAAATGGGAAAACAAACAGGAATAAAAAAAGAGGCAATAGTATCAGAATAATACAGATTTTATTAGGATAAAAGCTGAAAAAACATATGTAAAGGTTAGTAAAAAATTAATGAGAGAATTGGAGAAGCTGCTAAAAGACCTCAACTCAGCAATTGCTGAAATTAAAGAGATTGCCTGCAAGGTCAAAGCAAGAGTTAAGTCTGCATCCTTGAAGGGATAAAATAGACAAGGTGTCTGTAAAGGCCTTTATGACAAAAATACCAGACACCCCAGAGAAGACAATTGAGCTCTTGCTAAATATTCAAAAAAAACTGTGGTCAAGGGCCTCCAGTTCAAGTCTTTTGCCCTCTCTGCGCTGTCTGTCTGGACAGATGACCTGGAAATGTATGCCCATATTAAGCTGGCCAAACGCGCCAGGAAAGAGAGCACAGAATTGCCTGCTCAACTTCTTGTGCCAAGAATGGCCAAGCTGGCCAAGGCTGTAGGCAAGGAAGAAATACAAGAAGGTAGCCTAAAAAATAAAATTAATAAATTTTCAAAAAATTTACTTTTTTTCTTAGAAAATGTATACGGCAAACTCCGCCAAGTCTTGGTCCCCTTTGTCCCAGCCACCTTTTATGCAAATTATGCCACTCATGTGGCCAAGCAATTTATCTGTCCCCCCTGTTTTGCAGGAGCTGGAGGAAGCATCCACAGGTCCTTTCCTATGTCCATGGAGGCATTGGCTGGGCTGACGCATGGAGAGGGGGCATCTGAGTGGGCAGTTACTGCCTACAAGGATGCTAAACTGGTCCGCCTGGATCTGGTTAACCTCAGTGGAGTTTACGGTGTAAACTCCATTGAGCTTGTTATGGATGTCCTGGCAGCGCTCCCATTCAAGAATGTACCAGAGATGGGCCAGGCTCATGTAGCTGCTTGCTTCTGCTTTCTGTTGGAGCACACTCTGTCTTACCTATTGGAGAACTTTGGGCGCGTGGTGGGCAAATTGGCTGTTGCAGATGCAACAGCTGTCAAGAAAACTAAGATCCTCCTTGCACACTTTGGGCTAGCCTGGAGTACAGATAAGAAAGGGCTCCCCTTGGCAATGGATCTTACCTTTGCAAAGACCAGGCATGACAAGAAAATCAGCATGGTATATAATAAATTGTGTGAGTTCACAGAAGCCTTTGCTGGGCAAAAGCTTCACTTGGTGGTTTACCTCAACTATCTTTTCTTCTTTGGGATGAGCGCCAGCGTAGAGGATCTAGACAGGGTCCTTCTGGGAATGGACAAGGCCCAGCTTGCACTTGACAGGAGGAAGGTCCCCTCTGGATATGACTTAGTTGATCATGTGATCCAGGACGCCCTGGTCCTGGCTGGGATATACAGGTTTGTAGCCCCACCTGAAAAGCTGCTGCTTCACTCTCACCTGACCCTACTGCCTTTCACCAGAAGGAGGGAGTATTTCAATAAGGGTGTATCCACCGTTCACAATTTGGCAGTGGAAGTTGTGCGCCACCTCCATTGCGGGGTGGGTACATACAAAAGGACTCATTATAGGCGCACACAATAAAAAATATGATTCCAATAAATTTTATTACAATTTAAATTTTTTATTTTAATAAATTTTTATGGTTTTTATTTCAGCAAACAATTTTTGCAAAAATTTATTGCAGAAACAGTTTTCATAAAAGCATAAAATTATACGTTAATAAAATAAATTCTAACTTGTACATTTTATGTTTAATTTTTTAAAACTATTTTTATATTTATTTGACCAAAGTGATTAAACATTTTTGTGTAATCCAGTATTGAGCGTTTAGGATTACCTCAGATGGCAAGAAAATAATATATAATAAAATAAACAAATTACTTACATCTATTGATGGATCTTCTGAATGTGATTGTGGGTGTGGAAACATCTAAATATAAATGATAATTATTAAATCTTGAATAGTAAATAAGAGAATTTAAAAAATTGGACACACTAAGCCTTTAATTGATTGGCTGTTTGGCTAGGCACACAGAGATGAACAAATCAGTGTGGCCATAGAATTTGGCCACGGTCTCAGCTGGGAGGGTGTGGATCCCGGCCTGCAGAAAATTAAAGAGGTCCTTGGTCCCAGTTGGGGTTCCTTGCTTGACAACTTGCTTGGGCCACCCAAAGACTTCCTCAATGGGATTTAGGAAGGACAAATAGGCTGGGAGGAAGAGAAAGCGTAAATTTGCTGTGGCCAATTGCTGGGGGCCATAGCAATGCTGGTGTCAATTGATGAAAATTCTTCAAGAATGTCAGCCACTTTGTGGAGACCAACGTTGTCCAATACAATAACATAAGTGATTCCAGGGCTCGTGTGCCTCAGGTGCTCCTGGACCATTTGGAGAAATGATATAAAGGTCCTGCTGTTATGTATACCCAATATCATTTGGTAGAGCTCAACCCCCTTTGGACAAGGAGAGCCACCATTGAGTAGGCTGTGGCACAGACTGCAGCACGCCAAGCCATCCCATCATTAGAGCCTTTGGGGACATAGCCATACCCATTGCGCATTGACAAGGCAAATGCCAATTTGTCAATATAATGAAATTTGACTGTCCCCTTGGCTTTGAGGGCAGTGTACGCCTCTGTGTAGTTTTTCTGGACGTCAATGTTGGCTGGGCTGTTTCTGTTGTAGGGGGATACCCCGAGCTTTTTCCAAGAAAATTACATTTCCTTCACCAGATAGTAGTAAAAGGAAATTGAGGCCTCAATCCCAAAAGTAGGTTTAACCATGGCCTGTATATTTTCCAGTTCAAGATGGCAGTCCCGGGTGATCCACTGGTGGATTGCCCGTTTGTGCTCCTTGGTGAGCATGGTAGAAACATGCAAGGATTCCTCTGCGGCAAGGACACAACCAGTATTGATGAATTTTTGGAGGGTCTTGCTGACGTACTTGGGATCCACTCCAACAAGGGCAGTGGCTGCCTTGTATTCACTCAATTCCTGGATTAGCTTAAGCAGGATGATGCGTTTGATTTTGGGGATGTGCTTCTGGGCAGGCTTTTTATTGGTGGGGATTGACTTGTTGGCATTGGGCACAACACAGGGCATAGGTACCTTGGTATAGAAGGATGCAACCTTTTTTAACACCAGCTGTCCCTCATTGGTTTGATAGAACTCAGGCTCCTTGTCATCCTCCTGATTGCCATCACTGACGTAGGGCTTGTAGCTAGCATCAAGTACAGGCTTCACCTTCTCCAGCATGGCTGACGGGACCAACTCTTGCCGGTACACAACGTCAAACACATAAAAAGTAAGTTCTACCTCCTTGTTTCTAACTTTCTTTGTAGTGGTGACTTTGGTGGGCTTCTGGGTCAGCTTTGGGACCTGAGGACTTATGCTCTTCACCCTAGCAGCTTGTGCTCCTTGAACCGGTTGTGTCAGTGCAGCATCACTATGAAACTCTCCTCTCCCATCTCCTACTTGAGTAGGCACTTGGGTTGCACTAACTCTATTCTTTGACCCGCAGAGGCAACCGCAACTGCGGCGCACAACGGGTGTATTGGTACTCTGTTGTTGTGTTCTTCCATTTTAAAATTTAATAAAAGATTAAATAAATTTCAATTAATTTACTCCATAATTTTAATTTTTGCTTTTATCTGAATATGGATATTCAATTAATATTTTTTCCCACCCAATATCCCAATTATAGATTTTTTTCTTAATTAGTTGTTTTTGGTTTTACAACTCCCATTTTAGAATACTCAGAAAAATCCACCCATTTTCCTAGATTTTCCTGCCAAATTCAAACACCCAACACAATATTTTTAAAATTTATATTTCAGATCTTGTGTCTTATTTTAGATACCTTGGTATCATTCTTGATTACAATCCATTGTACACAGTGAGTGAGTGATTTTGTTTACATAGTGAGTTGCTATTGTGTTTTGTTTTTGGATTGAGTTTTGACTCACCTTGCTTGGGTATATTTTGTCACCAATTCACATAGTAATCATATGTACACCAAAAGTCAACTCACACCATTTTTTGTGAATCAATGTATTTTAGATTGTATTTTGAATGGTTTTGCTTTGTGTGTGAGCCTTTTGTTGCTGTGTTGACTCATTTTGCCCATTAACACCAATAAACCCTGTTAACAGAGTGTATATTTTAACCTGAGAGTTGGATTTTGTTTAAATCTGAAATCATTTTGTTTAAATCTGAGGTATTTTTGGTTGTCTCCATAGCTTTTAAAACTACTGTACATATTTAATTTAAAATGTATTTTTTATGGACTATCAATCACATTCTCAACCAGCTCCTGCACCAGCCCACAGGGCATCCTGTCCACAAGGGCGTCCCAGAGGGTTCAAGAACAGACCCAGAACCCAACTCAAGGGGATTCATGCCAACACACAGGCCTCCCAAGGCGTCATTGCTAGTCAACCACCTCCCACATCCCAAGCCCAATCAACCAGCCGGAATCCAAGACAGAAGCCACTCTCAAGGCCTGCCACCAAGGTCTCCTACATTAGGGTCACTGGGAACACTGAGGTTACTTACAGCTCCACCGTGTACCCATTTGTCACCTGGCCCTGCACTCTTGATCCAAGAATTGCTACTTTCTGCCCCTGCGTTTTTGACACAACCTATGAGCCATTGGCCACAATTGAGGAGTCATCTGCATCTGTGTTGTATGCCATCATTGACGGCGCCAGCGCAACCAAGCGTGACCCCACCTTCTACACAAAGATCACTGTCCCCTGTGTTGAGCCTGCTAGTCAGGATTCCGTGGTACCTGCCAAGGGCTGGTGTTTGTTGACAGATAGTGAGCGTGAAGCTCTCTTCAATTGCTTGAACAGGGGAATGGCGGTTTGGGATATTGCGTCCTAATTTGGTGTCACAGCCAGATACATTGGCAACATCAACATCAAATATGGTAACACCGGGCAAATTTCCAAATCCACCAAGGCTAAATGGCAGCCCAGCTTACTTCAGCCCACCCATCTTGAGGCAATCAAGCAGTGGGTTACCAAGGATTGCCACCTGGACTCACTTGCTGTCCAAGTAATGCTCACCACAGAGTTTGGGCTTTCTGTTTACAAAACCATTATTTACAAAACAATGGTTGATTTGGGCTTCTTTTGGAAGGTACTTGGAGTTTCTCTGTACAATAGGAAAAGCAAGAAAACAATTGAAGAGCAACACATTTATGCCAAGACTTATCTGGCCCTTAAGGAGACTGGGAATGTCCAGTTCTTCTACATTGACAAATCATTGTTTTCCTCCCCACTAAGGTCTAGGCATGGGTGGGTCAAGAAGGGGTTCAAGGATGGCGTAGCCCATTGTGCAGCTGTCTGTTCCCAGACCTATTCAATGGTAGCACTTCTTGGTCCTCACAGTTTGGATCAATACCAGATGATCAACGGTTCCCATAATAGCAGGAAATTCCTTGATTTTCTCTGAGCTGTGAAGGAATACCTCTGGATCAATTACAGCAGCACAACCAACATTGTTGAGTTAGATAATGTTGGGCTCCACAAAGTGGATCTGGTTGTGTCCAAGCTTTCACCCATTGACAAGAATAGCTATTCCTCCAACCACTGCCTTTCTAATTGTCCAATGAGACTCCTCTTCCTCTCCCCATATCCCCCATTCCTGAATCCAATTGAGGAGGTCTTTGGGTGGATCAAAAACAAGGTGAAGAAAGGCCTTCCTCAGGACACCAAAGATCTATTCAATATTCTTGAGATTAGCCAATTTGCAATGCCACCCAATGTGGTGGCGGCTTTCTATGAGCACTTGGAATCCTTCCTCCCCAAAGCCCTCAACTCCAAGCCAATCAGATAAATGGGTGCTCTGGATTTATTTGTTTTTATTTTTATTTATTTTTTTATTAGGACCTTAAAATTATTGTTTATATAAAATGATGTGATGTTTGATTGTATTATAGACATATAAGAATACATAGAAAAGGTAAGTAAAATTAATTATACTAGGTAAGAGAACACATACTTTTATTATAATGCACTGAATATTATATTGACTGTTGCGCTAACAAATAAATAGATTAAAAAGATAGAAAAAGATTGATTTTATTTAAACAATTGTGAATCCTTGTTGATGCTTTGGCTTTTTTAAGCCACAAATTGGACCTTGCAGGTCATCATCTGATCCTTCTTATTTCAGTGCCACTATAGCCATACGACATGGAAACCAATGATTTTCATGTATCTCTTACTAATTAGTACTTAGGATGCGGGTCAAGCATATCAAATACATTTATCAAATAATATTACAAGGGAAAGGTAATTTGAGTTCTAAAAAATCACTTGTTTAGAATATAAGTGGAGCAGGCTGCATGATGCAGATAAATTCAATTCTTGTTGTTTATCTACATAATAAATGAACCTGTACTCAACAAACTAGTAAATAAAAACATTTTTAATTATTTTGTATTATTTGACATGTTTGCAACTATAACTAATGTCTTATACTATATCTAGATATATTACTAGTATAAATTAAATATTAAAATTTAAATATTTTTTTAAATATTAAAATTTATATATTAAAGTTTAAAAACTTCTATTTTAATATTGAATTTTAAATATTTTTATTTTAATATTGAAAATTTTAATATTTATATTTTAAGATTTAATATTAAAATTTTAAATTAAGAATTTTAATATTTAAAATTAAAAAAAACTAAAATAAATTTAAGTTGCAAGGTGGGATGATTTATTAGGGGGATGCAAATTGTAAAGGGGCATGTGATTATTCTGGGGAATTATACCCCAAAATTAAATTTTTGGCTAGAGCGTCTAATTGGATCCATGTACTCTTCTGTACGTGGTGGACAACCCTGGATGTGATTGCTAGAGGGGTGGTGCCCTGCACCCCAATGGTTGCCATACACTTAATAAAAGAGAGTCAGGTAAGCAAATCAATTAGCAGATTCTTTTTGAGAGGCACGTAAAACCCATACAACAATGCCAGTGCAAAGGAGTTGTATAGGTCATGCTCTACAGTTTGGTAGCCCTGCAGTGTCTTCATTTTATCCAGTGCTAATTGGCATATATTGAGTTGAATAGGTATATCCTCCAACTTTTTGACATTGGTTTTTAATATGCAATGTAGAAGGATTCCTAGGTATACTGCAACATGAATCCTTTGCAAGGTACATTTTTGGAGAACATGCATAATCTTTTGAAAACTTGAACTAATCTATTGATGTAGGATATTTGGTTGAATTTGAAGATGGTTCTGGGGGGCGTCTGGCTTGTATCTGCCCCCTATGCCTCGGCAAACAAAATGAATAAAGGTTTAAATATATTCACAAGGACAGTATCCCTGACTTTATTTGATAATTCTTTGAATACTTCATTAAAAATTTTGGTTTTAATATATTCAGTTCCTATTTGAAAGTTGGTTTTTATTAGATTTTTCTCATATTTATTGCTATTTGAAAAGGGAAATTGTTGTATACTTTCATAAATATATTCACTGAAGTTTATTTTGATATCCCTGCAAATTTTAGTCATCTTTTATTGAAGTTGATATTTGCTCCTATTTTGTATGCTTTCCTAATCCACGGCAAGCACCCTGTGGGTGATAAATATTCCTTGGCTTTTGCTTCAATATTTGCAAAATTATTCATATTTATTTGAATTACTTTATTTATTTCATTTTTATTTATTTGCTTTACAGGGGCTACCAGTGGTTGGTAACCCCCATAGAACCAACTCAGCGTAAAAGAGCCGCCACTTCCACAACCTTGTCCTCATTCCTAGTTATAACTAAAGTAAATATAAGTAAAACATAAAAAGACTTACTAATTGTTTCCCCTGCGGCCCCCTCAGCCACAGGCGCCCCTTCAGCAAACTTCATGAGCGTTGGCTGCTCTTCATTAATTTTTCTGGGCTTAATTTTCCTTATCTTTCTTGTAACTTGTGCTTTCTCTTGATTTTTGTTTGTTGAATTTTTGTTGTTTCTTGAGGAGCTTCTGCTTCTTGATTTGCTTTGTTTTCATCTGTTTTCATTTGGTCAGTTTCCTCTTCATTTGTGTTAATTTCCTTTGAGCTTTCATTTCCTTCAATTATTTTGATTTTTTGAGTATTCTTTCTGTTGGTTTTTGCAAATTCCCACAAGTTGCAACTCTCACTTTTGAAATCTAATTGCTTGAGTATTTCCTTTTTGAGATTTAAAATTATTTCCTTGTGTTTTTTGTTGGCCATTGTTCTCAGGCTATTTTTTGCAGTTTCATTTTGCTGAACCAAGGGCCTTCCCTCATTTCCCAGTTGATTTACCACAATTTCCCTTATGTTGTATTCAATCTTGACAACCTTTTGGAGGGCTGACTCTAATTTGTTGATAAGTGTGTGTATATTTGACATTTTTTTGAATTCCATTAAAAAACTAGTTTTTATAGTACTACCTTCAACATATGAATATTTTTCATCATCATTAATAAATTAAAGACCATAAATGTAAATTTTACATTAGAATATTGCAATTAGACGTCAACTCCTGATATTTTGATCTTATGTGCATAGCTCAATTCATTTGTTTAATAAAATTCATTGTAAACAAGGCCTTTTTCATTGTAATTTATTTGAATTGACTGTGTTTTTATTAGAGAGCCATTAACGCTCAGTACAAATATTGATACAGTGCATTTTACAGCCTGTATATTTACCTATTGGTAATAATTCTGTAAACTTTTTAATCAGATTTTGCAAGGTAATAATAATGTAATGGGTTAATAAATTACTGTTTATTACCATTAATTGGCTGATTTTCTTTGCTGTGGCAATTATGCATTTTCTGATATTTATGTGCTAGTATCCCATTGGTTGTTTTCACATCCAATTGCACAGGCAATAGGAAACATGGTTACCACCCCAAGACCGGATGTGGTTGGGGTGGCAACCATGTTTCCTATTGCCTGTGTTATTGGATGTGAAACTAACCAATTGGATACTAGTGTGTAAATATAAGAAAATGCACAATCACTACAGCAAAGAAAATCAGCCAATTAATGGTAATATACAGTAATTTAATGACACATTACATTATTATTACCTCACAAATCCAACTAAAAAGTTTACAGAATTATTACCAATAGGTAAATATACAGGCTGTAAAATGCACTATGTATTAATATTTTTACTGAGTGTTAATGGCTCTCTAATATAAACACAGTCAATTCAAATAAATTACAATGAAAAAGGCCTTGTTTACAATGAATTTTATTAAACAAATGAATTGAGCTATGCACATAAGATCAAAATATCAGGAGTTGACGTCTAATTGCAATATTCTAATGCAATATTTACATTTATGGTCTTTAATTTATTAATGATGATGAAAAATATGCATGCTGATAATTTTAAGTTATTCATAAAATGTACAACATTGTATTAATTATGAGAAATGTTGATAATGTAAAAAGAAACTATTATTAATTATGAATTGGAAGATTTAATATTGACTTCAATAAGTTGTCAAAAAGAAAAGGTTTATCTTACTGATCAAAGGATGGGAAGGGGAGGGGAGGGAATGGGCGGAATGAACATTGCCTTCATCTGCGCCTGTGAAAGGGACGGCATCAGAGATAGTGGGAGAATTGGTAGTGGCTTGGGAGTCAGGGTTGGAAGGCAGGTGGCTTGATGGGGGTGGGGAGGCAGGTTTTGTTGACTGGGAAGGGGCAGCAAGAGCTGATTGCTTTAATTGCTCAAATTTGTCTTCTGTCACATATGCAGGCTTGGTGAAACAAATGGATTGGCATAGGGGGAGACAGGAGTCCTTTATGGACTTATCACTATCACTTGCATAGAAAATGACAAGATCTGATAGGACTTGTACAAACACAGAAGGGAAAAGCTTGTACTCCTTCTCAATTTGAGAGCAAAGTTCATTGTAGGTGGCAGGCTTCAAGTGCCTGAGGGCAGAGCCAAAATTGTAGAGACATACATCTGCAAGATGCATGTCAGCGTGGTTGGTAGGGTAGGACCAACAGGTATGCCCTGCAGCCATAATTTCTTTGGCTGCCCATTCCTGCTGCTCTATCTCTGCACTCAGTATAACTGTATATGTGGCGTTTTGGGTAGCCCACTCCTCCAGCATGACCTTGAGCTCTTTCTGGTAGGCATACCCATCTGCTGTGTTTGACAACGCAAAGTAATGATTGACATCCAATGGGGAAACTGCCAACAAAGCCCCAAAAAATCAATACAGGATTGGCCTGCGCTTTTATCAGTCAGACTGGATTTGCTTTTCCCCAAAGTCTTGAATATTTGCCAAAATCTTGGTGTATGACAGGAAGATTACGTCATTATGGGCCCTCATTGCCCTCCCTTTGATAAAATTGATGATAGTAGAATCATAGGGGTTGATGTCAACCAAAATGTGGTCACTGAGAACCTGATTGGATAAGAGTCTGGCAGCAACCACAACTCTGTGCATCCACAAATTCACTGTTCTCTTATTGGTGAAAATGCTGTGGAGTCCCAGTTGGAGACAGACCTGGACCAGGGGCATCCACGGGTCATGCTCCATAATTGCTATCATGAGGGGGTGGGCTTTTTCACCTTCAGTCAAAGAACAGACACTATTTGGGGTCTTCTTGGTAGGGGGCCACAGTTGGTGTGGGCTCACAGGATTGCAGCCACAGTGGACTTTGCAAAACCCATTGCGGCTGCACTTTCCCCAAGGGATATAAGCATCCCTTGCTTTTCAACCATTTCAAGAATAATCTCTGGAGTGATCAATTTTCTTCTGCGTCTTGCAGGCTGATTGGCTGGGGAAGGGATTTGTCTATCTTGGGAACTTGTCAATGCCATCTGGTTGGCTTTTTTGGGGTTCTGGGCTCTCTGGGTGACCCCATGGCTCAAATGACTGGTTCTGGATGCCATTGTCAATACGTGATTTAGGTTAGCAGCTGCCTGTGCATATTAGAAAACAGGGTATTGAAACAGCAGGCTTGACCCGCCAACAATGTTTTGAGTAAGAGAGTTTGTGACCTGCAATCCAATTATACAGTCACTTGAAGCCAGACTAAGAAGTCAACTCAAATTTCCAAATCCAACCACATGAACAATTGATGATCCCTTACAGTGGATACCTTGTTTTGGCTTGACTCATTACCAGGATCAAGCCACCCCTTTCACCATCCAACTATGTGATCAACACTATTATGTTACTGTTATCCATGACTCACACTAACTATATAATCATCATCTCTCAATAAATAATATTATCTAGTTCCTAAATGCTTTTCCCCTTGTAACTCTGCTAAAACAGCACAGTTATGGCATTGGTAGCACAGGTAGTTTCTCCATCCTACTTTATTCCCCAAAATTCCTCCTGTTGCCTGAACTTGCTGCAGCCAATAAATCCTTGATATAATCATGTCTGGCCTCCTGCTAGACTGAACCCTGTACACCCCTGGTGCCAAGATACCTGATGGTTTTGTCCTGTAACAGAACATGGTGATCCCACTGCCCGCCTTTAACGCCATGTCTGTACAAGGGTTCTTCCAGACAGCTGCCACCATTCCACAACTAACTGAAAAAAGCACCATGTCTGCCTACATAGCCCAAAGACTCCAAAGCGCTGCCTTGGAACCTTTCTCTGGGGCCAACAACAACACTGCACATGGATTCAGTCCGCTCAAAGCAAGCTGGCCCAAATGGAATGCCCACAACAATTTTGGATTGCAGAAATCTCCATCTGACTGACCCACAATTCTGGCACCTGATGCAACAAGTGGCACAAAAAACATACTGAGAAAAACTGGGATACCATAAAACAAGACTTCTTGGCAAGATTCATGTTTAAGGACACCGCGCTCATGATCATATGTCAAGTGAAGAACTTAACCCAGATGGGCACCGTGAAGGAAATCACCTGCGCCTATGAGGAACTCTGACTATGTACACCCTCTGACATGGCCTTTGATACCCCAGCCACACACCTCATGTACTATGACGCACTCAAATTACATGTAATCAGACACATGAACCTGTACCAGGTGACTAATCTACAGAGTCTGTATTGTCAGGCAGATAAAGTAGAACAAACATCAAACACTCTTCACAAAGCACAAACTGGAAAATGAGAGAGACCCAAAGACTCTCACACAGGCAGAAGCTCCACTCAACCACCCCCGGGAAACAACAGAAACAACACAAATCACAAACCCATGGGTTTGAATGGACATGGAAGTGGGAACAATGGCTAGTCAAATTGTACCCATTTCTGTGTCACTTTCACACAGGGCAACCAAGACAAGGAAAAAGCCCAAGGAGAGCACTAAGAAAGACAAGCTCTCCCTGCACAACTCCTGACTTGCCCAATGATGAGTACCAAACCAAGGACATGGATCAATGCCCAATGATCCAAGTACCATCAGAGGACCCGGTAATGTACACCATTACCAAACATCCCAATAAACTGATGTCCTACCCTTTCTGTTTTTGCAGTTACACAGGCTTGCTAATTCTGGACTTGGGCGCAGATCAAACCCTATTCAACAGCAGCTTTGTGGATAAGTTCAAGCTGGCCACTTATCCTTTGCAGATTAAAAACTTGGTTTTGGCTGATGAACATCACATTGCCGTAACAAGGAAAGCCGCCCCCTTCTTTGTCATGCTTGAGAGCCTGCATTCCACCATCCAAGACCCTGTCATTGACTTTCTAAAGCTTGACATTGTACTGGGTTTGGATTGGTTGCAAAAGAACAACCCTCATGTAGACTGGGCAACCTCAGTGTTGACCATCAAGCGTGAAGGTGTCAACCACCAGATCTACCCTGACTCTGTGGACCAACTCCTACGCAACCATGTCTTTGTACGCATCACAGAGACCCTGTAAAAAAAGGAAAACCTGAAGGCAATTGACTGGGACTCCTGCCAGTACAAGATCATACACTTCAAAGATCACCAGGATACCTCCACACCTCAGGACTGCAAAAAGTGGCCCACCATCTAGAAATCTTCAAGGAAGCGCTGCCCGGGCTGCCCCCTGAGAAGCACATTCAGCACTCCATCCAACTCAAGGGGGATGTACCCAAGGCGCGCCCAATCTACAGGCTGACCCCAAATGAAGACAACGCCTTATGCGCCTACCTCAAGGAGGCATTGGAAAAAGGACTTATCTGCCCCTCACAGTCCCCCTTTGGGGCCGCCGTATTCTTTGTGGCCAAGAAGGACAGTACCTTACGTCTGGTCACAGACTACTGAGCCCTAGACAAAGTCACCATCAAGAATTGCTATCCACTACCACTGATTGACGACCTCTTAGATGCCTTAGGAGGAGCCACAGTCTTCTCCAAGATTGATCTGATGGCAGGCTAAAACCAGATTTGCATCAAGGAGGAAGACATCCCTAAAACAGCCTTCCGCACTAAATACGGCTCATACAAATGTGTGGTGATCAACTTTGGCATGACAAATGCCCTGTCCACTTTTGTAACCTTCATGAACAAAGTATTTGCGCCATACATAGGCAAGCACACCCTAGTATACCTGAAAAACATTATTTTCTACAGCCCCTTGGTGGAACAACACCACAAAGACCTTGAGGCAGTCTTTGCTACCTTGGCACAACACAAACTGTTGGTCAAGCCCTCCAAGTGCCAGTTCTTCCACAAGAAATTACCCTTCCTGGGACACATAGTCTCAAAGGACGGCATCAAGCCCAACAGTCAAAAGATACAGGTCATCTGCAAGATGCTGCCACCCAAGGATAAGTCAGAACTCTGCATCTTCTTGGTAATGGTGGCCTATGTACGCTGCTTCATACCTGACTGTGGCTTTTAGACTGCCCCCTTATCTGCTATAACAGGCGCCAAATCCAAGTTTGTGTGGACCCCCCAATGTGACCTCTGCTTTAGTTGCCTCAAAGAGAAACTCACAACAGCTCCCATCCTGCAATACCCCAACTGTTACAGGGAATACCAAATGGAAACTGACACCTCAGACGCATCCATTGGGGGAGTACTATGAATCAAAAATAATGATGGTGACTTCCTGCCTGTAGCTTACAAATTGCAAAAATTGACAGATGGCAAGTGTTGATACCCTATCCACAACAAAAAATTGTTGGCTATTGTGCACTGTCTAGTCAAATGGTGCTGTTACCTAGAACAGCAGGAAGAATTCACAGCATTAATCAATCACAAGTTGCTCATCTATTTCAAAACTCAAGTGAATCTGTTGCACCGCCAAGCCTTCTGGATGGAGCTATTGGAGAGGTTTAAAATGCACCTCCAGTAGAAAACTGGGGCCAAGCTTGCCATGGCAGACGCCCTTTCCCGCCTGTATGTCCGTGCCTCAAGAGGGGAGAACGGGCTCAATCCAGACTGGCCTCTCTTAGTACTACAAACAAAAGACAAAGATTCCCCCCAGCATAACCAAAATAACAAAGAAAATATTTCAAAAATGAACACCTATTTGCTGACGTATATGGGACCCTACACAGAAAGATGTCTGGCAGCACAACCATTCCCTAATCCCCACACATAAGCAAGTAGACACCATCCTAAGCTATCACAGAGACCTCGGACATACCAAGAGCCAAAACTTATATGAGTTACTTAAGCATAAGGCCTGGTGGTCAACCTTATATTGCAATGTTTAAGAAGTTCTAGACCAATATGAGGTATGCAAAAAGTTTGCCAAAATCAAACCCCCGCCAAAATCAGTACTTCCCATCCGCACACAACTACCTTTCAAAGTATGGGCTCTTGACATTGTTGGCCCCATGCCAGGAAAACACAATGACAAGAAATATATCATCACCGCCATTGACTTTGCTACAAGATGGCCAGTAGCCCAAGCAGTAAAGGCACACACTGGCAACAATGTATGACAATTTATTGGCAAGGAGATAATCAGCAAGTTTGGAAAGCCAGAACTCCTGATAACTAATGGAGGGAAAGAATTAACCTCCAAAACCAGCAATATATACCTCGCAAAAAATGGGGTCAAACACACTGCAACAACACCATACCACCCATAGGCCAATGGACGTGTAGAGCAGCTTAATGATAGCCTCGTACAAGCCTTAGCCAAACTCACCGCCGGGAGACCTGAAGACTGGTATAAGCAGCTATTGACTGCACTACTTGTGTGCCAAACCCAAGTGAACAGATCCACTGGAAAAAGCCCTTTTGAGTTGGTATACAGCACACAGCCAAATATCATTCAAGCATTAACAGGACACAAACTGGAAATTCCTAGTGAAGTCCCCCCACGTTGTAGAGGCTAACAGCAAACAGACAGTGAAGGAGGATGAATGTCTTCAAAAAAACCTTTGTCCCCATCTGCAATAGACATGAAGTTAGGGACAAAGTTTGGGTTATGAACATTGACAAGAGCAAACTACAACCCAAGAAAGTGGGGCCAGCAATCATTATAAAGGTAAACAACAATAACACTTACCTTGTGCAAGGGCTTGAGAAACGTAAGCAAGACAAGACCCTACACCATGATTGCCTATAACCCTGCAAAGCAAGACAGAAACAACAAGAAACGGCCCTGCCTGCCACAGAACAACAATTAGTCCAATACGGCGCACAGGATCCTGACAACCTCCCTGACAACCTGCCCCCAGAGGAGGCTGACCTTCAGTTGGGGGGTATTGAAACCGCAGGCTTGACCGTCAGCAAGGCTCTAACCAAGCAGGTTTGTGACCCGCAATCCAATTACCCGGTCACTCAAAGCCAGACTAGGAAGTCAACTCAAATTACCAAATCCAACAACATGAACATATGATGATCCTTTAGGGTGGATACCTTGTTTTGGCACTTGACTCATTACCAGGATTAAGCCACCCCCGTCTTCCATCCAACTGTGTTATCAATAATCATGTTCCTGTTACCCATTGATTCACAATGACTATATAATCACTATCTCACACTAAAGATTATTATCTAGCTTCTAAATATTTTTTCCCTTGTAACTCTGCTAAAACAGCATAGTTGCAACAGCTTGAAGAGCTATCTCCTGTTTTAGAGAGTAATAGACCCTTGTTTGATGCCCCAACTGTATTTTTCTCTATAAAGAGGGTCCCTTACATCTAATTAAGAGTGTTACCAATTTGACTTTGCTGATCCCCACACAAGTTATCCTTTGACTCCAAACCTTACATGAAACTTGCCATTGTGCCACCCCCTGTGGCATTGTGGCTTTCCCTCATATTATATTAGTCATGATACTAATTAATAAATCTTATCTTGTTATATTCATTATTGTCCTTTTTATTGAACTGTTGTCTTCCCCAATCAAATACTGAACTACTGTTGGTTCAGTTGCAACAACCTGTTCAGATATCCAGCTATGCTAATTCAATTCACACCTGACCTCTGATATTTGATCTGACTTGAGTCTCTGCCACAGAAAACACAATATAAGCCTAAAAGATTGTCCAATAAAATTACTCTTCTTCTCTAAACCTATCTTCTAAGCTTCCCCAAAAGTTGCTCCTCATCAATATCATGAAGCCAAAAACTTAAATGGTTTAAAAGCCAATAAACCTTTAATTTAAAGAAGATTCTGGAGTAAGCATGTTGTAATAGTCTTTCTATAAAATAAAAAAGTAAATATTGATCCAACTAGTCTAGTTTCTTAAATCTCAATGTATAGATTCAAGAACTCTAAATTAAAATATTTTTTTGTTTTTAAAGCTAGATTATTCTTTTACAGAAGAATAAATTCAAATAGATGATTAATCATAGCATACAACTTAAGCCTATTATGTATAAATATGTAGGGTGATTAAAAATTGTATTTAAAGTATTGAAAAGATAAATTGAAGCTATCAAACAACTTGTTTTTATTGATTCAACACAAAAGTCTAATGTTTGGATAAGTATACCTTGTTTTAGGCTGTACCTATAAAAGTGATTATTTCTTGACTACCTAATTTATTTCAATATTCAAGATTAGAAGTCCAGATTTTTCATCCCACTTAATATTGCTTTGAAACCAAAGCTCACTCTTTGGATTAATATGGAAAAATTATAAGTGCTATATTAGAACTAAATTGATAAACCAAGTCATTATATTTGTTGAAAGCAAACCTATGTGGTAGGATAAAACATAACAAAAACTAACAACTTTTTTACAGTAGTTTTAAAAGCTATGGCAACAACCAAAAATAACTCAGATTTAAACAAAATAATTTCAGATTTAAGCAAAATCCAACTATCAGGTTAAAATATACACTCTGTCAACAGGGTTTATTGGTGTTAATGGGAAAAATGAGTCAACACAGCAACAAAGGGCTCACAAACAAAGCAAAACCATTCAAAATACAATCCCAAAATACATTGATTCACAAACAAAATGGTGTGAGTTGACTTTTGGTGTACATATATTTACTATGTGAATTGGTGACAAAATATACCCAAGCAAGGTGAGTCAAAACTCAATCCAAAAACAAAACACAATAGCAACTTGCTATGTAAACAAAGTCACTCACTCAGTGTGTGCAATAGATTGTAATCAAGAATGATACCAAGGTATCTAAAATAAGATACAAGATCTGAAACATAAATTTTAAAAATATTGTGTTAGGTGTTTGAATTTGGCAGTAAAATCTAGGAAAATGGGTGGATTTTTTTGAGTATTCTAAAATGGGCGTTGTAAAACCAAAAACAACTAATTAAAAAATAAAAAATCTATAATTGGGATATTGGGTGGGAAAAAATATTAATTGAATATCCATATTCAGATAAAAGCAAAAATTAAAATTAGGGAGTAACTTAATTGAGTTTTATTTAATATTTTATTAAATTGTAAAATGGAAGGAACATAGCAACAGACTACCAATACACCTTTTGTGCGCCGCAGTTGTGGTTGCCCCTGCAGGTCAAAGAACAGAGTTAGTGCAACACAAATTCCTACTCAAGGAGGAGACGGGAGAGGAGAGTTTGATAGTGACGCTGCACTGACACAGCTGGTTTGAGGAGCACAAGCTGCTAGGGTGCAGAGAATAAACCCTTGGGTCCCCAAGCTGACCCAGAAGCCCACCAAGGTTGCTTTCACCAAGAAAGTTAGAGATAAGAAGGTAGAACTTACTTCATATGTGTTTGACATTGTGTACCGGCAAGAGTTGGTCCCATCAGCCATGCTGGAGAAGGTGAAGCCTGTACTTGATACTAGCTACAAGCCCTACGTCAGTGATGGCAATCAGGAGGATGACAAGGAGCCCAAGTTTTATAAAAACCAATGAGGTACAGTTAGTGCTCAAAAAGATTTCTGTCTTCTACAACAAGGTGCCCATGCCTTGCAAGCCTGTCACCAATCAGGATCCCAGTTCATCTGAGCCTACTAAGCCCTCTCAGAAGCGCATCCCAGATATCAAACGCATCATCCTGCTCAAGCCAATGTATGGATCTGGTGACTACAAGGCAGCCACAGCCATTGTTGGAGTGGATCCCAAGTACGCCTGCAAGACCTTCCACAAATTCATCAATACTGGCTGTGCCCTTGCTGCGGAGAAATCCTTGTGTGTTTCTACCATGCTCACCAAGGAGCACAAATGGGCAATCCACCAGTGGATAACCCAAGATTGCCATCTTGAACTGGCAAATATACATGCCATGGTCAAGTCTGCTTTTGGGATTGAGGCCTCAATTTCCTTCTATTATCATTTGGTCAAGGGAATGCGCTTTTTCTGGAAAAAGCTTGGGGTATCCCCCTACAATTGGAACAGCCCAGCCAATAATGAGACCCAGAAAAATTACACTGAGGTGTACACTGCTCTCAAAGCTAAGGGGACAGTCAAATTTCATTATATTTACAAATTGGCATTTGCCTTGTCAATGTGAAATGGGTATGGCTATGTCCCCAAAGGCTCCAATGACAGGATGGCTTGGCGTGCTGCAGGCTGCACCACAGCCTACTCAATGGTGGCTCTCCTTGGTCCAAAGGGGGTTGAGCTGTACCAAATGATACTAGGCTCCCACAATAGCCGGACCTTCCTATCATTTCTCCAATTGGTCCAGGAGCCCCTGAGGCGCACAAGCCTGGGCTTCACCAATGTCATTGTGTTGGACAACGTTGGTCTCCATAAGGTGGCTGATATTCTTGAGGAATTCCCAATGCTTGATACTAGCATTGCAGTGGGCCCCCAGCAATTGGCCACAGCAAATTTGCGCCTTCTCTTCCTCCCAGCCTATTTGCCCTTCCTAAATCCCATTGAGGAAGTCTTTGGGTGGCTCAAGCAATTTGTCAAGCAATGAACCCCAACTGGGACCAAGGAACTGTTTGATTTGCTGCAGGCCAGGATCCACATCCTCCCAGCTGAGACAGTGGCCAAATTCTATGGCCATGCTGATTCATTCATTCCTGTGTGCCTAGCCAAACAGCCAATTAATTAAAGGCTTAATGTGTCCAATTTTTTTTATATTCTCTAATTTACTATTCAAGATTTATTAATTATCATTTTATATTTAGATGTTTCTAAGCCCACAATCACATTCAGCAGGACCATCAATGGAGGTCAGTAATTTATTTATTTTATATTAATTTTTTTATTATGTCATCTGAGGTTATTTCAAAGACTTGATACTGGATTAAGTGAATATATTTATATTACTCTTATCAAATAAATATTAAAATCAAATTAAAAAAATTAAATGTAAAATGCACAAGTTAGAATTTATTTTATTAATATATAATTTTATGCTTTTATGAAACTGTTTCCGCAATATATTTTGCAAAACTTGTTTGCTGAAATAAAAATTATAAAAATTTATTAAATAAAAATAATATAAATTGTAATAAAATGTATTGGAATCATATTTTTATTGTGTGCGCCTATAATGAGTCCTTTGGTATGTACCCACCCCGCAAAGGAGGTGGCGCACAACCTCCACCGCCACACCGTGGACAGTGGATACACCCTGGTTAAAATATTCTTGGCAGCTAGTAAAAGGGAGAAGGGTTAGGTGGGAATGTAGAAGCAGCTTCTCTGTTGGGGCTGCAAACCTATAAATCCCTGCCAGGATCAAGGCGTCTTGTATCACGTGGTCCACTGAGTTGTACCTGGGGGGGCCTTCTTCCCATCCAGGGAGATCCTGGCCTTGTCAATCCCTAGGAGGACCCCATCAAGATCCTCCACATCAGTGCTCATCCCAAAGTAAAACAGGAACCCCAGGTAAACCACCAGATGAAGCCTTTGTCCAGCAAAGGCTTCAGTGAGCTTGCACAGCTTATTGTGTACTGTACTTATTTTCTTTTTGTGTTTGGTTTTAGCAAAGGTCAGCTCCATGGCTGCAGGAAGCCCTGTCTTGTCAGCACTCCAGGCCAACCCAAGGTCAGAAAGGAGGATTATGGTCTTCTTCACAGCTGTTGCGTCTGTAACAGCCAATTTTGCCACTACACGCCCAAAGTTCTCCATTAGGTAAGATATTGTGTGCTCCACTGGGAAGCAGAAGCAAGCAGCCGCATGGGCTCAGCCCATCTCTGGTACATCCTTGAATAGGAGCGTCTCTAGGACGTCCCAAACAAGCTCAATGGAGTTTACACAGTAAACTCCACTGAGGGATACCAGGTCCAGGCGGACCAGTTGGGCATCCTTGTAGGCAGTAAATGTTCACTCAGATGCTCCCTTGACATGCATCAGCCCAGCCAATGCCTCCTGCAACATAGGAAAGGACCTGTGGAGGCGGTCCTCCAGCTCCCGCAAGACAGGGGGGACAGAAACAGCTTCTTGGACACATGAGTGATGTAGTTGGTGTAGAATGTGGTAGGTACAAAAGGAACCAGGACCTGGTGGAGTTCACCATCAACATCTTCTAAAAAAAGTTAAGTATGTTGAAAATTTATTAATTTTATTTTTTAGGTTACCTTCTTGTGTTTCTTCCTTTCCTGCAGCCTTGGCTGGCTTTGCCATTCTTTGCGCAAGAAGTTGAGCAGGCAATTCTATGTCCTCTTTCCTGGCGCATTTGGCTGGCTTAATATGGGCATACATTTCTGGGTCATCTGTCTAGACAGACAGCGCAGACAGGGCAAAAGACTTGAACTGGAGGCCCTTGACCACAGTTTTTTGAATATTTAGTAATTGCTCAATTGTCTTCTCTGGGGTGTCTGGTATTTTTGTCATAAGGGCCTTTGCAGACACCTTGTCTATTTTATCCCCTTCAAGGACAGCAGACTTAACTCTTGCTTTGACCTTGCAGTCAATCTCTTTAATTTCAGCAATTGCTGAGTTGAGGTCTTTTAGCAGCTTCTCCAATTCTCTCATTGATTTTTTACTAACCTTTTCATATGTTTTTATAGCTTTCATCCCAATAAAATCTGTATTATTCTAATACTATTGCCTCTTTATTTATTCCTGTTTGTTTTCCCATTTGCTACACTATCCCATATTTTTACCCATTGTGTATATTTTTTATGCTCATCTCAATATGTGTTGTTTTCTTTGTGTTGGCATTGTTTCCTTAATTGCCATATTATTTTTGGCGCTTTGCACAGCCCCTTGTGAAAATATTAACAACAATTTAGTGATCAGCTAAATTTGAATTAGAAAATTATAGGTTAACTTTTTTAGATAAAGTTGTTACTGATCCAAATTTAAAATCTTAATGATAAACTTTAGGCCAATCAGGAGCCAAGTGATAAAGTAATTGTTGTGACATAAAGGGTCATTCAATAATTCTTTGATGTATGTGCACTAATTAATATGATTGGCTGATTGTTTTGCTATTGTGCACCATTGCCGCTGTGGCAAGTTGTTGATGGACTAGTGCCCAATTGTCTGCTGGGTTAGCACTAGTCCATCAACAACTTGCCACAGCAACAATGGCGCACAATAGCAAAACAACCAGACAATCATATTAATTAGTGCACATGCATCAAAGAATTATTGAATGACCCTTCATGTCACAACAATCACTTTATCACTTGGCTCCTGATTGGCTTAAAGTTTATCAAAGATTTTGAATTTGGATCAGTAACAACTTTATCTAAAAAATTTAACCTATAATTTTCTAATTCAAATTTAGCTGATCACCAAATTGTTGTTAATATTTTCACAAGGGGCTGTGCAAAGCGCCAAAAATAACTGTGTTCTGGATCTAGATACACAACATAGTAAATATATGATTTATAGAAATAAGCTGAACATAAAGAATATAGCCAACTATAAACAAAGAGAACATGAACAATTAAAATTCAAAAAAAGATAATATAAATAGAAAATGTTTGGTGACAGGGGGTTAATTGGGGCAGGGAGGGAGTGATGCCTAGTAGGCAGAATAGCGCAAAAAGGAAGACGTAGAGGCGGTGCTGACCTGGGGGGTCTGGGATTGGGTGGGTTGGGCTTGCGGGTGAGTGGTGTTGGCGGCAGGGGTGGAGGCAGGAGGATTTTGTGCAATGGCTGCCATATGCAACTTGTCATATCCCTCATCTGTCATTAGCTTGATTGGCTGATAGGTGGCTGTGGCACGGGGTGGGAGGCGCTTGTCTTTCTGTGATTGGTTACCCATGTTCACATGGAAAACCATTTGCACAAACAAGTCAGCCACCAGTTGGTGACCAAAGAGAGAATTGTGGTCAAGGACCCCAAGATAGAGGTCATTGAAAGCCTGAGAGCGGCGCTCCTGGAGTGTATCTCCAATATTAAAGAACACAACATCAGCCAGATGGATGTCAGTGTGACCAGCTGGGTACACAAAGGCCTGGTGCCCGCATTCCTGGATGACCTCAAGGGCAGTGGAGCTACCCTCCATCTGGTGGCTCAAGAAAACCCAGTACTTGGAATTCAAGCCATCCCAGGAGTCAAGTAATCCACCAAGGATGTGGTTGTACAAGTAGCCATCAATGAAATCTGGGTTTGTCTGATAGTAGATAAAACCCTTGGCTGAAACAGCCAGAAATGCACCAATGAATGTCCCCTTCTTGGCCTTCTTCCTTCTATTCTTGGAAATGGCTTTTCCTTGATTGCCAAAATCATCAAAAGCTATTGATAGCTTGTAATAGGAGATGAATATGACATCATCAGTTAGACTAGTCAGGCATTGGTCCAGGGTTGATTTGATGATGGTGTCATATGGGGAATCCTCAGCGCCATCCCATTGGTTGCCGGCAAAATTGGTAAGAACCCATATGGAAGCCACCTTTCCGTGCATCCAGAGCTGCACCATGCGCTCAGAGACCCATATGTTATGGTGCACAAGCTGTTTGCAGACCTGGTTCAAGGGAAGCTTGGGATCCTGCTGGAGGAGGTCAAGCATGATTGGGTATGCCTCAGATATTTGTGACTTGGGGGCCTTCTTGGGCTTCTTGGCTGTCCCAATCAGATTCCCCCTGTTCATCAGGTTGTTGAATTCCTTCATGACAGTAGCTCAGGTAAATTGCAACTGGGCAGCAAACTGTTCCCAGGACAGACCCTATAGCTTCAGTGCAAAATTTCCTGAAGAATTTGTGCAGTGATGACTTGTTGCTTGGGGTGCTGGGCCAGGGGAGCTGAAGACTGATTGGCTGTAGGGGGGCAGGTTGGCTGGTGGCAGGAAGTTGTTCCAAATCAAGGTTGCCATCCTGATTGATTGGTTGGTGGGCAGCTTGTGAGGGGGCGGGTACAGGAGCAGGGGCAGATCTAGACACAAAGTAACTATTAAACAAGTTAAAGCCATATGGGTCAGGGTCAGTAACAGGTCAGCTTTCTCGTTAAATGCCTCAAAGGCTTGGATGTAAACAGGTGCCTCCACGTTCTGAGCCTTGCCCCCATTGAAGCTGGCTTGGCTGCTGGCGCTGTCAAAGATATTGCTAGTAAAAACCATTGTAAAAAATCTAGGATAAAATCACTAAAGTAGAAATTTTAAAAATTAATGATTTGTTTTTTTTGTAATCTTGAGTCCATATTTGAAAAGTTCTCAAAACCATTCCATACAAATCTGGAGCCATGAAAATGAATAAAATGTCTCTGTTCCTAAATTGGATAGCTGTTGATTGGCTGTTAAACTATTATTTTTCTATTTTAGGCTGCTCACACTACACATCTTGTGTGACTTCATTTTGTTTTTTACTTGTGGAATCTTGCTTCTGGATTGCTCTAATTTTGTTGCCTTTTAGTCCTTCTGTCAGTGCCTCATATGAATCCTGATTGGATTATAATATACTCTGGAACAGCATCCATCCATTTAAATTGTTGCGTCAGTTCATTTTGTTTGTGGTTTGAACTACACTGCTTGATGTTTGATATAATTTTATATAATGGGCTAGTGAAATTTTGTTTTTTGTTTGACAGTTCATTTATTAACCAAAAAATTTAAATTATTTGAATCCTGAATCTTGCACAACTTGGATTTTGTTCAAATTTGAAATCATTTTGTTTAAATCTGAGGTATTTTTGATTGTTGCCATAGCTTTTAAAACTACTGTAACATAGAGCACCCAGGCATATTTACAAGAAAGAGAGTTGCAGTCATTCCAACCTAGAATAAAAGGCTTTAAACAACTAGCTACTTTTATAATAATTTAGCCATTAATCAAAGCATACATCAACATATATATAGCTTATAACTCATCTTATGTGAGAGAAAGTGTCAGGATACCAGGAGTAATGTGATGCTCCAGAAGGTGAGAGAGGATTAGAAGCAGGTACTGGCATGGCCCACCAGATGATGGGACCTAACTTTACCAGGTAGGAAAGGGCTTTGCCAGCTACAGCCCAGGGCCTGGCTGCTGGCAAGGCAGAATCAGTCAATCCTGTGAGCGCCAGGTAAAGCACTCCCAGGAATTGACTACTCTGGCCAGAGGTATCAGAAGTAGGTGGGATTGAGATGATTGGTTTGGGTGTTGGGGGTAGTCCCAATGGGACCAAGTAGGCAGCAGGATTGTTGTATTTCTGTTGAAGATCAAAGGGTATATAGTGAGTTCTCTGCCGTCACAGACAATTTGGTAGGGATTTTTGGGGGCATTTGGGTGGGTGTACCACTACAAGTCTTCCAAGGTCCATGGTTTGTGGTCAGAGTTGTGGGGATACTCAGTGAAGTTCACAGGGCTAAATGGAGCGTTGGGTGGGCCATATTAGTCAAAAGCTTCAGCTTTATCAACCAAGGTCTGGTGGCAACTGCCAGAATTAACTCATTCTGCAAGTTGACTTACTATATGTCAACAATCAGAATTAAAAATCCTTTAATTCTGACAGCATTGAAAAGTCAGAATTAAGTTTTAACTCATGAAGACTACTAAATGTTGACACTTTTTTAATAAGCAGAAACCTGTTTCCTGAACATTTTACTTAATAAAAATTAAGCTTCAAGATATTTTTTAGAGTAATGTGACAACATAGATTTTAAAAAGTCCATAAAAAATTATACATGACAATTAAAAAAATTCATAAAAATACACTTTTATTTTATTTTACTATGAAATTAGCTATCTTTACTACAATAAATTTTTTCCCACTTATAAAAACAAAAAACATCCAATACACAAAAAGATACTACATAAAAAAGTTACATATTATAGCAAAACAAACAATCATAAACAATAATGTAAAGTTTTTATATATTAAAAACTACAAAAAACATATAATTTACTTGTAAAATACCAATATAGGCCATGTAATACAGTCTAAAGCATCAAACTATCAATAGAAAATCAATGGTTTTATAAAAACAGTATCATAAATTATTAATGAGTTATTTGGAATAACTATTTATTTAAAATATTATACTTAATATATAAGAATCATATAAAAAATTAGTCAATACTCTATAAATTTAATTAAAAGCTAGACTGTAATCACCTGGTTGCCATTAAGAACTGTGGCAATCTTCTTGATGTTTTCCCCAATCTCTGAAAGCTTATATTTGGCCTTGTTGACGTCCTTGATCTTCTCTTGATACTGTTTCTCTTTGGTTGTTCTCTTCTTCTTGGATGGGTGGTTCTCAATATCTCTGATGGATGCAGCAGTCTTCCCCTGTTGGACTTTGAGGTGCTCATAGAAGGTGTTGTATCTGGGCTTGATTCCAAAGGAGGACTTGATATGCTTATGCCAGCCCTCCAAAGATTAATTAGTTTTCATCTCATCCTTAAGAACTTCCTGATAGCAGTTCCAGTTGGCTTTGGCTCTGGGCTTGCTCTGGCGCTTAGTGACCTTATGTCCAATCCACTGTGGTTCATAATATTCAATGAAAGGGTAGAAGGCACCATCATGTTTCTTGGCATATAGATCCTTGCATAGGAGCTCAAAGGCTTGTCTAGCATGCTCTGGCTTTACAAAGGCTAGTGCTACAAACTGCTGAATTAAGAACTTGCACTTTTCTGATGTATCTAGAAAGTGAAGCTTGCTGAGCTCAGGCAGACCCTTTAGTTGCCTGTTGACAGCCTGACAATAATGGGAAAAACACCCCTGGACCTGTCCATCAAAGGTATTTACAAAAGCGTTATACTGGGTAGTTTCATAGTCCATGATTATAGTTGAGGATCCAAGTGCTTTATCTTGATCTTCTTTTTATGCAGCAAGGGTGGCTTCATCCTTTTCATCATCATCTGGATTGGCTCTAGTGTTATGGCCAGGGGGACTCTTTTTATTATTGAGTAGGGCTTTGATGCCCTCCTGAAGAATTTTAAAGGCCTTTGTGTAGATCTCTTCTGTTTCCCCAGGAAGCAGAAAGTAGGCAAATGGGAGCACCTTGTCTTCAATAAAGGAATGTACAACCCATAGTTGGTAAAAAAGGCGGGGGCATACTGCAAAGGTACTGTCACATAACCAGGTCTCTGAATCTCTTAACTGCTCCAGGTTCTGTTGTGTAGAATAGCATATAATTATTGCCTCTTCTTTAGGCCCATCATCATGTAAAAGGAATATATCATCACCATTGAACATATTTAACTCCTCTGTCAAGACTAACTCTCCTTGGACCATGGCAGATTTCTTATGGGGGAATAGATCACGGCGTTTGTCACATGTGTACTTCGCTAACTGGTTGTGGTCAGGGATGAGCTTCAGGTTCTCATTACTTAGGTGTGTAGTGGCCTTAACTGCCAGATCAGAAGCCTTGACATCTTTGGAGACTGGGACCTTTGGTAGAGGTACCACTTTAGAAGCTTTTCAATAAGATTTATTGGAACATTGCATGTGTGCTCTCCTTTTTCACTAGTGACTTTATCCCATCCTTCTGTATTGATCCTGGCAGTGCAGCTTCTATCTTCACATACATAATGCTTGCTTCTTCCTGCTCTCTTCTGATTGTTGCAATTGAAAACATAGCCATCACAGAATAAACTTGCACCTCCTTTGACAGACATTAGAGGGAAAAACTGAGGGAACTTCTTTGGGAGTTTAAACTCTCCTTTGATGTTACATATATTGTGAACCTTTAGGGGATCTCATGGGCCAGTTGGTGCTTGATGATAGTCAGAAAGGTAATCATCAGGATCTTCTTTATTGATACTTGATGAGGAGGATGGAGGTGCAGATTTGTTGTGCAGTGGAGGGGAATTATCTGGAGTTGGATTCTTGCGCTTCTTGGACTGGGATGAGCTTGATTCCTTGGGGCTTGATTCCTTTGAGCTTGATTTATCTGGGCTTGACTGGGGTTCTGAACTCTTGGGTGTCTTCTTTCTTCCTTGCTTGTTTAGTGGAACCTCATCTCCTTCTGATTGATACCAGCTTGGAGAAGAGGAGGGGGCAGGGGAGGGCTCTTTACTTTCAGGGTCTGGCGTCTTCTCATTTGTCTTCTGTTTCTTTGAGGGCTCTTTGGCTGGTTTTCTGTTGGGGCATGGACTTTGGGCCTTTCCAGAGGCTTTGGGTACTTTCTTGATTGACTTGGGGTTATTTTGTGGCTTCTTGGAAGATTTGTCCTACAATAATTAGAGTATTGTTCATAAAGTAAGAATAATCATGTGAAACATGAATAAAATTAAATAACAATCACTTGTTTTAATTTTTTTATTAAGTAAATAGTTTATGGAGGTATGGAAAGTAATTTTAGAGCTAGTTTATTAGTAAAGAATAGAAAAACCTCATGTTTAAATAAAATGTTGACATTCTGGTAGTCACAATAGTCAAAAATATTTAATTTAGTTTGTCAGCATAAAAAATGCTTTAATTTTGACGTCAACATACTGACAGTCAGCATTAAAGTAGAAAAACACTATGTAAATCACTTATAAAGCTTGGTTAATATTTTCCAGAGTTGGTTTTTTAAGTCCAAAACTGATTATTTTTAAATTTAAAAAATTTAAAGATTTGCATATGTAACTTATGAAAACTAAATAATAGGGATTGTAGAAGGAAGTCTAAAGTACAGCCCTGAGTACTTTGGCCTGAATTACCATACCATTGTATGTGTGCTTTTTGTTAAGCGGCAGTGTTTTACTAATAAAAAAGTGAAGGTGTCAACATTCAGGCAGTCAGTGTTCTTTTATAGTAACTCTCCTATTAAATCTCACTTAAATTATATCACTTTGTTTGCTTAGCCAAACCCTTTTGTTGCAATATAGGCAACACATCAATTTGACACAAAGTCAAAATTATAATTACATATATAATTTCTGGTTTTAACATATGAGTTTTGGCTTAAGTGGACTTCCAGAAATAAGCTATAGTTTATCCAGTGAGTTTAAAATAACCATAAATATCTAAATAATACAAAGAATGCTATTAAAGTTGGCATATGTCTTTGTTCAATGCTTATTTTATTATTTATTTAATAAAAACAGTAGTATAAAATATAAAAAATTGTTATTTTTAGAATATTGTATAATTTATTAAGAAACTCATGGATTATTATTTGGGGTCAACATCCAGATATTACTTACTGTAGTTGACCTTAATGTAAAAGTACAAAGAAACTTACATTTTCATAGTAGATTATATTGGTTTTTTGGCTTAAAAATAAGCCTTTGTTTAAATGGTGTCAACATTATGTCTGTTCCTTTTTAAATTTGCAATTCTGACTTAATAATTCTCTATGAAAAATTAGCTTAGTTTTGGATATGCCTGATTCTGGCAGATAAATACTAAAATAATGTCAACTTACTGAATGTCAACAAATTGTCAACATTCAGTAAGTTGACTTGCAGAATGAGTTAATTCTGGCAGTTGCCAGTCTGGCTATTTATCCCTGTGGATGGGTACTGGTGCTTTTGTCATGCCCTGCCCCAAAGAGAAGGCTCTTTAAACTTACTTCTTTATTTTTTTGCTTTAAATTGATTTTTCTTATTGAAATTTTAAGTTAAAGGTTAATAATTAAGTACTTTAAAGTAATTTACCTTGTTTTTACATCAATTCACATTCAAATTGCTGTTGTTGTCATCTTCCTTATTCCTAAGCTATTTTTAATAGCTTATATATATTCTACTTTAAATTTAGAAGATTTTAAATTCTACTTACCTTTCAAAACTCCTGGTTATGTTGTTGCCTTTCCCCAGTGTCACGTTGTCAATCTGCGGTTCCTACTGGGCTTCTTTTCCCCCTTCTCCTCCAGGTTCTTACTCCAAAACTTCTTCAGTTGCTCCTGTCCTTGTAAGTTTTATCCTTTCCTATCATTTTCCAACTGAAAAAGATGTCCTATAAATAAAGAGCTTGTGAAGAGTAGGCTTTAAGCCAAAATTCTAAGTGATTTCTTCCCTTCAATCTTTATCAATTTTTAAAACTTCAGATCTTTAAATTTTAGGGATTCCAATTTTTAGTAATTCATTCTAAGTTTTCTTCTTTTCTTTTTCTTAGTTAAATAAATGGAAGTTGTAAAACAACAAGCCTTAGGCTTGTTATATCCATCATTTTTCCTTAAGGAATCTTTTAATAGTTACATGTACCAGTTTGCTGATGGATAGTATCCCAATATTGACATTCCCTTAGTTACTAGTTGTTCACTATTAAATACCAGGTTTTATCTTCTTTGTTTAAGGTTATTAAAATCTATCACTTATTTTTTAACCCAGTATAAGTTCTTAGCAGGATTCTGTAAAATTATATTACAGATATTACCTACCTTTTTATACCTTCTGAATCTTAACCCTAATGCTTTACATGCTTTGGTTTATAGCCTTGTGTCATAAATGACAATTTGGATGCTCCTTAATCCCAAAACACAGAGCCAGAGTCAAACCCTGGACAAAACCCTTCACAGGCTGCCAGACTCATAGGCTGGGAACCCAATAACCCACTACCAATTGATAAAGTTATTGCCAGCCCGCCAGGACCTGAACCTTTAACTTTCACGCAGGATTCTGCAAGAAAACTGCCAGTGCAAGATGCCAGGAATTTCCCCAAGGTGCCAATACCTGACATCAGTGGTTTGATCAGTGAAATGCACAAGTTTCCCAATGAGAGTTATTCTGAACTCTTCCAAAGTCCCGGGGAAGGCACTGAACCCAAAGAGGCACCCAATACCCAAATCCACAAACAGAAGGATTTGAAGTCTTCTCAACCCAAAGCAGCCAGTGTCAAACTGCCAGTGCCAAGTGCCACACTGCCATCTAAGACCCCTGATACCAAACTGCCCAAGCTCAGAAAACCTGATCAGGAAATGAAGCCTGGCAGTGTGATATAAATACCTGCCAGGCCAAGATCAATCCCCATTGTCATTTTTAAATAAAGATTATGAGATATTGGGTTCCCCAATTATTGCCATATATTATTCTTGTCATCTGCCAGTTAACTCAAAGATCATCTGACCCTCCTGCCAGCCATGTACCGCCTGCCAGGTTTCCCCTTTGGTCCTGTCCATTTCACATAGTATCCCTTAAAGTCTGAGTACAAGGACTACACTGCCAAAAACATACTAGCCTGGGATCCCTTGGCCAGATCTACAAATTTAACCAGATACAACCAAAAAGACCCTTGGTACATTACCAAATCCTGCTTGTTCAAAGATAAGTACAGCTTTCTTCCTGCCTACCAATTAGACATGGAACCACCTGTCATCCCTAAACCAATGCCTGCCTCTGCCACCAAGCTCCCCCTGGACTATACTAATAAGCTATTTGGAATTGTATATATTACTCTCAGAGGAGTAATATATACTATTGTCCCTGCTGCTGGTCTGTGGTTATGGGTGGGCAAGTCAATGTCCTACATCATTAAGTTAGCGCCAATTCTTTGGTGGGCCTTGCCCACCCAGTCCACAACCCGTCAGTTCTCAAACGCTAGCAAGCCGGCAGATCAGGGTTTGTTCCTTGACACCTTGCACCACTATGGGCAAGACCTTAAAGCTTTGGCAATTGCAAATGGAAGAGTATCAGAAATAGGTATGGAAAAAAATTGGTGAACCAAAGGTTCATAACAACTTTTATTGGTAAGGATGACAATACAGAACTTTTCAGGTGCTTCAGACTTATATACTTACTCACATGCAAGTGCCTCTGAGAATTCTTCTGGTGCTATCTGTGTGGCAAGGCTTGGCATCTCAGGTTCTGCTGTTTTGTTGGCTGCTTCATGATCATTTTTGGGGTCTTCAGAAACAGTTGTTTATCTTGTTGGTGGCCCATCTTGGCCTGGCTGACCATTGGTTCTGGCAGGTTTGGCTTCAGGGGTCATGAGGTTTTTTCCAATTTGATCACCATTCTTGGAATGGCTTGACAGGTATTTTGAGGTGAAGGAACTTGATTAAAAAAAGGGTTCCCAATTGGGAACCCCAAATTACTAAATAAAGGGTGAGCTTGAACTGGGAGCACTGGACAGCTAAAATTAGCCTGCTCAGGCCCAGTCAAACCCACCAAGGCTTGGGCATAGCTTTTGGGGCCCAGAACGGGCCCTGCACCTGGATTTTTGCTTTTCAAAGAAAATCCAGGTGCAGGCAAATCTCCCCTGCCTGCTTTCCCCGCCTGGCGGCTAGGAGCGGGTTCAATTTCCACCTGGGGCTTCAAAACTGTTACGCTTGTAACAGAAAGTTAAACTATTTATTACTAAAGTCTCTGTGCTTTTGGATATCTCTTTCAAAATAAATGGCAAATGAATTGCCTAGTCAGTGGAATAAATAATATCATATCAATATGTGTAGGGCTGTGTCAGATTTTGAGAGGATATTTTTTGAGAAGATTATCTCTAAATTGTTTCATTTAAGAGCAAATCTGGAAAATTGAATTTTGGATTTTTTTGAAATAAAAATTATATTTTTTTCTTCTTTAAAAAATTTAAAAATTTGAATTCAAAATTTGATTTAGTAAAATTATATTTCTTTAAATTTAAGTAATTATATTTTTTCTGGCTCATCCAGAAAACAGAAAGCCGTCTAAGGCCTTCTTTTTTTAAGAAATTATGGATTTCCCCAACATAAGGGAATCCAAAAGAAATAGACAGGACAATTACAGCATTTGCCATAATTTTCCCTTTTTGGGGCTGACACAGCCCTAAATATGTATAACAAATCTAACTGACAAAGTTGGACTTTAATTTAAGACTACACCCAGAAAGTGCTCTTTTACAAGTCTTGTTAGGTTCAAAAGACAGAGGTAATGTTCTTCTGCTTGTTATTGTCTGGATAGCAAATTCGATGCAAAACTTGTGATTTACTCAAAGCAACTTAAAAACAATAAATGGGATATATGAATTTACTTGTGTTGAAAATTTGAATAATTTGACCAAATATATAGTATTTGTCATCTAACATAATATGGGGGTTTGGAGAAGTTGAGGGGGTTAGCTATGAAGCTGGTGTGTAACCAAAAAGCGGGGATTTTGGGGTATTTGGGGGGTTTGGTTAACTGAAATCCAGTTAATTGATGGTTATTTCACACTTTTCCCCTTCATTCATGGCTCAATGAAACACCTTCATTCAATTCCCATTGATTACAAAATTGAGTGGCTGACCTTCTTGATCCACTAGGTAATAATTGTTTGATGTGGCATGGCCAATTACTTTGTAGGGGCAAGACCACTTTGGTAAGAACTTCTTACTTAGAGATTGTGACACCAAATTTTTAAATACTAATACTTCCGTACCAATTGGTATTTGATTGATTGTTGGCGCTGCGCGCTCTTTTGCTCTGAGTTTCTCAGTGGCATCTAGGACTTGAAATTTGGCTTGGTTGCAGGCTTCCAACATGATAGGTTCATTTGAGCTTATATTATTAACGTCCAAGCTTTTGATAGGAACATCATATAAGAGTTTGTATGGTTTAAACTTTGTTGTTACTTGAACTTGTGAGCAGTAGTTCTATAAAGCTGCGGGTAAGTGGTTGTCCCAATGTGTGGCGTCTTCTGTTGTGATCTTCTCCAAGCTTTGGATCAAGGTTTGATTGAAGCGTTCTGTTAATTTGTTGCATTGTGGATTGTAGGTGGTGGTAAGTTTATGTTTGGTACTAACCATCTTGCAAAATTTTTCTACCAGCTTGTTTTGAAAGTGATTTCCTTGATCACTTAGTAGGACTGAAGGAGATCCATATACAGTAAAGATCTCTTTGTAAAGGAACTTGGCCGCGGTCTCTGTGTCATGCTCTTTGGTAGCTCTGGCTACAAGCCATTTGGTAAAGTACTTCATTGTGACTATAATGTATTTGTTTTCACTAACTCTCTCTGTTATAGGTCCAATGTAGTCAATGCCCCACATTTCAAATAATCTGCTCACTGTGATTGGGTTGATAAGCTTGGCTACTGGATGTTTCTTTTCAAAGATCTGGAACTGGTGACAGCTCTTAATGTATGTTCTGATGTCTTCAAAGTAGTTGGTCCACCAATACTTCTCGCGTAAATTGTCTGCTGTGGTAAGGATTTCATAGTGTCCAGTTCCTTTATGGACTTTGTGTATTCTCAGCTGGCGCTCTTTTATCTTGGGGACCTTCACAATGCAACCACACATACTTCTGTACAGGGCTTCTCCTAGGATCACGTGGTATCTGCTCTCCTTGAGCACAGGTAATTCTGTGTTCATTTCCTCTGTGGTAAGCATACAGTATACTACATATAACTTGGGTTTGTAACTTTCTGCTAACACTTCCATTAGATATGACTTGTGGACTTCTTGTCTTGAGAGACCATTGGCAACAGTGTTCTTCTTCCCAGGTATATTATTTATGTCCATAAGATATTCAGACATTGCCATCACCCAGAGCATGTGTCTGCCGTTCTCTTGTTGTTTGCTCAGGATGAAGGACAATGCCATGTTGTCAGTATACAAGATAATGTGATTTTCTAGTATGTATTACTTAAAATTTCACAGTGCTCTAACCACAGCTAACACTTCTTTGTCATAGATGCTGTAACGTAGCTCTGGGCCACTGAAAAACTTGCTGGTGTACTTGACGGGTTAAAAAGGTTGTCATGTTCTTGTGCAAGGACTTCCCCTGTTGCTTCTTCTGAGGCATCAGTGAAAATTGAGAACTTATCCTGGAAGTTTGGATGGATCAGGACAGTCTCCTTCATGAGACACTCTTTCAATGTCTGAAAAGCAACCTCCTGTTCAGGGGTCCAGGTAAACTCAGTCCCCTTGTGAAGTAACTTGAATAGAGGTCTAGTTATGTCACTATAGTTCTGTATGAACAGGGAATAGTACCCAACGGTACCAATGAAGGACTGTAGGCAGGCAACATTGGTAGGTACAGGCCACTTTGAAATTGCTAACACTTTGTCAGCATCAGGATGCACTCCAGCTTTGTCCACTATATGACCCAATACATGAATTTTGGTCTGGCAAAGTAACAGCTTTGACTCATTTACAGACAGCTGAGGCTTACAAATACGGCCAAAGACCTTGATAAGTGTTTCCAAATGCTCTTCCAAAGTAGCGCCAAACACTGTTATATCATCTAGGTAGACTGTCACCTTCTTTTACAGGAGATCCACAAAAATGGAGTTCATAGCACGCTGGAAGGTATGTGGGGCTCCACAGAGTCCAAACAGCATATGCTTATACTGATATTGACCTTGCTTAGTGATAAAGGCTGTCTTACTGATGCTTGCAGGTTCCATTTCCAACTGGTGATATCCCAAGAACAAGTCTATGTTAGTGAAGTACTTGCAGCCAGCATATGATGCCAAGATCTTGCTGATTAGAGGCAAAAGATAGTTATCAGCCTTGGTGACTGAGTTCAAAGGTATGTAATTACACACATACATAACTTTCCATTCTTTTTAGGCACAATGACTACAGGCAAAGACCAGGATGATGCAAACAGCTCAATGATGCCCTTGGACAGCAGGCAGTCAATCTCCTGTTCTATGTAGTCCTTGTACTTCTTGGATAAACGATAAGGTGCTTTACAGATAGGTTTTGCTGTTCCATTGTCAATAATGTGTTTCTCTAGATTTGCGGGTGGTAGAGGATCATCCTCATCACAAAAGAGGCCCTTGAACCTGCTCATGGAGGTGGAAAGTTTCCCCTTCTGACTAGCAGTTAGTCCTTTATTCTTTTCCGCAGCCTCTGTGACGGTAAGGAAGGACTCCCTCCCCCCATCTTCCTGTAACTTCAAGTAACTGACATCTATAGAAACCAGCTTGTTGTTGCGCTCAATGAACCTATTGTGGCAACAGAAAGATATAGTGACTCCAAAGTCACTTAGAGCATGATGTTGCAGAAGAATATTATACCTGGTAAGCACAAAGATAGCCGCAGAAATTAACACACAGACACCACAGATCTCAATGATGAGGTCATGCACGGCTTCCAGGCAATCTTCTGTCTTATCATTTTCAAAGGTAAACTTCTCTTTGACTCTACTTTATTCTTGTACTACTAATGATCTTAGGAAAGATTCAGATATGATGTTAGACGTAGATCATCTGTCCAGAATTATAGATGTGGGGTGGCCTTCTACCTCCCCATCAATATGTGATGCTCCCTTGCTGACGGCGTCAACTACTTCCTGGGCCTCTTGTGGATTCTCTTCCATGACTGCAAACTGCTCTTCCAGATCTCTGGCTCTGGTGGCCCCAAGGTAATTTACCATCTGAGCTCTAACACTGGGCGCTATTTCTGCCAAATTATATAGGGATATTGGAACCTGGGTGTCTGCAAGGATCTTCAGCACATTAAGCTTAGGAGGCTTCACTTCAGGTAATAATGGTAATTTGAGCTTTGGTTTCTTTAATGTGGCTGTTTTAGAGAAGGTTCAACAGGGTAAGTCTCATCTTCCTTATCCATGGGGATCCCAAAAGGTTCTGGCTGTTGTGCCTCATGGTCAGGTGGTTGAGCTGACTGGCTAAGATTTGTCTGTTCCGGCTCAGAGGCTACAGGGGCGCCTGATTAGGTAAGTGAGCATCAGGGGTAGACTGTTGAGGCTTGGCTGCCTCAGCCTCTTTTTGCTTCTCAGGTGTATTATAGGGATGAACAATGTGACTGAGTCTGTGCTTCTGGGCCACATTTGTTCTTACTGCCGCCATGCTTTCCACCAAGTAGGATTCATCTTTAGATGTGGCAGGCTCCAACTCCTTCTTAGTTTTGGGAGCAACTGTGGTAAGTTTGACTTCCTGGTGATTGACTCCCTGGTACTTGACACTTTGTCAAGTACCAGGGAGTGGAGTGCCGCATATGTGAATCTATTAGTATTTTTGGCTTAACTGATTTTAAGCTAATTTTTACTAGTAATTTAGGGGGTTTGAAACAAAAAACCAAGGTTAAATTTACTCAAACTTGACTCCATTTAATAATTTGGTTAGCTAAAATACCAATTTAAGGGGCAATTTATAAGTAGATTTACTAATAGAAATTAAAAAACCTGTGTTTGACACTCTAAAACAAAAAGTGACCAGTTTGACACTTTTTAAGCCAAATTTTAATTTTATTAATAAAATACATATGCACTTATATAAAATTTGTTATTTACTATTATATTTTTATTATTAGTGTCCATAGTTGTCAATTAGGCTCCCAAGCACCACTATACTGGATTTAGTGATATAGACATTAATCAAATACCCCACTTGTTTTACATTATGTCATTCCCGGGTTTGTGGATACAAGTAGTGCCACATAAATTAAGCCCAATTTATTAAGAGATTTCATATGTAATTTATAAAAAACTAAAACTCAACATCTTCTTTGTTTGACTCTATCCACTTACCACCCAATCAGTTTTTGATTTAACTAATCAAAGGCTCAGAATTAAGGCTAAATTAATATGTGATACACTATGAGCGCCACTCAACATATCCACTTGACACTTTAACTTGGGGATTAGTACAGAGAGCTTCTTAACATTTTAACCAACACTATGGTAAATAAGTCACTCCCAGCTTCTCACAGCATAATATTATCACTAATAAACACCTTCCTACTCATTTACTTTTTTAACTTATGTTGTATTTTTTTAATTTTTGAGCATATGAAACTGCCTTGCTTTTGGGTTAACTTTTGAAACCATTTTAAATTTAAGCAAGTTTTATATGTAACTACATAGTAAATTTTATTTTTCTGCTTGACTCTGGCATACTCAATAGTGAGAATTCAGCTTTTTCCAGTTGATCAACAGTGCCAAACTTGACACTTTACTATGTTTTGATTTTTCAACTCCCAATAAAAAAATTCCACATTTTTATTTTTTTATTTTTTTTGCAATTATAATCTACTACTTTTTCTGCTACTCTCCATATAATTTTCATATATTTTTTTGATTTTTAATTATACTTTTACATTGATTTAGCACTAAGATGATATGCTGAACCTAACATCTTTGATGCTTCATCATAAATTCACTTATTTTCTATGTTTTAACCTTTATATCCATACTTTGAGCTTCTATTTACTTTTTTCAAGGGTCTGGATGTACAAGCATTCCGGCTACCGCCAACCTACTTAACATCCAGCCATTGCCCAATTTGGTGCCCTTCTAATATACCATTTGACATACCAGAAATGGCAATAAACCAATATCACATGACTTGTCCAGGTGTTCAGCAACTTGAATTCATTCTGCACATGACTGCCCTTATCTTTGATCCAACTTAAATCCCCATCACAGTGCAAGCTATATAAGTCTAAAGCATTATCCAATAAAATATACTTATCTTCTTTCTTAATTCCATATTTGAAGCTTCCCCAAAAGGCGCTCCTTATCACTTTGTTATGTTTTTTTCTTGATAAATAAAACTTTATTTACATACTTTTCATTTAACTTTTACTTTGCTTTACCTCTGTGTTTCATATCTTTCACGCTGTTTTATTTACAAAACAAAACTTTTCTTTAGACAAAATCAAACAAAAACAGCCAACAGTCCAAGCGCCAAGCCTCCAAAGAAACTGCCTCCACTCCCAAGTGTGCCAAGAAGCCTGCAAAGGCAAAGTCTTCAACCCCATCTCCTCCCACCCCACCCCATCTCCTCCTACTCTTCCTCCCCCTCCACCCTCATCTTTCACATCCTCTTTGCCTTCTCCCAAAAGTTCCTCCCCCAATAAATCTGATGGTGATCTTACTGACCACTTCTTTTACCACTCAGAGGCCAGCTCTGAGCCCACTGAGAAGCAGCATACTAAGAAGTCAAAGGCTGCCAAGGAGCCCACCTCTTTTTCTGGTAAGAAAAAGGAGGCATCCAAGCAGGCCTTGAAGAACCCTTCCCCTCCCCTCCTGATGGCTCTTTCCCCCTCCCTCATCTGATCCCCAAGATGAGCCTGAGGAGTACTCCAAAAAGTTCAAAGCTTTTGGTTGTGTGGCTTGAGATCCACTGGTCATCCACAATATCTGTAATGTGAACAGATAGTTTAAAGTCCCCAAGCGCTTCCCCTGGTACTTCCTAATTATGTCCATAAAGGGCAGCCCTGGCTACGTTACTGATAACTACATTTTTAATTGTAACAATTAAAAGTGCCAAACCAAGAGCAAGCACTTAGTCTGTGAGGATAAGACTTGCGGGACCCGGCTAAATACTGAGGGCTGAGAGCAAGTAACTGCAGAGAAGGGGGAGCACTCTTGTGAGCCCCCCAATCATCTTATAACCTTGATGTTAAAATGGTACCTGATCCAGGTGATCCCAACATCCTCTTACCTCCGCGCATCAGATCTGGCCATCAAGGCCCTCTAACATCTCAAACCTAACAATCTCATATTGGTGCCAACTCAAGAGCAGTTGTTTAAGTTCATAAGCAATAAGTGTATTGCCGCCAATCCCCCTTCCCCCAAGGCTTTGGACGTCCTCTCAGAGCTTACGCTCACCCACGAGCTCAAGCAGCTTCTGAGTGGGGAGCGCTTCCTCCTCCATGACGGCGGGCCCACCACCAAAGACTGCATAATCTGCTACTCAACTCAGCAGAACCTGATGGAGTTGAAAAGGGCTTTAACCTGGCTAGTTGATTGTACCTTTTTCACTTGCCCCCAGATGTTCAAGCAGCTCTGGATAATCCATGCCCAGATTGACATCTGGGTGATTCCACTTGTGTTTTTTCTTCTTCCTGGGGCTACCAAGGCCATTTACACCCGTGCTTTTACCATCCTCCGCCAAGCACTTTCCCTTGTTCCTGAAAACAACAATGCCAAGAAGACCCCCCTACACCTGTGCCAACCCTCCTGCCTCTGACAAAGATAGGCCACCCTGGACTTGGAAGAAAAGGTAAGGCTGAGAGCTCTTGGGCCTGCCATGTGCATCATGGACTTTGAGCCTGCTCAGTTCAATGTATTTGAGCAGCTGTTCAGCAGGGAGGTGCAGGTGTGCTACTTCCACTACCGCCAAGCAGTTGCTTGGAATGTGCAGGCCCATGCCGAGCTAAGTAGGTTAAGCTGGAGGGATACTTTGGACACCTGAAAATTTATGCTGGCACAATTCAGTGCCTTGGCTTTTTTAAAGCCAGAGCACACTGTGCAGGGGTTTGAGGTTCTCTCAAAGGATCCTTACGTAGTAAAGCACTTGGAGTTCAAGCCTTTCCTTGAGTACTTTGAGCCCCAGTGGATTGGGAAGGTCATCATGCAGAGGCAAGGCAAGGCCTGTGCCAAGGCCAGCTGGAATGTGTACCAGATGGCAGTGAATGGTGAGCTCAAGATCACCTTAGTGCTAGAGGCTTATCACAAACACCTCAAGGCCAACTTTGGACTCCACCCAAAATTCAATAAGTTTTTCTCCCTCCTGTAGCACAAGCAGGAGAAAACCTTCTACAAGCTGCGTGACTTGGCAAACCGTGTCCTCCTCACCAAGCCCACAACCTGTTCCAACCTATACACCAAGGTCATTCAAAATGCAGTTAAGCATAAATAAAAGGCCTCAGAGATCAAGCAGCAGCTTGAGCTCATTGCAACTGCCCTCCTAAAAGGGGCTAAAATGAAGAAGGGGAAGAATGAGGAGGAATAAACTTGCTGTCTTGCTTCTATGGTTTTAATTTTTACTTTTCATTTTTTATCAATTAGTTTTTAGTTTTGATTTTTCTATTTTTTGATTTAATTAGATAGCACTGATTATTTTATGTATACATGGTAAGTTTGAGATGAATAGTTATAGTTGAAAGTGAATGAAATATCTTAATTTTTGTTAATTTCCTAATAAAACAAAAAGAAATTCACATTTATATGTATATGAACTATATCAAATAAATATTAATATTTCTTCAAATTTGCATAACTTTATTGTTGTGTTTGTGTTTATTTTTGTCTCATTGGAATTTTAATTTTTATATTAATCAAAAATATTTTTATAATGAAGAGTGTAAATTACATAGTAAATTGATACTTAATTGCATATAACTCCTTATTTTGATTAGTTATGATACTTTTTTATTGCATTTTTGAGCTCTATGGGGCCACTTTAGTATATCATAGCTGTATAGCTTAATTGTTTATATTAAAAGTTTTCAGTACATCAATATCTGTTAATTAAAAAAGTGTTGATTTCCAGTTGTTAATCAGAAAAAAAGCTGAATTCTCACTTTACTTTAGTGTTGACTACTAGGGAGTCAAGCACCAGAGAGTCAATCACCAGGGAGTCAAACTTACCACAGTTGCCATTTTGGGGGCCTGTTTTTGGTTCTGCTTGGACTCTGTGGCTGGTGTCTTTGACTTGTTCTGACAGTTGGTTGGACAATGTACATAGGCATGTCTGTTGGCTCTGCATCTATTGCATGGCCCTTTGCAAGTGCCTGTTAGATGACTTTGTTTCTTGCAGTTGTGGCAATATAGGTTTGACTTTGCCTGCTTGCCACTAGTCATATGTGGTAAGTGTAGCCATTCCCTGCGCTAGCTTTTTCATGTTCTCAGATAGATCATCTGACGGTGGCATGATAGCCTTGAGTTACTCCTTGGGCTTCATGATGGTATGAGGATGCAATAGCTGGCCTATAGCCCTAAACTTCCCAAGGCAACAGATTAGAATGTATGCTTTCTCTATGTTGCTGGGAGCATGAGATTCAACAAACTGGTAATATTCTGAGGTAAGTGTTTCACAGACCCAGTCTAACCCTTGGTTCTCCAAAAAGGTCTGACAGGCGCGCTTTCCTTCTACTGTGTTGTAGCTACCATAGACTAGGTCCTGGTATTGGTTAATAAGAGTGTTTAATTCCTCAATAAACTCCTCTGTTGTCTTGTAGTCTGTTTGGTCTACTTCCTTTAGTTTAGCAATAACTGTTTTGATGTCACCTCCGAAAGGCTTGAACGCGGCCAATTTCCAGTCTGCCCATGTATAATTGCCTGTCAGTGAGCTGTGCCAAGCAGCAGCTCTACCTTCCAAGAAGTATTGGACTTCCTTAAAGTGGTCTCCTTGCTTAACCCTATGCTTCTTGCAATAGAGTTCAAAGCGGCTGAGCCAATTAGATAAGTTGGTTCTATCAAAGAAAGGGATATTCTGGGCGGCGATAGCCTTCAACAGGTCCAGAGGATTGAATTGAGAGCTTGCAGCCTCTCTAGGTGGATTGTTGGAAGACATTTTGAAGTCTTCCCTGGCAGGATCACCAATGTATGATTACACTCAGAAAGTGCTCTTTTACAAGTCTTGTTAGGTTCAAAAGACAGAGGTAATGTTCTTCCGCTTGTTATTGTCTGGATGGCAAATTTGATGCAAAACTTGCAATTTACTCAAAGCAACTGAAAAACAATAAATGGGATATATGAATTTACTTGTGTTGAAAATTTGAATAATTTGACCGAATATATAGTATTTGTCAACCAACATAATATGGGGGTTTGGAGAAGTTGAGGGGGTTAGCCATAAGGCTGGTGCGTAACCAAAAAGCGGGGATTTTGGGGGGTTTGGTTAACTGAAATCCAGTTAATTGACAGTTATGTCACACCAAAAACTATCTATTAGATAACAAATTTCCCTTTTTTCATTCTTTATCCAATCATCTCCCTCATTTCATATTTATTATGAACCTTTTAAATTTTTTCTTAAATACCTTCCATGATAGCTCCCTGAGAGATATCTTGGTTTTCTGAATTGTATAATAAAAAACAGAGTAAATCAATAAAAAATACTCATTTTGGCATAAAAATTACAGTTTCGAAATTGATTTTAAATTTCAAAAAAAATATGCAGGATCATTTTCTCTTGTTGTTTGAGGAACTGCTTGAACTAAGCTTTTCTCAATTAATTTTACTCACTGAGACAATTTTTCTGACTTTATTAAATAGTTACCATAGTCCGCGGTCGTCTCCTGCCCGAAACTGGTTCCTGTCAGCAATGGTCTCCGTAGATTGGGGCCTGGCCTGGTCCGTCTTACCTAATGCCTTTGTGGCAAGGTGAAGCACAGGCCTCATTCGTCACAATATGTAGTCTTTATCAAAGGCATACCCTTGGTCAAAAGCTTTAAAAATCTCAAGTATATAACAGGATTTAAAGGTTTCTGTGAAATTTTCATATTTAGCCAAAAATAAATATGAACATATGGAACAGGGATCTTGCATAATAACAGTATAGTTTCTAGTTTTTTATAAAGAGAGAAAGTTAGTGGCTAGTATTAGAAAAAGTATTATTACAAACTAAGTCATCGGGGACAAAAAAAGTATGGGAACCAAACAAGAAAGGTATCTTATAATAGTGGGTTTTGAAAACTGATTTTATTGATAGAAGAGTAAATGTAAACTTGGTTGTAGCCAATCTCCTTTATCTTAAAGGAAAGCAAAAGCTCTAGCCAAAAAAGTGATACCGGATATTGCTATTCGGATGAGTACAAAAATACTCTGATAAGCGATACTTAAAATGTATGTTAAAGAGATTTAATTTGCACTCTAACCACGTTTGATGACTAAGATTGGGTATTCATACAAAGTTTAACTTATCTGCAAAGGCGGTAAGCACAAGGCATCTAAGAAAATACTTTAGAACAATTGTATCGACTATAAGTATAAAACTACCCTCAAAAATAACTCACAAAAGCTATTAGCTTCCGTATATCATTTAAGAGAGAATAAAATACCGTTCAATCATGTAAGATTGCTAGCCTTCTTTAAGTTCTAACAACCATACTTGTTTCCCTTCTTGTTTATATCGTCAATCTGAACTTTTTAATTTTAAAATTCAAATCAAGTGGGGTTAGTTTCCCAAGCCATTTGATTCCCATCCAAATCCAACTTGAATTTGAATTTGGGATGTAAATTATTCCAGGATCGATTGGACACTTTTTTGGCATCAAATGTTATTTTGATTCGAAAGACCTTAATCATCTAGATTTAAAATCGCGATATATTTAAACTCGACCGAAAAAATCTATCAAGATTTGGCCAATGTGGTGCCAGATTCGAATCCATACCAAATATTCAATTTTTAGAGTTGGCCAACAAGGCTGGAAAATCTTTGCAACCCCTTTAAAACCCCCTGCTCGCTTATAGTAAACAGTCTTTTCCTCTCTAAATATTGAATATTCCGAGTTTCACACTTCAAGCAGAGGTCACAATTTTTTGTCTGTTTTTTGTCACCATTGTTATGACATCTGTTCTGTTTTCTGCTCCTGCTGAGGATACTGCTGTGCTTTTTCTTCACAGAGGGATGACCTTTGAGAGGAAAAGGGATTAAAATCATGAATGTTCATATTTGAACAGCACTGTGACAAATTTTTCATCCCAAACAAGGTAATCTTTGCAAAGTTAGTATTTTTTTCTGCAGTGAAGCCCATAAATGATATCATGATGTGGAGTTCACAACCTAGGCTGAGTAAAAAATTACAGCCAAATGCCACCTTGAGGATTGTGCCAATGATTTTACCTGGCAACCTGAACTCATCCACATCACCTAATTTACCATATTTTCATGAATTTATCAGAAAGGTCCAAACTCTTGCAAATAAAGCCATAAAAGTGTAACTTAAGAGTTTTAAAAGAAAAGGATATGTCAGGATCTGGTTTGACAAACTTATTAGCAGTTGTTATTTTCTAAATAATCTAGAGAATACTCCTGATTTTCAGCTTCAAAACAGTATTTTGAACTTATTTCTAGATGCCAAGATCTCAAGATACAACTGTTTGAAGTTTGAAGCTAACCAATACATCCAAGTGGCACAAATTAGCAAACAGATCAGGTCCTGACTTAGGGAAAAAGTTAAATCAAAATTTAAGCACAACTTACTAATTAGTGAATAAATTTAGATAATCAGACACTTATTTTGAAGTCACATATCAGAAAATTAACCCAGGTTATTTTTAGACAAGATATTGTCAGAGAACTTTCTGATATGTCTTGTTTTATAAAAATGCCTTGGGTGAATTTTACTGTTTTTCATCATCACAACACTAGTTTGATGTCTTTTCTAGCAACTTTAGACACCAAGTTACAGCTGTTTAAAGTTTTGATACCAGCTGAATTGTCTGAATAGTGTGAAATGGCAAAAATATTAGATCCCGATACAAGAAATAGAGTCAATCTAAATTAAAGCATAACTTTCTATCAGGAAATCCTGGGTAATCAGGGTTGACTGAGTATCAGAGATGCAATCTCTGACTACATCAATTATATGGGGTGGCTAAATCACAAAACAGAAGCACAAATAAGTGATAACTTAGTTCAAAATTATACTGGACTTACAATTCATGCCCTACATGGGGATAAATGTTATAAAAGTAACAGGTTTGAGGCCCCAGGCAGGAATCAAACCTGCTCCTAGCCAACAGGTGGGGCTAGCGGGTGGGGGAGATTTGCCTGCACCTGGATTTTTGCTTTTCAAAGTGAATCCAGGTGCAGGAATCATTCCTGCCCTGGTGGCAGCTGAGGGACTCATTCTGGGCCCCAAAAGCTACATCCACGTCTTGGTGGGTTTGGCTGGGCCTGGGCAGGCTATTTTTAGCTGCCCAGTAAACCCAGATCAAGCCTACCCTCCATTAAGTAATTTGGGGTCCCCAATTGGGGACCCCTTTTTAATCAAGTTTCTTGGTCTCAGGAAAGCCTGTCAACTGAGTCCAAAAACAGTGATCAAATTGAGAAAAACCCCATAACCCCAGAAGCCAATCCTGCCAGAACCAATGGCCAGCTAAGCCAAGATGGACCACCAAAAAGCCAAACAACTGTTCCTGAAAACCCTAAAAATGACCATGAAGCAGCCAACCAAACAGCAGAGCCTGAGATGCCAAGCTTTACCACACAGATAGCACCAGAAGAATTCCCAGAGGCACCTGCATGTGAGTAAGTATATAAATCAGAAGCACTTGAAAAAGTTCTGTATTATCATCCTTACCAAATAAAGTTGTTATGAACCTTTGTTTCATCAATCTGTTTTCATACATATTTTTGATATTCTTTTATCTGCATACACCCAAGCGTCAGTATCCACCCACTAAGATAGATAGCCAGACTCCAGTTGACAAGATCAAAGCCTTTGACTACTACTGTCCACCCAACACACCATTTGGCCCTTTGCATTTCACTGAGTATCCCCCAAATCCTGACCACAAACTCTGGACCTTGGGAGAATTACAGTAGTACACCCACCCAAATGCCCCAAGAAACACTACCAAATTGTCTGTGACGGCAAAGCAATTACCATTTAATCTTTGATCTTCAACAGAAAGTACAACAATCCTGCTGTCTACCTGGTCCCCATGAAACCACCCCTGACACCCTAACCAACCATCTCAACCCCACCTACCTCATACGCTGCTGATGTAAAGTTCTGTGGCCCACCTTTGGCCCTGAATCAGGATGTATTTCCCAGACTTTCAAAGAAAGTGACCTGTGTGCAGGCAAAACCACTTCAAAACCCAGAGGACCTGGCCCACACAGTAGATGAACGCTTTGTGTTGGCTTTTATGGCCAAAGTCCCAATCCTTCCTTTGGAGTCCCCTCTAACTGTGGAGGAGACGCTAATCTAGCTAGATTGCTTGCTATCCTGGTGTTGCCCTGTCTTAAGACACCTAGCAGATCAACAGAAAATGCAGCCTGCATGAAGCAAGGTAGGCTTAACTCACAGCCTGGGAAAATTGGGTATCAAATCCTGCAATTGGTGGTATCCCAGGCAACCAATTCCTCCGGCCTAGAAGTCCCTTGGCCCAAAATAATTGGGTTCAGGAGCTCTCCAGCTGGGATGTCAGAGAAAGGCATTAGGAGAAATGCGCACCCTGAGTCCTCAGAAGACTCCTAGCCAATAGGGGGGCTGAGCTCTACATCTGGGTCTGCTGCTCCTATTTTTCTTGGTCACAAACCAGTGGAAGATTGGCCAGTGGCTTTTAACAGGCTCCCCTTTAGATTGCTTTCCAATAGCCCCTTTCAAAAACTCCCGGCCCTATTACCCCCCCTCTGCATATAATGGAACCATGAGCTGTCAGGTCCCTTGCTTACCAATTCCAATTGTTGAATAAAACTCCTGACTTTGCAAAAATATTTTGTATTTTGAAGTTTTATTTAAATAATAAAGATATTTGTCCCAAGTCCCGCTGCTGTCCCCTCCTCCCGCTTTTTCCTGGTCTGCCTGCCCGTCTGTCCACCTGCCTGTAGTTTTGTTAGGAATTGTTCCAAGGAGATCTAAACTGGCCCATTACCTGTTACTTTCCCAGAGCACTTGGTCCATCCACCTGGAAGTTCTAGTAAAAGGGACCCCTCTGATATCATGTTGTCTCCTTGGTATAAGGTGGCTATGTGGAGTTTGGTGACTATCTCCCTATTGTTCTGGTCCATCAGCCCTGTTTTTTGGAGCAAAATTTCCCTGATTTCTCAAACTCCAGGGTTTACTCCTGGTCTGCTTTCTAATGTCATAGGACATCTCAACCAGGTCCCCACCAATTTAGCATCCTATGGTTTGTTTCCTTGGTCAGCCTCTTACCTTGAGAGATTGCCACCCCCTCCAGAATACGGAACTACTGAAACCCCCTTTTCCAACTTGGCCAATCCTCTCCCCACAGCAGTCTCAGCTTCCTTCCTACCCTCATTGTACCAGATCCCCATGTTAGATCCAGATGTCCCTCCCACTCGGGATTGCTCTCTGTGGTTGCTTACTGGGGCCTTGGTCATGGCCTTGGATGCATATTTCCCTCCCCTTTCATAGCTGGTCTCCTTTGGGAGGCCCCTTTGAGCAGCTATCCCAGTCTTGCACCGGATGGCATCCTGGTGGTTGGTTCCATCAGGATAGGAGCCAGACTTTGTTAGTCTAGCCCCCCTCTCTCACAGCTGGACAGAGTATTCAATTCCCAGGAGTGCTTTACCTGGCGCTCACAGGATTGATTGACTCTGCCTTGCCAGCGGCTGGGCCTTGGGCTGTGGCTGGGAAGGCCCTTTTCTATCTGGTAAAGTTAGGTCCCATCATTTGGTGGGCCATGCCAGTACCTGCTTCAACTTCTCCCTCACATACTGGAGCTCTGTGGCACTCTTGGTATCCTGACATTATGACAATCCACCCCAAACTTGGTAACCTGGGCCCCCAAGATGTTATTAGCACTTGGGGCTACTTGTATATTTGTTTTTATGATTATCACTTATTATTGTTATTTGTGGCTATCATACCAAATCTCCTCCATGTGGAAGAGAACAACCTGGATCTTGGATGATTCCAAGGATTCTCCAGAGAGCAAAGACCCAACCGCAGCAACCTCTTCCCAAGTACAGAACATCATTGTGAACCAAACCACCTCCAATGTGACCATGCCTAAGATGGGAAAGCTCATCCTAGAGGAAGCTAGAAGAGCCATGCTGGTACTGAAACTACACTTCCTAGGCAATGCCACCACCTACCCTAACAACACAGTCAAAGTCTTGGGAATAGCATCCATGCTAACGGGGATGCCTTAGACTGGTTTGGCAAGGCCACCACTAACAGCGTAGAGTTTTGCTTAGATTATGCTCAATTTGAGGCTGAGCCAATGGCCACAGGATAGGACCAGAATACCCGTCACTTTGCCTTCATGACTCTGTTGGAGTTCAAGAAAAACAGCTGCCTACTTCAGACCTACGTAGAAGAGTTCACCAAACTACAGACCCATGCTATGCTGGACAACAAATTGGCTGCCATCATATTCAGAAAAGGTGTGAACCCAGGGTTAAAGGATCTCCTCAAGCACCACCCTCCCACAATTGGGTTAGAAAAACTGATTGTGCTCTGCCAAGGGCTAATCTTAAACCAAGAAACTCATGGTGCCGCCCCCCATGGACCCCAAGTGGACAGAAGCCCCACTGCGGCCAGACCAGCCATGACACCCAAGGAGTTGCAACAACATTACAGAGATAGGTTGTGTTTCCACTGCCATGAAGCAGGGCACCAGACCAGGGACTGCCCCAGAAGAAACCAAACTTCAGGCTCCCTTGCCCAATTAAACACTATCTCTCAGTCTTATAAGTATATCATAGTGACCCTAGAAGTAGGAGATAAACTATTTCACAAGAAGACTTTCTTAGAAACAGGGGCTGATAAAAGTTTCATCAACCCCGCATTAGTGTCCAAGCTGGGACTCATCCCCTCAGATACTCAATTCTAAGTCACTATGGGAAATGGTTCAACTGACATTGGCCAAGAATGTAACCAACACCTCAAGCTGAAGATTGGGAAAACACTTACCCCTTGTCTGTTATCTTGTTGAAAGGATTACCACACCCATTGATACTTGGAGACTCCTAGGCTGATAATCATGGTGCAATCCTGAACTACTGTGACCAAACTGTAACCCTGGAAAAGGGACCTAACCCTAACACTGTACCCATTCAGTTGAGTCCACACACAGTACCCCCCACTAAACTCATGAACTTGCTATTGGACCCTTGCTCAGGAAAGCTGCCCTCAGCTCTCAAGAAATGGGCCAGTGTCTTCAGCAAAGAGGCGGCAACTCAACTACCTGAGCACTATATCTACGACCACACCATTGACTTACTCCCTGATACACAACCCAGCCAAAGACCCATTTATAGTTGCAACCACAAAGAAAAAGTGGCCTTGAAAGCGTACATTGAAGACATGACTAAGAAATAATTCATCCAAGTCTCAAAGGCCCCATGCTCCTCTCCCTTACTATTTGTGGGGAAGAAAGATGGGGGAATGAGACCTTGTGTAAACTACCAGAAGCTGAACAAAATCACAGTAAAAAACCAATAACTCATACCTAATGCCAATGACCTATGTGACGTATTGACTGGGGCACAAGTATACTCTAAGATTGACCTCCAAGACACTTTTAACCAAATCCAAATCAAAGAAGGCAATGAATACAAAACAGCTTTCAAAACTTGATATGGACTCTATGAATACTTGGTCATGCCTTTTGAGCTATGCAATGCCCCTAGCACTTTCCAGAGGATGATTGACTCAGTCCTTGGAGAATACCTTGACTAATTCTGCGTGGCATACCTTGACAACATCCTGATATATAGCAAAACACATGAAGACCACCTCCGCCACCTGGACCTCATATTAGATAAACTAGCAGCAGCCAACCTTCACATAAAAATCAAGAAGTGTGAGTTCTTTCAACCTGAGGTAGAATTCTTGAGCTACATAGTATGAACTGGTGGATTTGCCATGGCCCAAGATAAAGTGGACACAGTCACAGCTTGGTCCACCCCCACCTTTCAGAAAAATTTTAAGAGTTTCTTGGGGCTAGCAAACTATTATAGAGATTTCATAATTTTTTTCTCAGATTACTCTGCCCCTGACCTGCCTTTGCTCAGACAAAGTCCAGTTTGAGTGGACCCCCAACTGTGTTGTTGCCTTTGAAGCCCTGAAGTTAGCCTTTATCTCTGCGCCTGTGTTGGCCATGCCTGACCACACAAAGCTGTTCATCCTGGAAACCGATGCTTCCAAATTTTCCCTGGGAGAAGTGCTTCTTCAGGAAGGAGGGGATGGTATGCTACATCCTGTAGCATATTACTCCAAAATGATAATCCCTTCCAAAGGAAATTATCCTATATATGATAAAGAAATGCTAGCTATAATGAAGATCTTGAAGCACTGGCGCAGATACCTATGCAGCACTGGACACCCAGTAAAGGTCCTAACAGATCACAAAATCTTGGTTTACTTCTTCAAACCACGTCAGCTTAACCAACAACAAGCAAGATGGGCTTTAGAACTGGCAAACTACGTACTAGAAATTGACTATAAACCCGGCAAAGTAAACATTGTCCCAGATGCCCTAAGTAGAAGAGCTGACCTGATCCCGTCCTCCACCAAGTTGAGAGATCACAGCACCCATACCCTGTTGGATACAACTAGTGGAAGAATACAGCTAAACTACCTGAAAATTTTTGCTAATAAATAAGATGTATTAGAAGCCTAGGAAAAGGACCCTGCTGCCAAGACCATGGTTTCTGAACTCTCAACACAACTAGACAGCCCCCCTGTACAAAAGAGGTTACTCACTAAAAGGAACTACCCTACTGTTCCGAGGAAGAATCTATGTACTGGAAGAATTAGCTCAGATTTCTGTACTAAAGGACTATCACAACTCAGAACTAGCCAGCCACCTGGACCACCACAAAACCCTTCAAAGCATCAAAAGGAATTACCTGTGGCCCAAGATAGATGCAGATGTTATCAACTACATTGAGGGCTGTGAGACATGAAGGCACACCAAAACAAGACGCTCCAAGCCAGAAGGCCTCCTCTGCCACCTAGACATCCCTTCAGGCCCCTGGAAATTGGTATCCATGGATTACATAGTTGAACTCCCACCCTCCAAAGACTACAACACAATTCTAGTGATGGTTGACTGTTTCACCAAAATGGCTTACTTTTTCCTCACCACTACCCATTGCACTGCCGCTGAAGCTGTCTGACACTTTCATGACCAAATACTCACCCAACACAGAGCCCCAGAAGAAATAGTGATAGACCAAGGACCACAATTCAGATCTCATTATTGGGCACAAGTGATGAAAGACCTAGGAATCAAAAGATGTGTGTCCACTTTGTATCACCCCCAGACCAACAGCCAAACCAAACAGGTAAACCAGATTCTGGAACAGTTCCTCCAATGTTACGCAAACACCAATCAAGACAACTGGGCAGACCTATTATACACAGCCCAATACGTGTACAATAGCAAAGATCACACGTCCACTAGGATATCTCCCTTCAAAGCCAATTACAGATTTGACCCCGCTTGGGACCCCAAGATTGGAAACCAGGAGTCTAACAAAGCAGGTAGAACCTGGATGGAGCACATCCACAAAACCCAGATGACCTGCTCCCAAAACCTAACCCGCGCAGTACAGACTTACAAAGCATTCATTGATAGAAAACACACCCCTGTAAAGTCACTAGAGATCAGGGACGAGGTCTATCTATACTCAAGGAGCATACCCCTAAATGTTCCATGCCAGAAGTTAGCTCATTGAAGAAGCAGTCCCTATCAGATCACGGCCCAATTAGGCAAAGTAACTTACCATCTGAAGTTACCTGATACCTGGAAAATACATGACATATTCTACCAATCCTTGCTGTTCAAAAAAGACAGAACTTCCCTACCCCACCAGAGACTGAAGACTGCCCCTCCACCCATCCTGGTAGGGAGATCCCTTGAACACAAAGTAGAGTATATACACTGTAACTGTACCCACTAGCGTAAGCCACAGTACTACGTCAAATGGCTAGGATACCTGCCCAAGGAAAGCACCTGGGAACCAGCTGACAATATTACCAACACAGCTGATTCTGTATGCCAATATTGGGGGAAGAAGAAAGCCAAGTCTGGTTTAGAAGGGGATAGTGTTACCAAAGTAACAGATTCAAGGCCCTGGGCAGGAATCAAACCCGCTCCTAACCACCAGGCAGGGCTAGCAGGTGGGGGAGATTTGCCTGCACCTGGATTTTTGCTTTTCAAAGTGAATCCAGGTGCAGGAATCATTCCTGCCCTGGTGGCAGCTGAGGGACTCATTCTGGGCCCCAAAAGCTACATCCACGTCTTGGTGGGTTTGGCTGGGCCTGGGCAGGCTATTTTTAGCTGCCCAGTAAACCCAGATCAAGCCTACCCTCCATTAAGTAATTTGGGGTCCCCAATTGGGGACCCCTTTTTAATCAAGTTCCTTGGTCTCAGGAAAGCCTGTCAACTGAGTCCAAAAAAAGTGATCAAATTGAGAAAAAACCCATAACCCCAGAAGCCAATCCTTCCAGAACCAATGGCCAGCCAAGCCAAGATGGACCATCAAAAAGCCAAACAACTGTTCCTGAAAACCCTAAAAATGACCATGAAGCAGCCAACCAAACAGCAGAGCCTGAGATGCCAAGCCTTGCCACACAGATAGCACCAGAAGAATGCCCAGAGGCACCTGCATGTGAGTAAGTATATAAATCAGAAGCACTTGAAAAAGTTCTGTATTGTCATCCTTACCAAATAAAGTTGTTATGAAACTTTGGTTCACCAATCTGTTTCCATACATATTTTTGATACTCTTCCATCTGCATACACCCAAGCGTCAGTATCCACCCACTGGGATAGATAGCCAGACTCCAGTTGACAAGACCAAAGCCTTTGACTACTACTGTCCACCCAACACACTTTTTGGCCCTGTGCATTTCACTGAGTATCCCCCAAATCCTGACCACAAATCCTGGACCTTGGAAGACTTGCAGTGGTACACCCACCCAAATGCCCCAAGGAACCCTACCAAATTATCTGTGATGGCAAAGCAATTACCATCTACCCTTTGATCTTCAACAGGAAGTACAACAATTCTGCTGCCTACCCGGTCCCCATGAAACCACCCCTAACACCCAAACTGACCATCTCAACCCTATCCATCTCTTATGCCGCTGGCCAGAGTAGTCAATTCCTGGGAGTGCTTTACCTGGCGCTCACAGGATTTATTGACTCTGCCTTGCCAGCAGCTGAGCCTTGGGCTGTGGCTGGGAAGGCCCTTTCCTATCTGGTAAAGTTAGGTCTCATTATCTGGTGGGCCATGCCAGTACCTGATTCAACTCCTCCCTCACATACTAGAGCTCTGCGGCACTCTTGGTATCCTGACAATCAACCCCAAAACCCCAAGGAAGCAGATAATGTTAGTCTTGGAACTATATTTAAACTTAGATTACCTGTTTATAGCCAACTGATTCATTTAATTTACGCTCATAACGTAATCAATAATAAAGAAATCATAAAGAACACTATTATATGCTTTTCATCTGATTAGATGCTTTGGCAGCTTTTGACAGCTTTGACCAGCTGCTTAAACAATGAAAACAGACTTTATAGTACCACTGATGAGAAGCAACTTTTGGGAAAGCTTAGAAGATGAACTTAGAAAAGAAGAGGGTGATTTTTATTAGATGTTATTATAGACTTATATATTGTTCTTGGTGTAGTGAAGATTTATGTAAATTCACTGCCCCTGTTGGCCTTGGATAGGACAGTTCCCCCCGTCATACAAAGAAATCCACTCAAAGTCCAGCTAAACCACTCAACTCACTCAAAGATTTAGCCCACACTGTTGATGAAAGATTTGTGGTGGCATACCCTGTGGATGCTCTAGCCTTCACCGCTTCTCTAATGGAGGAAACTCTGATGAATTTGGACTATTTACTAGCCTGGTGTTGACTGTTATTGAAGAGTATTAGAAGCAACCAATCAAGAGACGCCACATTGACAGTCACAAATTTAAATGATTCACAGTTGTCCGGAGCCAACTCTAGCCAATTACATGACACTTTGGAAATTAGCATGAAACCTGCCAACCCCCCTGGCTTGGATCAGCAAATTTTCTCTTCCAGCAAATTAAACTCAGGCCTGGTGATCATGTGATCTTGCTATGCAACACTTCTTTCATTTTTACAAGGCAAGGGGACTTTCAGTCCCCTGCTTGTTGATTCTTTACCACATTAAAAGTTTAGGATTTTGTCTACACCACTTTTTAAATTTTAACAAGTTCAAGCTCTATATTCAAGTTCTTCTTGTATCTTGAAAAGTGTTAGATATTTTTTAATGATCCTTATCTTTTCTTGGACCCGCTCAAACCTGTCAACTGTCTTGGAGCTCTTTAGAAAAGCTTTAGCATATAACGTTAGCTTTAAACCATACACTAAACAAAAACCCTATTCAAAATCAAAAATTGGTGGGATACACCATCTCAAAAGACACCATTTTGGAAACGCCATCTAGAAAGACGCCATCTTGGAAACGCCATCTAGAAAGACATCATATTGGAAACGCCATCTAGAAAACGTCATCTAGAAAGATGCCATCTTGTATCCTATCTTGGATTTCTGGCTAAACTGCGCCAGATAACTTAAAATATTGATAAAAGCCCAAAAACATTTCAAAAACTATAAAAAAACATATGAATAGACTCAAATCATCCAAGGATTCTAAATCTGTAATAAAAATGTGGGGTCAGCTAATACTGGCTATAGTGCGCAAAGCTTCAAAGTCAACACATCCTAAAACGGTGATATTTTTGTATTAAATTTTAACCCTATATTAAGTATATATATATTAAAAATTTCAAAAAAAGCATACAGCTAGACTCAAAAGTATCCAAGGATTTTAAATCTGCAATAAAAATGCGGGGTCAGCTAATACTGACTATAGTGCGCAAAGCTCCAAAGCCAACACATCCTAAAATGGTGATATTTTCTTATTAAGTTTTAACCCTATATTAAACATGTATATACTAAAAATAAAGTTAAAATCAAATATTTGGAAGAAAGAAATTTATTGTTAAAAAAAGTGGATTATACATTAGATCCAAGGGCTGTGGCAATGCCTTTGAGATGGGTAAGGTGGCCCTCTCTAGTGTAATAGGCCAAAACCTCTTTGATAACACTTGCAAACTTGACCTGCTGGCCAGCATGCTTGGCTACAAAAGCTTTGCCTTTGACAGCCTGGGAGTATAGCTGATCTCCATAAGCATGCTGAATTTTCAGCTTGTTGACAATCACATTAAACATGGGCTTTTTTACCTTAACCAGGCAAGAAAATTGATTGTGCCAACCTTCAAGTGACAAGGTTGTCTTAGTTACGCCTGCTTTGACCTGCTTATAGCAGTTCCAATTAATTGAGTTGCCGCCCTTACAGATGCAGTGATGTCCCTGAAATATACTCACCCACTGGTGCTCAAAGTACTGGATGAAAGGAGCAAATTTTTCTTGATTCTCAATAATGTAATTGTTGTTGAGAAGCTCATCATAAAAAAGGTTAACCTCTTCCTTTCTGACCATGGCCAGAGCAGCAAAAAAATTGAAGGTCTTTCTGGCCTCCTTTGTGCCATCTTTGAATACCAGCTTATTGAGGGCTGGGGTTTTCATCAGGTTTTTGCGCAGAGCCTGGTGGTAGTGAAAGAAACAGCCTTGGGACCTGCTCCTACATACTTTGATAAAGGTGTTGGCCTGTGCAGCCTCAAAGTCAACCATCAGAGCTGAATGATAGGGAAGTGACTCTGGCGTCTTTGGTTGTGACCTGTTGCTCCTGGGTGGCCTCTGGGCTGACCTTCTTCTTCTTGCAGCCCCTTTTCTCAGTTGGCTCTTCTTCAAGAGTAGGCAAGATGACATCCAGTTTTTGCTTGAGTATATCCAAGGCGTGAATGTAAGTCTCTTCCCTTTTATTAGGGAGAAAGAAGAAGACAAAGGGGATGGTGTGTTCATTGACCTGACTATGGATGGCCCAAAGCTGATAAAATAGCTTTGGACAAGAGGCAAAAGTCCCATTGGCAAACCAGGTATCACACTTTAGAAGGCAAACAAGATCCTCTTGTGTTGAAAAGCACAAAATACGGTTTGGTGAATCTTGCCCATTGTTGTGTAGAAGAAAGGGCTTTCCAAGCATGGTAGTCTTCTGGACTTCTGAAAGTACAAGCTCATTAATGCTTCTAGCGCTGATGCCAATATTGGCATCAATACTGTAAATTCAGAACCTGAACGTAAAAATGCGGGATTGTCAAATCCTTGGTCCAAATTTCAAATCACTTTTGCAGGATGTCCTTTTTTAATTAAATTGATTTTTTTGAGTATTTATTTGAATATTTAAAAATGCAGGAACTCATAGACACTTTGTAAAGTTCAAGTTGAACTGCATATTTTCAATGGACAAAATGAATTAACTGGAATCAGATTTGAAGCGTTCAAATCCATCAATCATTTCCATTAAGCTTACTATGTTTTTTGAAATTGCGGGATTGTCAAATCCAAGAACCAAATTTCAAATCACTTTTGAATGCCACTAGTAGACTCAGATGTTAATTGCAGGAACTGGAATCCAAATTTAATGTACACTAAGAATACTAGGAAACACCAACCCAAATAGAGAAGCTCCACCACAACTGAAATCAAACTAAAAATTCAATCTCAATAACCATTTTTAGACATAAAAAGTTATTAAACTTTAAAATCATCCAAAACTAGAAAGGATACAATATTATACACTTCAAATCATAGATATAGAAACTCTGCTACTATTCAAGGCTAAATCAAGAGAAAAAAACTACCCACAACTAAACCAATAAATTCAAATAAAAATATATTTAATCTAAAATATATTTTTTATTTTATTTTTATGGACTGTCAATCACATTCTCAACCCGCTCCTGCACCAGCCCGCAGGGCAGCCTGTCCACAAGGGCATCCCAGAGGGTCCAAGAACAGACCCAGAACCCAACTTGAGGGGAGTCATGCCAATACACAGGCCTCCCAAGGTGTCAGTGCCAGCCAACCACCTCCTGCATCCCAAGCCAGAACTACCAGCTTGAATACCAGGCAGAAGCCACTTTCAAGGCCTGCTACCAAAGTCTCCTACACTAGGGTCACCGGGAACACTGAGGTTACTTACACCTCCACTTTTTACCCAGTTGTCACCTGGCCCCGCATTCTTGATCCAAGAGTTGCTACTTCCTTCCCCCGCGTCTTTGACACCACCTATAAGCCATTGACCACCACTGAGGAACCATCTGCGCCTATTGTGTATTCAACCATTGACAGTGCCACTGCAAGCAAGCGTGATCCCACCTTCTACACAAAGGTCCCTGTCCCCTGTGTTGAGCCTGGTAGCCAGGATGCTGTAGTACCTGCTAAGGGCTGGCATTGGTTGACAGATAGTGAGTGTGAAGCTCTCCTTAACTGCTTGAATGGGGGAATGGCAGTTTGGGATATTGCGTCCCAATTTAGTGTCACGGCCAGATACATTGCCGACATTAACACCAAGTATGGCAACACCAGGCAAATTGTCAAATTCACCAAGGCTAAGCAGCAGCCCAAATTTCTTCAGCCTGTTCATATTGATGCAATCAAGCAGTGGGTAGCCAAGGATTGCCACCTGGACACACTTGCTGTCCAATCAATGCTTGCCACAGAGTTTGGGCTTTCTGTTTCTAAAACCCTTGTTTACAAAACTATGGTTGATTTGGGCTTCTTGTGGAAGGTGCTCAGAGTTTCTCTGTACAATAAGAACAGTGAAAAGACCATCAAGGATTGACACATTTATGCCAAGACATATCTGGCACTAAAGGAGACCAGGAATGTCCAGTTCTTCTATATCAACAAATTGTTGTTTTCTTCCTCACTCAGGTCTAGGCATGGGTGGGTCAAGAAGGGGTCCAAGGACAGTGTAGCCCATTGTGCAGCTGTCTGTTCCCAGACCTATTCCATGGTTGTGCTTCTTGGTCCTTGCAGGTTGTACCAGTATTGGATGGTTAAAGGCTCCCATAACAGCAGGATCTTTCTCAATTTTCTCTGGGCCGTCAAGGAGTACCTTTGGATAAATTACAGTGGCACAACCAACATTGCTGTGCTTGATAATGGCGGGCTCCACAAAGTGGATATGGTTGTGTCCAAATCCCCCCATCAACAAAAACAGCCATTCTACCAGCCACTGTCTTGCAGACTGCCCAATGAGACTCCTCTTCCTTCCGCCTTATTATCCATTTCTGAATCCAATTGAGCAGGTGTTTGATTGGATCAAAAATAAGGTGAAACAAGGCCTCCCTCAGGATACAGAGGATCTCTTCAACATTCTCAAGATCAGCCAATTTTCAATGCCACCTGATGTGGTGGCAGCTTTGTATGAGCACTTGGAATCCTTCCTCCCAAAAGCCCTGGCCTCCAAGCTAATCAGATAAATGGGCGCTACTGGTTTTATTTAGTTTGTTTTTATTAGGACTAAATAATTATTATTTATATACAATAATGTGACATCTGAATGTATTATAGACATTTAAGAATACATAGAAAACGTAAGTAAAATTAATTTTACTAGGTATGAGGACAAATATTTTTATTATAATGCACTGAATATTATTATTGGCTTTTGCACTAACAAATGAATAAATTAAAAAAGGATTAAATAAATTAGTTTATTTAAATAATTGTGAATCATTGATGATACTTTGGCTTTTTTAAGCCACAAATTGGACCTTGCATGTCATCATCTGATCCTTGTTATTTCAGTGCCACTATAGCCACACAACATAACCACCAATGATTTTCATGTATTGCTTACTAATTAGTACTTAGGACGCAGGTCAAGTATATCAAATATGTTTACCCAATTCATTATGAGGGAAAGGTAATTTGAGTTCTAAACAATCATTTGTTTAGAACAATAGTGGAGCAGGTCGCATGATGCAGATAAATTCAATTCTCAATGTTTATCTATGTGATAAATAAACCCGTACTTGACGAGCTAATAAATAAAAACATTTTTAACTTATTTTTAATATTTGTTGTGGTTGCAACTTTAACTAATGTCTTGTAATATATTTAGTTATATTAATATTAAAATTTACATACTAAAATTTAAAAATAAAAATTAAAATATTAAAACTAAAATTATAATTATAAATCTTAAAAGTTAAATATTAAAGTTTAAATAATCAAAATATAACAACTTTATTAAATTGTGATTTATTCAATATCAAAATATTTGATATTAAAAATTTTAACATTATAATATGTATTATTAAAATTTTAATATTAACTTTTGGATACTAAATTTTTTAATATTTAAATATGTAATATTAAAATTTTTATAGTAAAATTTTAATAGTACATATTACAATATTAAAAAATTTAGTATTAAAATATAAAAAGTAAAAAAAATTAATTTGCAAGGGGAAAATATTTATTGGGGGATGCTAACTTCAAAGGGAATGTGATTATTCTGGGGAATTATACCCCAAAATTAAATTTTCAGCTAATGCATCTAATTGGATCCACATACTCTTCTGTACATGGTGGAAAACCCTGGATGTGATTGCTAGAGGGGTGGCGCCCTGTACCCTGGTGGTTGCTGATTGTTTGATAAAAGGCAGGCAGGCAGGTGAGCAAATTGACTAGTAGGTTTTTTTGGGGGGCACATAGTACCTGTATAGTATTGCCAATGCAAATGAGTCATACAGGACGTGATTGACTGTCCTGTATCCCCATGGTGTCTTCTGGCGGTCAAGGGCTACACGGCAGATATCCATTTGAATAGGTACATCCTCCAACTTTTTGATGTTGGTTTTTAATATGCAGTGGAGGAGGATTCCCAGGTATACCGCAACATGGATTCTTTACAAGGTATACTTTTCCAAGAACATGCATAGTTTTTTGAATGTTTGAGCTAACCTAATAATATAGGATGTTTGGTTGAACTTGAAGAGGGTTCTGGGGGCACCCAACTTGAATCAGCCCCCAGGCCTTGGCAAACAAAATAAATAAAGGTTTAAAATTATTCACAAGGACTGCATCTCCGACTTTATTTGATAGTGCCTTAAAAACTTCATTAAAAATTGCAGATTTCAAATATTCATTTCCTATTTGAAAGTCAGTTTTTATTAAATTCTTTTCATATTTGTTGATGTTTGTGAAGGGGAATTATTGAATGCTTTTGTATATATATTCATCAAAGTTCAGTTTGACATCCCTGGAAATTTCATTCATTTCTTTGATTTTGATATTTGATCCTAGTTTATATGCTTCCCTTATCCATGGCAAGCACCCCACGGGTGGTGAATATTCCCTATCTTGAGCTTCAATATTAAAAAATTGTTCATATTCTGTTGAATTATTTTATTTATTTGGTTTTTATTTATTTGTTTTACAGGGGCCACCAGTGACTGCTAACCCCCGTAAAACCAACTTGGCGTATAAGCTGTCACTTCTGCGACCTCATCCCCATTCCTGGTGATGACTAAAATAAATATAAGTAAAACATAAAAATACTTACTAATTATTTCCCCTGTGGCCCCCTCAGCCACAGGCGCCACTTTGGCAAACTTCATGAGCGTTGGATGCTCTTCATTAATTTTTCTAGGCTTAATTTTTCTTATATTTCTTGCAACTTGTGTTTCTTCTTGGTTTTCATTTGATAAAGCTTCTGTATTTCTTGAAGCGCTTCTTCATCTTGATTGTGTTTCATTTTCATCTGTTTCCATTTGATTGTTTTCCTCTTCATGGGTGTTGATTTACTTTTGAATTTCTGTTCCTTCAATTAGTTTGATCTTATTCTTTTCTTTGCCCCCCTGCCAGAACTCCCACAAATTGTAGGCTGTGTTGCTGAACTTCAGACTTGATAAAATTGTTCCCTGTAGATTAAGTAATGCTTCTTTGTTCTTTTCATCTATAATATTTCCCAGTTTATCCAGAGCATCTTCTTTTGACTGGATTAGTGGCTGGTCCTTGTTACCCAGCTTTCCTGTCACTATTTCCCTTATATTTCTTTCTATTTCAACAACCTTTTGCAGGTGTGCTTCTAATTTGTTGATAAGTGTGTGTATATTTGACATTTTGTTTGAATTCCATCAAAAAACTGGTTTTTATAGTACTATCTTCAACACATACATATTTTTCATCATCATTAATAAATTAAAGACAATAAACGTAAATATTGCATTAGAATATTGCAATTAGACGTCAACTCTTGATATTTTGATATTATGTGCATAACTCAATGCATTTTTTTTAATAAAATCCATTGTAAACTTGGCATTTTCCATTATAATTTAATGAAATGGATTGTGTTTATATTAGGGCCATTAACGCTTAGTACAAATATTGAAAATTAGTGCATTTTACAGCCTGTATATTTACCTATTGGTAATAATTCTGTAAACTTTTCAGTCAGATTTTTCAAGGTAATAATAATGTAATGTGTTAATAGAATACTGTTTATTGTCATTAATTGGCTGATTTTCTTTGCTGTGGCAATTGTGCATTTTCTGATATTTACGCACTAGTATCCAATTGGTTGGCTTCACATCCAATTGCACAGGTGATAGGAAAACAAGCCACCACCCTGAGACTGGATGTAGTTGGGGTGGTGGCTTGTTTTTCTATCACCTGTGCAATTGGATGTGAAGCCAACTAATTGGATACTAGTGCGTAAATATCAGAAAATGTACAATTGCCACAGCAAAGAAAATCAGCCAATTAATGACAATAAACAGTATTCTATTAACACATTACATTATTATTACCTTGCAAAATCTGACTGAAAAGTTTACAGAATTATTGCCAATAGGTAAATATACAGGCTGTAAAATGCACTAATTTTCAATATTTGTACTAAGCGTTAATGGCCCTAATATAAACACAATCCATTTCATTAAATTATAATGGAAAATGCCAAGTTTACAATGGATTTTATTAAACAAAATGCATTGAGTTATGCACATAATATCAGAATATCAAGAGTTGACGTCTAATTGCAATATTCTAATGCAATATTTACGTTTATTGTCTTTAATTTATTAATGATGATGAAAAATATGTATGCTCATAATTTTAAGCTATTTGTAAAATGTACAACATTGTATTAATTATGGGAAATGTTGATAATGTAAAAAGAAAATATTATTAATTATGAATTGAAAGAGAGATACCAATTTTAATAAGTTGTCACAAAGAAAAGATTTATTTACTAATCAAAGGACGGGAAGGGGAGGGAATGAGCAGAATGAACATCACCTTCATCTGCGCCTGTGAAAGAGGCAGCATCAGAGATAGTGGGGAGGGAATGGGTGGTGGTTTAGGAGTCAGGGTTGGAAGGCAGGTGGCTTGATGAGGGGTTTGGGAGGCAGGGTTTGTTGACTGGGAAGGGGCAGCAAGAGCTGATTGCTTCAATTGCTTGAATTCTTCTTCCGTCACATATACTGGCTTGACAAAACAGATGGACTGGTGTGAGGGGAGACAGGGGTCTTTTATGGACTTATCACTATCACTTGCATAGAAGATGGTGAGATCAAATAAGTCCTGGACAGACACAGAAGAGAAAAGCTCATAACCCTTATCAATTTGGGTGCATAGTTTGTTGTAGGTGGCAGGCTTTAAGCGCCTGAGGGAAGAACCAAAATTGTAGAGACATACATCTGCAAGATGCATGTTGGCATAGTTGATGGGGTAGGACCAGCAGGTATGCCCTGCAGCCCTGATTTCTTGAGTAGCCCATTCCTGCTGCTCCATCTCTGCACTCAGTACAACTGTGTGCACGGTGTTTTGTGTGGCCCACTCCTCCAGCATGGCCTTGAGCTCTGTCTGGTAGGCATACCCATCTGCAGTGTTTGATATTTCAGAGTAATAATTGACACCCAATGGGGAAACTGCCAATAAAACCCCAATAAACCAATATAATATTGGGCCGCGCTTATACACGTCAGACTGGATACACTTCTCTCCAAAGTCTTGGATACTTGCAGATACCTTAGCATAAGACAAGAAAATGATGTCATTACGGGCCCTCATTGCCCTTCCTTTGATAAAATTAATAATAGTTGAATTGTAGGGGTCTGTATCCACCAAAATGGGGCCACTGAGAACTTGATTGGACAAGATTCTAGCAGCAACCACAACTCTGTGCATCCATGAATTCACCGTTCTTTTGTTGGTGAAGATGCTGTGGAGTCCCAACTGGAGATGTACCTGGACCAGGGGCATCTGTGGGTCACACTTCATGATAGCTACCATGAGAGGGTGGGCTTTTTCACCTTCAGTTGAAGTACAGGCACCAGTTAGGGTCTTCTTGGGAGGGGGGCCACAGTTGCATGGGCTCACAGGGTTGCAGCCACAGTAGACTTTGCAAACCTCATTGCAGCAGCAATTTCCCCAAGGGACATAAGCTTCCTTTGCTTTTCAATCATTTTGAGAACAATATCTGGAGTGATTAGTTTTCTTCTGCGTCTTGAAGGCTGATTGGCTGGGGGAGGGATGTGTTCATCATGGAAACTGGTCAATGCCATCTAATTGGCTGTTTTGGGCTCTCTGGGTGACCCCATGGCTAAAATGGCTGGTTCCAGATGCCATTGCTGATAAGGGATTTGGGTTAGCAGCTGCCTGTGCATGATGGGCAAACAGGGCCATGTTTGAGGACGCAGGAGAAAGAACACACTCCTGGGTAGTGCTTGTGGAGGGGCCTGCGGATTGGGAGTGGCCATAGACAGAGGCTTCACTGTTAAGAGACCCAGTGTAACCCTGCATAATTTTGTCAAGGCCAGGGAACAGCTTGTTGACTTGGTTGTTATTGAAAGAAGACATAATAAATTTTTATTAAAATTTTAAACTCAAGAAGAGGAATGTATATTTTAGTCAATTTTTTTGTTATGTATGTTAATTTTGTGAATATTATGATCTAAATTTTAGCTGTCCTAAATTGGAATAGGGTGATTTTTGAGAATGCCTATGATTCCTAAAAGAATAAGCACAAATCCACTCTAGATCCTTTAGCATCCTTTTTGAGACACCCATAAATTATATTTATTTCAAATTCCTTGCAATTATGATTTGAAACTTGGTTCTTGGTTTGACAATCCTGTAATTTCAGATTTGTTAAGTTTTACATGATGTCTATGATTCATTTGAAATACAGGAAATCACAAATTGCACATTAGAATCCCACATTTCTGATTCATGCATCCCGCATTTGTTTACTGGGTTTTGTCTTATGTTAGTTGAGTTATCTGCTCAAGAGATTCAAAATTTGCCAATTTAAATAAATCAAAAAAAGTCAAACTAAATGTTTGATTTTATTAAATATTTTATTTTTCACTCAGCTGAGTTGCCTGCAAAAGTGATTTGAAATTTGGACCAAGGATTTGACAATCCCGCATTTTTACGTTCAGGTTCTGAATTTACAGTAGACCGTTGATCAGCCACATACTGTTGGAGTCTGGTCTTTTCTCCAACCTCCTCTCTCTGATCCTCATTCAGGTAAAGGAGAGCATGTGTTACCAGCTCATTTGAAGTCAAGTCCTTGTTGAAAGGAATGGCTTGGCAAAGGTACCAGCACCTAAGACAGTAGAGGATCATATCAGAGCCCAAACAGTCATGCTCAATGGTGAGCTTCTTGACTTGGTTAAACCCAATTGTAGTTAACTGCACAGGGTATCCTGGACTATCACACTGGTAGTGATGATGTGCCATATTTTTTCTCTGGTCATTGCAGGTGAAAAGGAAGCCATCCTTAACAAAGCCAGCACCCTCCTTCCTGGTCATAATGTTAAAAGAGTCAGGGAAAACAGCTGGAACTTTAAATTGCCTGTTGACGTTGCAAATATTGACAGCTGCATGTAAGTCCCACTCTAGGATGGGCTCCTCCTCTAAGACTGCTGAACCATGATCATCAGAGTCATTTTCAGAGTCATTTTCAGAGTCTCTTTAATTCTCATCTTTATTATTAAAGTGGATGTGCTTCTCCTGGGTATCAGAGGGGGAGTAGACAAAGGGAGAGTGGGGAGGGGTGGACTATCAGCCTCAGGCTCAGGGGAAGGCATGGGGGTCTTGGCAGGCGTTATTTCTTTATGAGGCTTCTTGGAGAGTGTAGCCTTGGGCTTTCTTGCCTTGGCAGGAGCTGTTGTGCTCTTGGGGGCCTTGGGTGTAGTGTTGGTGGTAGGCTTGGGAGCCATCTAAGGGTGAATTCACATCAGAAAAGTTCAAATTTGAGGGAAATTTTTAAAGAGAAAAATGAGAATGTTTTAAATATAAAAGTAGTCAATATTTTTACACAGAACTGTAGAAAAACTCTCAAATTATATACCATCAAAAGTAATATGTTTTTTATTATGTAAAAATTAATTTTTTATTAGTAGTGCAAGTATGTAAAACTGTGAGTTTTGACAGAAAACTTGCAAGTGAAATGGTGTTTTCAAGATGACATAATTGAGATGCTGTAGCTCAAAAATATAGTGATTTTAACCATTTTTATATTAAATTAAAAAATCTATGGTGAAGCTACCTCAACTGGGCCAAAGAGTAAAAATTGAATATATTTAAAACTATCTTATACAACTGGGGTTAAAAAGTACCCAGGTGTTTAGAGGAGATCAAAAAAATATATGCAAAGTTTCAGACAGCTTCTTACATTTTTTATTTAATTGAGATTTGGCGCTGAATTTTACTTTTTAAAAGTGCAAACAGTCAAATTGTGATGGTGTGCTCTTTATAGCGTCCTATGAAACCATATATTAAAACAGGTTAAGTCTTAGTGCCACATTGGTAGGCGCCACTCCTATTGGACACTTAAAAGCTTATTAGATTCTGTAATGGGTGCATTTTGCATAACAGAAAACCCTCATTACTAAATAAAATCACTAGTAAAACATTGTATTGTTGAAACATAAATAGCAAAGTTCATAATATGATAAGGAATAAGGATAGCATATGAAAAATGGTTTTTTGAATGACTGTATTATAGGGGGTAGTACTATAAAAGTGGCACTAATTTAGGTTGATTATTATATGGAGTCTTACATTAATACAATACTTTATTCTCAATTAAAAAGAGGAAGGCTTGGATTTATCTCATAAAAGTATGATTGTATAGACAAACAACATCAAAGATAGCGCTGTCACACCATTTTGGTTAAAGCCTAGGCGCCAACTGGTAAAGATACTAGGCGCCATGGCGCTGCCTTGCAAATATTTTAGTTGCCGCAGCACTGCTTTATAGTGGGTTGGATTTTGTCATTACAATCATAAATCTACTACTGATCCAAAATATCTTTTTTCAATTATCCTATTGAGACTAGTGCTTAGAAATATGATTAATAATTAGATTAACATTTTGGGTATTCAAAAATGGCGCCGCGGCAGTGCTTGATGTAAAAGTAAGGTGGCGCCTTGGCATAAAAGATGTTTGCAAGGCGGCACTTTTTGGTTGTTTAAGGCAGCGCAGCGGTGCTTTAAGACAGATAGTTCTGTAGTTGAATTCACTAAGCTTTAATAACCTTATTTTGATAACATACTTTTTATTTTTATTTGAGATAGTGTTTTTGTGATGCGGTTTTTTGAGATGCTGTATTAGAAACCAATATGTAAAAATAACTATTTAATAGTTTTTTTAAGTTTTTTTTAAATTTTGCTGATCTAAATCCTGACGCCATCTCAAAATTTTTTCTGAGATGGCATCTTTCAAGATAGAGTTTTCAAGATGGCGTATTGCACCCAAAAATCAAGTTAACAAAACTTATAATTACTTACTTATATATTGTAATTTCATTGTTTTTCTTGCTTTCAAACTTTTTCTTATTTCAATCAATTTTAAAGTTGTCCACAGCTGCTTCCAATGCCATTTCAAGTCTCCTGTCTTGTTTTTTTGCTTGTTTTCTTTTGTTTACCCTAGTCAAAAAATTAGCTTTCTGAACTCCAAATTTACTGGAGCTTTTATATATGATGCTCCAAGTTGTTAAATTTGTGGTGTTTTCCCTGGCTCTGTTTTTGCTGCTCCTTTGATTGACCTCCCCAGACCTTTGGGGACAACTCTCCTCTTTGGCGCGCCTTGTGGGCAACAACCCTCCAGTTTGTTGCACTTTCCAGCTACCCTTTTTATCTCAGGGGAGGCATTGGTTAAGAGTCTGACCTGTGACAACCTGGAACTGTACTTGACTGACCCTGTCTCACTTGTGTCTGCTACCAAGGAGATAACTCCTTTGCCTTTGTTGGGAATTTTGATCAAGCAATGATGCTAATTATGACAGAGCTCACAGATTGGGGTTTCTGCAACAAAACCCATAAACTAGCAGTATAAAACAATGATGCTAATTATGATAGAGCTTGCAAATATGAATTGCAGCTGCCAAACAACATAAATTAGTATTATAAATCATATGTGTATTGGATCAGCAGTAATCTGCTGACCTGAACCATAAATCAGCCAATGGTAAGCGCCGCTGCAGCACTTAATGATACATGATTTTCTGCCACACCACTTTGGAAAAGATACAGGCACCACCTAGCAATTGGATTAGGCGCCAAAGTGCCAAACTACTTTTACGTCAAGCGCTGCCGCACCAACTGAAAATTATTGTAGGCGCCAAGGCACTGCCTTAATTTTACATCAAGCACTGATGTAAAGTTACACCTCCACCTTAGACCTCCACTTCAATTCCTGACAAATGCTTGTGAATTTCTACCAAATTATGTTTGACTATTTATCTAAAAGGTTACTGAAAAAGCCCAAGAAAGGCCATCAATTTAATATTTTGAAATTATTCTGAAGATGCCCCCACCTAACCCACCCAAGAGACACCTCTGGTTAAATATCATGTGCAAGAGCAGCCAGGAGCAGTGGTAATTGCATCCAAGACAGATTTCTCAATTTTAGATTGAGTCAGTTTTTTCTTTGATGTTGTCCATTTGAATCTGTTCAGATCTGTCTGCCTCAAGAGATGCATCCACATTCCCTCATATCATTGGTTGATTAGTTTGACATTTAACTTGCCACCCAAGTTCCATCCCCTCCCTTTAAATGAAAGCAAGAGTTGTAAAAGACCTTGCTTCATCATTCTCTAATATAATAAAGTTCAAAATTTGTTAGTAAAACTTGCCAGTTGGGTTTATCTGTTGCTTTGTGTGTTCAGTTGATTCCATCCCTCCTTTGCCCCCCCTGGAATTATTGGTGACAACCTTTTGGTTGTTGCTGAAACCGCAATTTTTATTGTGGTTGAGAGCTTGGTTTTATTTTCTCCTAACCTGCTCCCCAATTCTCACAGCTGAGGTGCTGGGTTCAATTCCCCATAATCTTGGATTTCCTAAATTGACTGTATTTCTAAGCAGTCAATATGAAGACATAAAACTAAGTAGGATGAATGATCCTAAAATATACCAAACCCTCACACTAGCAAGGGCAACCTGTGCTGGGTGAAGCCATTAAATCTCATTGATTGATTGTTTGAAACGGCCAAACCCAGATCACTAACTAATCAAAATAAAAATGTGTTGGAATGTCCTAGAAGATATTGCCAACAGCTCAGGAAGGCGCTCCCCAGGGGATATAAATACATTGCCCATGATAATAATAAAATACCTTTGACTTAATGTAAATTCAGAACCTGAATGTAAAAATGCAGGATTGTCAAATCCTTGGTCCAAATTTTGAATCACTTTTGCAGGTAACTCAGCTGAGTGAAAAATAAAATATTTAATAAAATCAAACATTTAATTTGACTTTTTTGGTTTATTTAAATTGGAAAATTTTGAATCTCTTGAGTAGATAACTCAACTAACAAAAGACAAAACTCAGCAAACAAATGCGGGATACATAAATCAGAAATGCAGGATTCTAATGTACAATTTGAGATTTCCTGTGTTTCAAACAAATCATAGACATCATGTAAAAATTAATGAATCTGAAATTGCGGGATTTTCAAATCCACAAACCAAATTTCAAATCATAATTGCAAGCAATTTGAAATAAATATAATTTATGGGCATCTCAAAAAGGATGCTAAAGGATCTAGAGTGGATTTGTGCTAATTCTTTTAGGAATCATAGGCATTCTCAAAAATCACCCTATTCCAATTTAGGATGGCTAAAATTTTGAGCATAATATTCACCAACTTAACATACTTAACAATAAAATTGACTAAAATATGGGTCATTATTTGTTAGATTAAGCCAAGGTGCCAGCTTAAGCATTTCAAAGCCTTTTAACTTCTTTGGTATCATTTAAGTCATAAACTTATGTTTTTTGAACATTAGTATAATGCTTAGTTTACTGAAGAAAAGTTTAATAGTGTAAAATATACAAATAATAGAAATAAATCTTATTTCTATTAGCTGTATTTTTTGCTAAAACCCTTTTTTCTATTTTAATAAGCCAAGAAGTAAATATATGAGTTGCATGAGAGAGTAATAGCAGCCCCAAAGCTATAATTGCTATTACCCTATCTTTGGCTCATATAATTAATTTCTTAGTTATTTTTAGAAAAAAAGTTGTTGTATTTAAAAGACTATTTACCCTATGTGAAATATAAGTTTTTGTTATGCGTCCAACTTCATGAACATGTCCTACTAATCCTTTAGTAGTATCAGCTCTCTTTGTTTCTCTGTCATCTGTGCAGAACTTTGCACAATAATTTATTTTGGAGTACTCCTTAACATCCTCAAATGTCAAAGGTGAAACATACAGCTCACCATCTTTCATTAAATATGAAAGATTAACATAAAATGCTTTGACTTCAAGCCAGCTTTTTTTAGGCCTAGATTTTCTATCATAGATGTGAAAAAAGATTTTTTGAGAAACATCTGAATTATTTACAAGTGTCTCATATAGACCCTTTCTTTCTTCCTCTCTCTCAAAAACCATTTTGAGATCATTTATATTTTTTATATACATCTCATTTTCCTTTTGTTTAAATATTTTAGATAATACACCAAAATGACCATCAACAATACTTTTTCCATGACACTCAACAAATCTATTAAACTTAATTGTTCCTTTTATAATTTTAGGTACCTCTTTAAAAAGATAATATAGGAATTCATAAGATCTGAAATGATTACCATTATCAGTCCAAACTTTAATATTTTTAATATTCTTAAATTTATTATTTTTAAGAAGACTTATCAAACACTGATCTGAAAACAAAGAGCCATGAGATAAAATTTCAGATAAAAAGTCATGATACTCATATTTAATTTTCTCATTTTCTTTAAAAGCAATTGCAAATCCTAATAAAGAAATAGGTATTTTCTCATAAAAACAATTATTTGTCTCTATAGGACCCCCACCTATTTTAAAATTTTATTTATAGTCTATTACTATAACACATGAATTATTATCAAGATTATTTATATCACTAATATATTCTTTATTTTGATGCTTATAAAACTTTTCATGTAGGTCAATAGATTCCAAATTTTCTTTAATAGATTTAGGCAATGGCAACTTCTTTATACTCAAATCCTTTTTCTTCATTTCTAATGGCTTTTTTAAGTTGCAAATGTTACACATATCAGTTTGCTTTTAATTATATTATTAGGAATAAGCTTATAAAAGTGGAAAGTGAAATAGAAATATTGTTTTTTATTTTCATGTCTTCGTAAATTTCTTTTTTTGTTTTCAATAATGAGTATTTTATTTTAGTTGAGTATTCACTCAACTCTTTTTGTAATTCTTCATAAATCAATCCAGGGGATTTTTTAGTGAATTGGCTAGTTGGAAATGAATTTTTTAATATATGTTTTAAAATATTTTTTATGTTTTCTTTCTTTACTGAATCATTTTTTCCTTTTTTATTTTTTGAATTTAATGATGCTTTTTTAGCATTTTTTATTTTTTTAGAATATGAATACTCATTTTTTGTCATTTTAAATCCACAATCCCAAAGCTCTTTCAGACTATAGCTTGATGTAATCAATGCTCTTAGGGAAGGAAGGTGCTTGGCAGGGGACTCTGGCATCAATTCCTTTAGGTTGTTAAGGAAATCATCTGTCTTAGAATTTTGTATGACAGGTAAGAAGGTACTTTTTCCAAACTCTGTTTTTAATAAGAAATGCTCAACAAAGCTGTTAAGATCACTGCCAGCAGTAAAAAGGAATGCTTGTTTAAGCATAGAGATTCTTTCTCTCTTAGTAGAAGCCCCCAGTGAGAAGAAGGGTGTCATCTGAGGTGCAAACTTGATAGGTTCCATAATGATAGTGGTTGGGTTCCTTGGCTTGGTTCAGGCAGTTCTTGCTTGGAAATAGATGTGCAGTTATCAGAGAGGAGTAAAGGTGTAGATTGTAAAGTAAATTTCTGTAAAGTTGAGCTGTTTAAATACCATGTTAGCTGAGCTTTTGCACTACAGGCATAAATCCCCAACTGACCCCCAACTGATCTCCTTAATTTATCAATATCACCCCTGAAGTCTGATATCATTGTTTATTTACCCCTTTTTATATTCTGGTTAACTGTTGATATTTCCGCAAATAGTACTTCAATCTCGCTCAAACTAGTATCATTAGAAAGCCCTTAATCTCAGCTTTTGGAATTGTGCTGCAACTTTATATTTCACTACCAATTCAGTATCTTGAAGTGGCTTTGAATGTAAGCTTATAAAATTATTATTTGAAATAAAATATGCTAATTAACTTTTAAAGTATGATATTTTAATCAGTAAACTAAATTTAAAGTATAAATCATTATTTAGCTTACTTTTAGTAACCAACTCAAAAACCTTTTTTTAAATAAACTTAAGTTTATTATAACCTTTAACAGTTCTTAAAAAATGAACTTTATATATTTTAAATCTATCAAAACAAAAATGTTTTTCTAATCACATATAAATATTTGCTTGTATAATTAAATTTGTATCTTATTTTTATAGATACAATGACTAAGATCATTTTCCATTTAGTTCAAATAAATTTTAACCTTTATAAAATTTAATTAAATAAAGCAAGATTTTGATACATTCTTTTTTATGGTTGAATTTTTTATACATATTATCTCTAGCATACAGTATAAAAATATTATTTTATTAAATAGTTGTATAAAGCTATTTTATTAATATTAAATACTTAAAATTTTGAAAAGAAAAACTTTTACTCTCTTATAAGTTCTTATTATATATTTTCTATAAAATCTAACTTAAGAATAAATTACTTATGCTAAATGAGATCACTGAAATTTCAATAAAAGTTCAGTTTTAATTTTAGTTTTAGTTTTTTTTAACTTTTTACTAGATTTTTTTTAAAAAATCCAAAATTATTTAATATTTATTAAATATGCAAAAAAGCTATCTGCCCTCTTTTTAAAAAGAAGGATTCAAAAATTATTATATTTTAAATTAAATATTTTAAAAAAGCTAAGATTCTAGGCAACAATTTGATTTCCAACAAAAAGCATCATATCAGTTTTTATTGTATTTTTAGGTTGCTCTTTTTAGAATGATGTCATTTTGTACTAATCAGCTTTCAAGAAATAATGGTATATGAAATAAGATTGTTACTAGCTTTTAATACAGTTTAATTTAGCTGTAAGTAGAAAACAATTAATTTAATATAGGTTTTTATATTATAAGGATTAAATAAGATTTATTTTGATAAAATTGTTGTAATTATTTAAATTTATTGATAAGAAAATTAAAACAAAATTTTAAAGTTTTAAGTAGCACAGTTAATAGGAAACAGATTAATCTAACAAATAATGACCCATATACACGTCTCTTTTTGAGTTTAAAATTTTTTAATAAAATTTTATTATGCCTTCTTTTAATAACAACCAAATAAACGAGCTGTTCCCTGGCCTTGATGAAATCATGCAGGGCTATGCTGGGTCATCTAACGGCAAAGCCTCTGTCTATGGTCACACCCAACCTGCAGGCCCCTCCCCAAGCACTACCTAGGAGTGTGTTATTTCTCCCGCGTCCTCAAGCATGGCCCTGTTTGCCCATCATGCACAGGCAGCTGCCAACCCAAATCAAATATCAACAATGGCATCTGGAACCAGCCCATTGAGCCAAGTGATCACCCAGGGAAGCCAGAATCCAGAAACAGCCAATCAGATGGCAACATCCAGTTCTCAAGACAGGCACATCCCTCCCCCAGCCAATCAGCCTGCAAGACGCAGAAGAAAACTAATCACTCCAGATATTGTTCTCAAAATGATTGAAAAGCAAAGGAAGCTTATGTTCCTCAGGGAAATTGCGGCTGCAATGGGGTTTGCAAAGTCTACTGTGGCTGCAACCCTGTGAGCCCATGCAACTGTGGCCCCCCTCCCAAGAAGACCCTAACTGGTGCCTGTACTTCAACTGAAGGTGAAAAAGCCCACCCTCTCATGGTAGCTATCATGAAGTGTGACCCACAGATGCCCCTGGTCCAGGTCTGTTTCCAACTGGGACTCCACAGCATTTTTACCAATAAGGGGACAGTGAATTTGTGGATGCACAGAGTTGTGGTTGCCGTCAGAATCTTATCCAATCTGGTTCTCAGTGGCCCCAGTTTGGTGGATACCAACCTGTAAAATATAACCATTATTAATTTTATCAAAGGAAGGGCAATGAGGGCCCATAATGACATCATTTTCTTGTCTTATGCCAAGATTTTGGCAAGTATCCAAGACTTTGGGGAAAAGCGCATCCAATCTGACGTCTACAAGTGCGGCCCAATCCTGTGTCAATTTTTCAGGGTTTTGTTGGAAGTTTCCCCATTGGGTGTCAATCATTACTCAGCAATATCAAACACTACAGATGGGTATGCCTACCAGACAGAGCTCAAGGACATGCTGGAGGAGTGGGCTATCTAACAAGCCGTATACACAGTTGTACTGAGTGCAGAGATAGAGCAGCAGGAATGGGCAGCCTAAGAAATTAGGGCTGCAGGGCATAACTGTTGGTCCTATCCCACCAACCACGCTGACATACATCTTGCAGATTTATGTCTTTACAATTTAGGTTCAGCTCTCAGGCGCGTGAAGCCTGCCACCTACAATGAAGTGTGCTACCAAATTGAGAAGTGGTACAAGCTTTTACCCTCCATATTTGTCCAGGACTTATCAGATCTCATCATCTTCTATGCAAGTGATAGTGATAAGTCCAGAAAGGAGTCCTGCCTCCCCCATGCCCATCTATTTGGTTTGTCAAGCCCACATATGTGACATAAGAAGAATTCAAGCAATTGAATCAATCAGCTCTTGCCGCCTCTTCCTAGTCAACAAACCCTGCCTCTCCAACCCCCCATCAAGACCAAGCCACCCACCTTCCAACCCTGAATACCAGACCACCACCCATTTCATCCCCATAACCTCTGATGCTGACCCTTCAACAGGCGCAGATGATGGCAACATAAATTCTGCCCATTCCATCCCCCACTTGTCCCTTGATCAGTAAAATAAAACTTTTCTTTTTGACAACTTATTAAAGTTAATATTATTTCTTTTGATGTATAATTAATAACATATTCTTTTTAAATTATTGACATTCTCATAATCAATAAAATGTTGTATATTTTATGACTAACATAAAATTATTTGCATAAATATTTTTTGTTCTAAATAATAAACTAAGAGCTACAAATGTAAATATTGCATTTGAATATTGTATTTAGACGTCAACTCTTGAAATTTTGATATTATGTGCATAACTCAATGAATTTTGTTTAATAAAATTCATTGTAAAATTAGCCTTTTTCATTGTAAATTATTTAAATGGACTATGTTTATATTAGAGAGCCATTAACACTCAGTACAAATATTGATACATAGTGCATTTTACACCCTGTATGTTTACCTATTGGTAATAATTCTGTAAACTTTTTAGTCGGATTTTGCGAGGTAATAATAATGTAATGTGTTAATAAATTACTGTTTATTATCATTAATTGGCTGATTTTCTTTGCTGTGGCAATTGTGCATTTTCTGATATTTACACACTAGTATCCAATTGGATGTGAAACCAACCAATTGGATACTAGTGCATAAATATCAGAAAATGTACAATTACCACAGCAAAGAAAATCAGCCAATTAATGATAATAAACAGTAATTTATTAACACATTACATTATTATTACCTTGCAAAATCTGACTAAAAAGTTTACAGAATTATTACCAATAGGTAAACATACAGGGTGTAAAATGCACTATGTATCAATATTTGTACTGAGTGTTAATGGCTCTCTAATATAAACACAGTCAATTCAAATAAATTACAATGAAAAAGGCCTTGTTTACAATGAGTTTTATTAAACAAATGCATTGAGCTATGCACATAACATCAAAATATCAGGAGTTGTTGTTGCACTGCAATATTCTAATATAACTTTACATTTTTGGTCCTTAATTTATTAATGATGATGAAAATATTCATGTGTTGAAGGTAGTACTATAAAAACCAGTTTTTTGATGTAATTTAAACAAAATGTCAAATCATATATAACCGCTCAAGTTGTAGGAGAAATTATTTACATATGTTTTAATTGGAAGAACTTACCTATTTTTAAGTCTGATATTGGCTGACAATAAATACAAAGTGCTTATAAATTAGTTTGGTTTAATGGCCAATGCCACCGCTCAAAGGGGTTGTTGGACACTTTGCAGTGTCTTGCGGCATCCCTACCTGCAGCAGTGTCAATTAAAGTGAAAAAAAGTAGGAGGCAGATGTAAACTAATACAATTTGACATTATGGTAAGACATTGAATTTTTTATTTGAAATTTACTGATAACCATTGGAGCTAAAAATGGCTTCATTAATTATAATTGTTAACCCATCTATTTCTCTGCCATTAAGATAAGATTAGAAGCAACTAAGCAGGGTAAGGCTTCACTACACACAATACTAACCTTTTCATTTCAAACTTATAGATTCACTTTAAGATAAAAGTAAGTTTCAAAATATACATATAATATTAACAGTTTTAAGCATAGTAGATCAGGGACTTTAAAGGTATGCTTATTTTTAAACTGTTAAAGCTAATCATACTTTAGAAAGGTATTTAAAAAGTTTTAAACAACTAAATGATTTCAAAATTCAAGTTGAATCTAAAGATCAGGTAAGCAATTCACTCAAATTGCTAACCTTTAAATCCTTATGGATGGACTCTATCTGCAGCATATTTTGGGTTGGGTAAGTCACTTTTATCAAATCAAATTAACTAACCTAGATTTAAAAAACCAGATTTTTGCCCTGAAGTAGATTAAGGCTTGGTAAGTATTGTTTTTATTCTCAAATCTTTTTAAAATAAAGCTGCATTTCATCAGTTAACTATTTCCAAAAAAACTACTAACCTTCAAATTCTTTTAATTGTACTTGGTCCACAGCAGATCTTGGGGTTATTAAGTTTTATCTTTACTAATTTCCAACCTAGATTTTAAAAAAACAGTATTTTGCCCTGAAGCACCCCCTGAGCAGGAAAACTTTGACTTATCACCTTCATTAAGAAGCTACACTGTTTCAAACAGCCTGTTTCTCTATCAGGTAAATTTTGTCTGATTGTTTTATTAAACTTTCTAACATATTATAAAAGATCCAAGTTTTTTCCCATGAAGCTAATCTTGGACTGGGTAAGCCGCTAATTTCAAACTTTGCTAACTTTTTTAAAAAGACTTTATTATCTGCAGCGGCTCCTAAGCAGAGCCACTTTTTGAACTATTACCTTCATTAATAAATTTAAACTGCTCCAACCACTCATTTTTTATAGCAGGTACATGACTATACAAAAAAACCTAATCTACATAATATACACATCTACTATGCCTAATGCTTTATTATAAATTCTCAAAAAACTGAGCCAGGTTTTACACAAAAAAACAAATAAAGATAACTATTTTTTAAAAACTCTTTTTCTTTTTATACAAAAAAATATAAGCTACTTCAATGCTTGCTTTACAAAAAGAATATAACTTTATAAGAAATGCTCATATTTGCACTTTTAAATATTTTGATAAACTTTAAAGATTTTCTCCCTTTGCCTTTTCTATAAAAAAGGTACAAATACACTTTAGTATGCCTAAAATAACAGAAAATTTTCACTACTTGGCCTATAATTTTGCTTATATGATAAAGAGGTAGCAGCACTGAAGAAGCCCTTATTGGGTTTTTTGGGGGCTTAACTGTGTAACTACAAATTTACGCTCATTGTTTCTTTTACAAAGGCTTTGAAATGGCTAGACAAAATTTAAACTCAGAGGATCTTAGTGCACACAATCTTCATTATCCTTTAGGAAACCCAGACCAGAGTGACCAATTCAACTCAATATATGCCAATTAGCACTGGATAAAATGAAGACACTGCGGGGCTACCAAACTGTAGAGCATGACCTATACAACTCCTTTGCACTGGCATTGTTGTATGGGTACTATGTGCCCCCCCAAAAAACCTACTAGTCAATTTGCTTACCTGACTCCCTTTTATTAAGCGTTTGGCAACCACCGGGGTGCAGGGCGCCACCCCTCTAGCAATCACATCCAGGGTTGTTCACCACGTACAGAAGAGTATGAGGATCCAATTAGACGCTATAGCTGAAAATTTGATTTCAGGGTATAATTCCCCAGAATAATCACACTCTCTTTGCAATTTGCACCTCCCTAATAAATTATATTCCCTTGCAATTTAACTTTTTAATTTTAATTTTTTTAATTTTAATTTATTTTAAATATTAAAATTTTAATATTTAAATATTAATATTTAAATTTTAATATTTAAATTATAATAGTAATATCTCTAAATATATTATAAGACATTAGTTATAGTCATGAACACGTCAAATAATAAAAAATAACTAAAAATGTTTTTATTTACTAGCTTGTTGAGTACAGGTTCATTTATTACATAGTTATACAACAAGAATTGAATTTATCTGCAACAAGCAGCCTGCTCCACTTATGTTCTAAACAAGTGATTGTTTAGAACTCAAATTACCTTTTCCTTGTAATATGATTTGATAAATATATTTGATATACTTGACCTGAGTCCTAAGTAATAATTAGTAAGCAATACATGAAAATCATTGGTGGTTGTGTTGTGTGGCTATAGTGGCACTGAAATAACAAGGATCAGATGATGACTTGCAAGGTCCCATTTGTGGCTTAAAAAAGCCAAAGTACCATCAAGTATCCACAATTGTTTAAATAAAATCAATCTTTTTCTATCTTTTTAATCTATTTATTTGTTAGCGCAACAGTCAATATAATATTCAGTGCATTATAATAAAAGTATGTGTCCTCATACCTAGTATAATTAATTTTACTTACCTTTTGTATGTATTCTTATGTCTATAATACAATTTAGCGTGAATCATTATATATAAATAATATTTTTCAAGTCCTATTAAAAACAAAATAAATAAAAATAAAAATAAATAGAACCCAGAGGGCCCATTTATCTGATTAGCTCAGAGGCAAGGGCTTTGGGGAGGAAGGATTCTGAGTGCTCATAGAAAGCCGCCACCATATTGGGTGGCATCACAAATTGGCTAATCTCAAGAATGTTGAAGAGATCCTCAGTGTCCTGAGGGAGGCCTTTCTTCACCTTATTCTTGATCCACCCAAAGACCTCCTTGATTGGGTTAAGGAATGTGGAATATGGGGGGAGAAAGATGAGTCTCATTGGACAATCAGCAAGGCGGTGGTTGGAGGAATGGCTATTCTTGTCAATGGGTGAAAACTTGGAGACAACAAGATCCACTTTTTGGAGCCTAACATTATCCAACACACCAATATTGGTTGTGCCGCTGTAATTGATCCAGAGGTACTCCTTCACAGCTCAGAGAAAATCAAGGAATGTCCTTCTATTATGGGAACCCTTGATTATCTGGTATTGATACAACCCGTGAGGACCAAGAAGCACTACCATTGAAAAGATCTGGGAACAGACAGCTGCATAATGGGCTACACCATCCTTGGACCCCTTCTTGACTCACCCATGCCTAGACCTGAGTGAGGAGGAAAACAACAATTCATCAATGTAAAAGAATTGGACATTTCCTGTCTTCTTGAGAGCCACATAGGTATCAGCATAAATGTGTTGATCCTCAATTGTTTTTTTGCTGTTCCTATTGTGCGGCAAAACTCTGAGGACCTTTCATGAGAAGTCCAAATTGACCATTGCTTGGTAAACAAGGGTTTTTAAGACAGATAGCCCAAACTTTATGGTCAACATTGATTGGACATCAAGTGTGTCCAGGTGACAATCCTTGGTCACCCACTGCCTGATTGCATCAATATGCACAGGCTGCAAGAGTTTTGGCTGCTGCTTAGCCTTGGTGGATTTGGCAATTTTCCTGGTGTTGCCATGCTTTTTGTTGATATCACCAATATATCTGGGTGTGACACCAAATTGGGACGCAATATCCCAAACTTCTATTCCCCTGTTCAAGCAGTTGAGGAGAGCCTCACACTCATTATCTGTCAACTAACTCTGGCCCTTGGCAGGTACTGCGGCATCCTGGCTAGCAGGCTCAACACAGGGGATGGGGACCTTTGTGTAGAAGGTGGGATCACGCTTGGTTACGCTGGCACCGTCAATGGTGGCATACAACAAGGTGCAGATGACTCCTCAATTGTGGCCAATGGCCCATATGTGATGTCAAAGACGCGGGGGCAGGAAGCGGCAACTCTTAGATCAAGAGTGCAGGGCCGGGTGACAACTGGTTAAATGGTGGAGGTGTAAGTAACCTCAGTGTTCCCGGTGACCCTGGTGTAGGAGACTTTGGTAGCAGGCCTTGAAAGTGGCTTCTGCCTGGGATTCAAGCTGGTAGTTCTGGCTTGGGATGCAGGAGGTGGTTGGCTGGTGCTGACACCTTGGGAGGCCTGTGTATTGGCATGACTTCCCTTGAGTTGAGTTCTGGGTCTGTTTTTGGACCCTCTGTGACGCCCTTGTGGACAGGCTGCCCCGTGGGCTGGTGCAGGAGCTGATTGAGAATGCAATTGACAGTCCATAAAAATAAAATAAAAAATATATTTTAGATTAAATATGTTTTTATTTGAATTTATTGGTTTAGTTGTGAGTAGTTATTTTCTCTTGATTTAGCCTTGAATAGTAACAGAATTTCTATATCCGTGATTTGAAGTGTATAATATTGTATACTTTCCAGGGTAGTGATGATTTTAAAGTTTAATAACTTTTTATGTCTAAACATGGTTGTTGAGACTAAATTTTTCATTCAATTTTAGTTGTGGTGGAGCTTCTTGATTTGGGTTGGTGTTTCCTAGTGTGCTTAGTGTACATTAAATTTGGATTCCAGTTCCTGCAATTAATATCTGAATTTACTAGTGGCATTCAAAAGTGATTTGAAATTTGGTTCATGGATTTGACAATCCTTCTATTCCAAAAAACATAGTAAACTTAATTAAAATGGTTGATGGATTTGAACTCTTCAAATCTGATTCCAGTTAATTCATTTTGTCCATTGGAAATATGCAGTTTGACTTGAAATTTTTCAAAGTGTCTATGAGTTTTCACATTTTTAAAAATTCAAATAAAAATACAAAGAATTCAATTTAATTAAAAAAGGCCATCACACAAAATTGATTTGAAATTTGGACCAAGGATTTGAAAATCCTGCATTTTTACATTTAGGTTCTGAATTTACAGTAAGAATCCTTGGGAGAGTCTGGGAAAGTGTACACTGTAAGTCTTCCAAGGTCCAGGGTTTTTGGTCTGGGTTATGGGGATACTCAATGAAGTGCACAGGACCAAATGGAGCACCAGGAGGGCAGTAGTAATCAAACACTTTTGTTTTGTCAACTGGTGCTTGGCTTTCAATCCCTGAGGAATAGTATTTGTGCTTAGGTGATTGCAGATGAAAGAGTATCAAAAATAGGTATATAAATATGTTGGTGAACCAAAGGTTCATAACAACTTTTCTTGGTAAGGATGGCAATAAAGAATTTTTTCAGGTGCTTCTGACTTATATACTTACTCACATGAAGTGCCTCTAGGAATTCTTCTGGTGCTATCTTTGTGGCAAGGTTTGGAATCTCAGGTTCTGCTGGTTGGTTGGCTGCTTCATGGTCATTTTTGGGGTCTTCAGGAACAGTTGCTTGGCTTGTTGGTGGCCCACCTTTGCCTGGCTGGTCATTGGTTCTGGCAGGTTTGGCTGCAGAAGTTATGGGAGGTTTCCCAATCTGATCACCATTATGGGACTGGCTTGACAGGCATTCTTGAGGTGAAAGAACTTGATTAAAAAAGGGGTTCCCAATTGGGAACCCCAAATTACTAAATGGAGAATGGGCTTGAACTGAGAGCACTGTACAGCTAAAATTAGCCTGCCCAGGCCCAGCCAACCCCACCAAGGCTTGGGTATAGCTTTTGGGGCCCAGAATGGGTCCTGCAGCTGTAGCCAGGACAGGAATGATTCCTGCACCTGGGTTCTTGCTTTTCAAAGCAAATCCAGGTGCGGATGAATCTCTGCCATCTGCTTGCCCCACCTGGTGGTGCGGCGCGGGTTCAATTCCCGCCTGGGGCCTCAAATCTGTTACTTATGTAACATTTTCCAGGGTTGGGATACATCTGAGCTTGGTTTAGGATATTAAATATCAGTGCCAAAGCTTGGTTTGGTTTCCTGTTTATTTGTGGGAAGCTACTCACCCCTTTGGCTCTAGGAAGAACTCTCTTTCTGCACTATATAAAAAATCATTGACAGCCCCACCAGGCCTCTGGTTCTCTTTGAGGATTTAGCCCCACACCACTGATGAGATATTTGTGTTAGCATGTTCCTCAAATATTTCCAGAAACCCCCTCCTTGCTGCCACTGCCAAAGAAATATTAATTGAATTAGAATACCTCCTAGCTATAGTAAAATTACATGTGAAGAAATTACCTCACAGTCAATCAAGTAGTGCCACCGCAACTCCCCATCCCACACCTTGAGTTTGGATGTTTCATCAAAACCCCCACCTAGCCAGTTAGTTTCAGCTCTCCATTCTCAGCAAATCCCTTTCAAACCCCTGGCCTGTGGCCTGGAAAACATTTTCATGGCCATCCTAACCCTTCATTGTACCTCTGTTTCTGAACAGTCATTCTGTTCCTGAGCTCTCCCTTTAAAGTAAGCAAGGGCACCTCTGGGTCCCTTGCTTACCTATTTCTGAATTGAAATCTTTGTCAAGCCAAGGGTTGTGATCCCTGTTTCCTCTCTTCCTTCTTATATCTTAAAGGGTTTAGGACTTAAATTGACCTCCCCTGACCTCTGCTCCTATAAAACTAGTGGTAAAAGTTCTATCTGCTACTCTTAACTTCATTCCCTTAGCTCCAGTGATCTTGGAGAGCAACTCAGTAAGGAAATTGTACAGTAGTTTTCAAACCTGTTGAGATAAACGGATATTATTCAGTTTAGAACGCATGAACTCTGCCTAAAAGCGAAATCAAAAATCAAGGAACTTATATTAAATTGCAATAGATTTGGATCTACTTTGATTCCGTTTTTAGACTGAGTTCACATGTTCTAAACTGAATGATATAAGTTTATCTCAGCAGGTTTGAAAACTACTGTTGTGAAGCTGGTCTGAACCCTTTCATTCACCTCTCAGAACCCTCAAGTAGTGTCTTAAGTTGGGCCTTTGCCTGTGAGAACTGGGGGCAGGTTAATAAGAAACAAACCCATGCTGGTAACCACAATAGAATCATGGCTTCAGCAACAACCAAAGGTTGCCACAAACAATTTCTGGGAGACCAAAGGGGGAAGGAATCAACTGAACACCCAGAACCAACAGGTAAAGCTTAAATGGTCAGAGTTACTAACAAACTTCAGACTTTATTGGGTTAGAGAATGATGAAGCAAGGTCTTTTAAACCTTTTGCCTTAATTTAAAGAAGGAGATGGAATTTGGGGTGGGAGTTTGGACGTCCCAAAACTGATTGGCTTATGATACTAGGGGTTAAGGGTGCACTTTTTGATGTAGGAAAATCTGGGAAAATTATGGATTGGCGGAATCAAAAGGAACCCTGACTCAACTAAAATCACGGGACCGGCTTTGGATGCACATACTACTGATTCAGGCTGCTCTTGCACATGATATTTGGTCAGATGTGTCTCTTGGGTGGGTTAGGTGGGGGCATCTTCAGAATAATTCCATAAGTAATAAATTGAGGGCTTTATTGTTAACTTTTTGAATAAATATTTAAACATAACTTGGTAGAGATCCACAAGCATTTGATGGGTATTGAAGTGTAGGCCTAAGGGGGGATTTGTGACTTTACATTGCCCCTGACCTCAATTAGAGGCCCAAACATGTTTTTTGGGTTATTTTTTATTTGTATAGCTCTGTTTATGGGGTACCTCTTTTATTTTCCTTGTACCCCTACAGAAAATACATGTCCTGAACTGAAAATTCTGGGGAGTCCAAAAGGATTGGTCTCGCTGGGTAAAACTGTTTTTTACTCTGTGGGTCTTGGCCTTTTACTCATGTGGGCTCCTGCTTCCTCTTTATGAAATCAGATGAACTATTCTGTGAAATAATTGGGATCCAATCCTCATCTCTGTCCATGTCCCTCTGATAACCTATCCTCTCAATATCATAGCACGATGAGCTTTGGAGGTTGTCTGTTAAAGGGGTAACTCAGAGGATCTTCTACAATCCCTATCTCCCATGTCTAATTATATGCCTGTGATGTCCTTGTTGTAGGTTTTTGATGCTACAAGTGACCCCCTTTCTACCAAGGATATTCTTATTGAGACTGCTCCCTTGACTCACCAAGTTTTATGGTTATTGGCAGGACTTATCATCATGGGAGCTGGACTTTGTTGGCTTAGCCCCCCTCTCTCACAACTTCTGTACTGGTGACTTCAAATGTGGCCAAGTTTTTATATAGTGGTTGATGTGTTTATTGGGTCATAATATAAATATCAACATGGATCTCACCTTTAATGCTGGTAGATTGATCTTACATCACTAATGCTTTGTTCACGTGCAGCTTATGTTTATTTGGAGCCAGCTTTGGTGCATCTATCTCGACAGCTTTGGAAGGTATACCACTAAAATGCCAATACTTAGTAGCATGTATAGATATTGACTTGATTCTGGATTTTTAATGCTGGTGATATGAGAACTCTTTTAATTCCAAACTTTTGATATGTAGTAGGTTGACATCCTGTATGAGTTAATTCTGGTGGATACCATTTTATGGCAGCTTTCCAAAGGTTGGATGAAAGTGGTGGTGCCAATTCAAATAATGCACTGATATTTTTTGTAAATGCATTTCCATAGAGACCAGATTCTCAACATGATGCAGCACAGCTTTGGAAAGGTGAGAGTCCTACAAGATTGTCAGGAGTCTATTTCGAAAAGATGGGGTCGAAAAAGGTGGGTATAGTTTTTATCTCAGAGCCATTGGAACCACTGCTTTACGGTTTCCTAATGAACATATTTGGCTGGTACATTGTTCACATGTTATCTCAATCCAGTCCAGGGTCCGATTAGCTCTGAATCGGTGTAACGAAGATGGAGATATACCTTTCTGTTTCAGTATAGTGATCTTGTTGAGTTTTATATAGCTTTTTCTATCCATTCCTTTGTCCATCTTGATTTGGGCAGGTAGCACAAAATACAAACCAGCCGCAGCATTTTGATTTTAGCTTTGGTGGTGGTGATTTTTTATTATGCCACTTAGTTGTTATAGGGTATATATTATTATGCCTGACTGGGATGCTTATGTAAAAAACCTAGTATAAACTCATTGTAATATTAAATGGGATAGGATTCTTATCTAGTCAATCGCATCTTGAATTGGGTCCACAGCACTCTGGATAGACTGCATGTTTATCCTGACAGCTTGTAAATCAAAGCTCCATGGAATAGATCTAAATTCTGAGTTAAACTGTTAGGGGAAACAACGCCATCTTGACTTGATGGATTGAAGTTTCTGGCGAACCCAACATTGTTTCTGCTAATTTTGCCACTGGATTGGCTTTAATTTCGAATGCAGGGCTTCTCGAACTGGGATCTAATGAGTTAAAACCTAAGCTTTACTTTCACAGGCAAATCTAACTCCCCGCACCCAATCAAATGATTGGATAGTTTAAATGTGAAATATGTACCATCTATTTTAAGAATCCGAGGCTAGAATAAATTTAGAATTAAATTTATTAAAGCGGTTGGCATCCAAGCTTTGTACTGCTGCAGCTTTTTAAGAAGCAAATATTTTTCTACTTGCTACTTTCCCTTGGGATTAAGCAAGTTGTTTAATCAAAGTTGTGCAGAAACCAAGTCAACTACTCTTATTATCGTATTCCTAGATTAAATTAAATCGCCAGCTTGAAAACATCTTGATCTGATGTTCTAGCTATGCACACTAATTTATCACCATGAAATAGCATTGTCTTTGCTCTTGATTGTGTAAACTAAGCAAATGGCATTGCGCCGTCTAAACTCAAGAGACATAACTTCAACTCAGCCTAAGATGACAGCATAGTTTAATGTCATCTCGTTAGAAATTAAGCTTGGTTTTAGACTTATAAGGTTAGAGCTCATCCTCCACTGGAGCAGCATCAGAGGAAGTTGGTGGCAGCTTGGCTTGGTTCGATAGATAAACAGCGACTCCCACAAGCAAGAAAAACAGGACTAGGATCAGAATGGCTACCCAGCGCACTGAAGCTTAGCAGAGAAATTATATGGACTTACGGTCATCAAACTTCTCAGGGATTTTAATCACCCTGCAGGTCCCGTCAGCTGATCCACTGAGCAGGAATTTTCCATCTGGGCTGAAGGCAAGATGCGTCACAGGGAAGCTATGGGCAGAGGGCAACCTCGCCAAGACCTAAAGCTAAGCAAATGCTGAAAAGTATGGCTTACGCGTAAAGTACGAGGGCAGCAGATGCGAATCGATAAGTCAGAACAGCCTACCGCAAGCAAATGTCCCGATTCACTACACTATTGAGTGCTAAGCGACGTCTCTTACCTTGTATTGAAGCAAAGAATGGCGCTTGGTGCCACCGACCTGGTGAAGACGAGCGAGAAGTCTTCCAAGTTAAACTTGGCTAGATATCCATTCTTGCGATCCACAGCATTGATAGCGGCATATACGTGCTCATCATTCTGCTGCCGCCCAAAAAGAACCGATCGGAAATAACATAGACGCTTGCCTAGACCACGAGGCTGGTTGATGGTGTGCATCAGCTCGCCGGTGCAGCTATCAAAGAAGTGAACTGCCTTGTCAGAAGCTGTCGCTAAGATCTTGCTGTCTGTGCTAATATCTCCGCCGTGGATGTCTTCGTTTTCACACTTTTTGGATCCGAAGCAAGGCTTCAGGTCGGGGTAGTTCAGAGCCGAGACTTGACCCTCAGCAGCTGCCACGAGAAGAACTTTGCCTTCGCTGTCAAACCTAGTGACCCTCTGCAAGATGAGCACAAGCAAAGATCAAGGATACCTGGTAATCATTAGCGTTGGTGCCTTGGATGATGCGCCGGGATTCTTTAAGTGTGATTTCATTGTTGTCGATCTGAAACAACCTAAGGCTTTGGTTGGTTCCCTTTTTGATTGACTCTGACGTGCTATTAATTCCGCAGGCAATGGTGTTTAACTAAGCATAAGTTTACACTTAATTATGGGAGCTACCTTTCGGCTAATGCTCATGCTGGTTGGCGAATCTTCCCCAGCAGTCAAAGCAGCCCTTCCTAGTTCTACTAAACTAGCCTTTTCCCAAGAAACCTGGTATAAAATCTAAAAATAGTAATTTAATGGAAAAATGCCGATAGAAGAGAATGTTTGGTTCAAAAAATATCTCTTTCCGCGAATAGCATTTTTAAAATATATTTGGACCTGATCACGCGCACAATAATTGAGTACTGATCTGATAGCTGAGTGACCTTGCAGCAAATATAGGGATTCACTTATAGCTTTACAATAGTTTTGATAGCTCAGATGTCACTAATTCATTAGAGCTTTAAGTTTTTAATATTGAAAGAGTTTGGTACTTATCAAGAAAAATTAAAAGTGTTGAAGCTAATATAGGTTGGATGAGCATCATTAATAGAGAATAGCATTTTAAACAAGCTTTTTAAAGAAAGACTTTGCCACTAGACCAAAATACGCTTAGTCAATATCTCTAAAATGAATTTCTTTTCACCCAACCATAAAAGTTAGCTAATAGAGTAAAGCTTAAGAAGGAACTTTTTGGGGATTCAACCACCTATAGAAGCATATATTTCGGGTGTACATAAAAATGCAAATCAAGTTAAAGAATAAAAGCTTTATAATGAAAAAAAACAACTTTCAATACTAACCAGAGAGTTTTTGACGCCAGATTTACTGCATCCGCCCCCACCACCTACAACAACCCGTCCATCATCAAGCCACTCGCAGCATGAGACGGGATATCCTAAAACCTGTGAAAAAGATTCAAGCTTGCCCATAGTTTTTTAGCTGATCAGTTGAGTATTTATACCCAGTGCAAGGCTTGCAAAGTATCCTAAGAAAAGAGTTTGGACTTGAGGTCGATTTCGAATGTGACTACGTAGCTGGATGCTGGAATCATCAATGATGCATAAATCTCGTTCATCATCCAGCTTATCCACCTGCTTTGAGAAAGATCGTGAAAACGTTGTTATGCCGAAGCCCAGAGATTCACCGATTGATGTATGTAAAAGCGAGTCTGTCTGGATGTGATGTCACCTCGAGTGGGCTCAAGCCGTAAGGGATTTGACTGAATTGATTTTTACTTAAATCAATTTTAAAGGTTGATGATCAAGCCAAAAGCTCGATTTGGCTCATCCTTATATTCAATCCCTTACATGCATCTTCAAAAGTAGTAAGGTTGAATTCGGTGGAGTGTTGCAATTATAACCGTCCTGTTTAGCTATATTACATACATGAGGTTTAACAGGTATGGCTTTACAAATTCATGTGTGAGTGATCAGAATGAAAATATGGGACAGAGCCCCCAATATTGCTAATAACCACTAGAAATAGGAAACACGGGAATTGGAAACTCAGACAATTTATCTATCAAGTATTTGCCAGTTTATATGCTGTGCTGAGCAATTGCTAAACCATCCATTTAGACGATCTGTTAGATTTTAAGATGATCAGAAAATCAGGAGCTTCAGCTGCACTCTAACTGAAATATCCCTGATGTGATCCATTGTATCACACTGCTCCTATAATCATCACAAGAAGGTCCTATCAAGTGGTGGCTTATCTGTATCCTAGAGGTGCATAATCTTTATCTAGAGGCCTTAGTCTTGGTTGTCCCAGTTTCTTCTGTACCATAGATACATGTATTCATTGAAAGGCCTTGATCTTGAAATGCCAAAGGTGTATACTGTGCCCTGGTAAATAATGCTCCAGTTATGGGTTTAGGTCTTATGTGTTACAGGGACAACTTGTCTTTGGATACTTGATGGATTGGTAGTGAACTTTCAGGGTGTTGAGCAACTTGGGTTATTGCTGGTATGTTCAAAGCTACAGATAGATGCTAGCCTTACCAATGTACTCTACCTAATACTGTGCAAGAGCACTACAGACTACAATAGAATAGAACTTTGAAGATAATTACGTTTATTGGGACTGGAGTATGATCTAGACAGCAGCTGCAATCTATCCAGGTGTAACTAAGAACTTGTTGTCATCCTTTCAGGTGTCTGTATCAATATATACTGCAACAACCCTTGTTCTTGTCCTTTCAGACAGTTCTCAGTGGCTACCTTTGCAATAGGTCCATCTTTGCTGGCTGTGCCTATCCTGATTGGTTATCCTTGGCACATGTGCTACTACTGGCCTTAGCAAGGCATACATGGCACTTCAGCTATAGCCTGCACTCTCCTTGAGCTATCCTACTGGCAATTATTGATTGGATGTATCCTTTTGTGCCTATTATTGCACTAGGAAACTACACCGTATTTGATTGACGCTTATAAATGGTCCCTGTTCTGTCCTCCTACATTAGAAGGTAGAATTCTGGCATTCCTGTTTTTCCATTTCCAGGGCTTAATCAGTGATTCTTTTCTGGCTGGTGAGCCTTCTGCTTATTAATATGACAGTTCAAATTGGGGCTTATACGCCATATAATAGCAGACTCAATCCGATATCAACCCAAGGATTATCCACCATGTAATGCTGACCCAAACCAATAAGGAAACAATTATATGCCGTGTGATGCTGATCTGGCTCAGTATTTCCTAGCTGTTTGCGCATCACTTGTTTGATATACTCATATACGCCCTTCAGGCTGGGTGGGACAGAGTTGATACAACGTCCAGTAGGATGGAATTAGCAATATACAATTGATGACTTCAAGATTACATGCTGTGTAATAAATGATAATCACTATATTGGCTAACAATTATACAGCGTATAATTGCCATATCATTTATAATAAACTAGTGATTATATGCTGTATAATCACTACACATATGAGCATGATAATCTAGTGATAATACAGCATATAATTGTTGCATCTATTATAATAAACCAACAATTACACAGCATATAGCTGCCATATCAATTATAATAAACTAATGATTATACGGCATATAATCACTACACTTAACTAAATGATAACCTAGTGAGAATACAGCGTGTAACTGATAAAGATCTGGGTGCAATGATTAGCCTGATCATTTGTGGTCAATCAGCCTAATCTCACACAGGAAACCAACCTTGGGTGGCTAGCCCACTGTTTTCTGGGATTGGTTGGGCAAAGCCCACCATAAGATCAGTGCCAACTTAAATAGGTACAGAATAGGCCTTCCCATCCAAGCCCACAGGCCAGAAGCCAGAATGATAGTGTCAATCACCCTCAAAAGGGTGATACACACTATATCAAACAAGTTATTGGGATCATCTAGGGAAAGCTCAGAAGCAAACACAGGCATTGATTTGGGGGTGAGAGGCGGCTTCATATCTAGTTGGTAGGCAGGGAGAAAGTTGTACCTATTTTTAATCAGTCAGGGCTCAGTAAGAAAACAAGAGCCCTTGCTGTTAAATCTGGTCAACTCTTCACTACAGGCCACAGAATCACACACAGGTATATTCTTAGTGATGTATTCTCAATACTCCAGCTTCAAAGGGTACTCTGTAAATTGGACAGGGCCAAAGGGGGTACCTGGAGGACAAAAACTTGCAGGGGGTGGGGCAGGAAGGCCAGAAAGATTATTGTTGAACTGACAGATCACCAAGGTAAAATACAGCAATAGTTGAGAAAACCAATATCTCATAACTCCTATTAAAAAATTACAATAAAGTCTGGTTCAGGGTCTAAGGGTTCATATAGTACCCCACTACCAGACTTTAATTTTAATGGTCAGGATTCAGTTGGTCAGGAAATGTGAATTTGGACAGGTGGGTGCCTGGGGTTTGGGGCAGAAAAATGACACTGGCACAGGAGGGAAGTTCATTGGATGAATCTTTGAGAAGGGTAGCACAATCCTTATGTTCTAGACAATATTCTTGGGGATGGCCTGCTAGTCTGGGCTGCCTTCAGGAATGGGGTTTCAATTGGTTGCCAGGGAGCACACCAGGCTCATCAGACCAATGATGGGAGCTTTTTTACCTCCATTAGTCAATTTTTTGTGTCCTTTGGTGGACCATAATTGGCAGGTCAATGCTGATTTCTTTATTTGAAATAGTATCTGTAGTTCAAATCAGAGAGGATTTGATCCCAAAAAACACCAGTGGGAAGGCCCCTGGTCTTCAGGGATGGCATCCTACAGGTGTACTTGACCAGGGTTTGAAACTGGTGCCAAATCTTGGGTTTTGAAAGGAGAAAAATGACATTCCTGACAAAGAGCACGGTTTTTGCTGATCTAACACTTGGATGGATAGGGGTAGCTTGATATTACCAATGAGTGAAGCACTAAATTGAGTTGTCACTGAGTTGATATTGCTAGAAATGCTTTTTACTTGTTAGATAGTTTGAGTTGAATTCTGTATTTGGCTTCAAGTGCTAGGATTTTCAGGGAGCCAACCTGCAGCAGGTTCAAGAGAACTTGCAGGCAGACGGCTTGTAGGCCCTGAGGGAAGGGCCCACCACAGGATGGGAGCTAAATTTAAAATATATAAGAACAACTTTCCAAGCAAGGCCCAGGGCCCATTAGAGGGCACCTGTCAGGAATGTCAATTTTGTTGTACCTGAACCCCAAATTATGGAGCCAGGGTTGAATTCTGAACAAAATCCCTTTCAAACTGCCAGTTCTGAAGACTGGGAACTTGGAAGCCCGCAACTGATTGATAATTCACCTACCAATAAAGTCAATTACAACCCACCAGGATCCAAATCCTTGACTACACTACAGGGTTTTGCAAGCAAAATGCCAGTTTCTGATGCTGGGGATTTCCCTGAGGTGCTAACACTTGGCAGTGGCAGTTTGCTTGATGAAATATGTGAGTCCACCAATGATAGTTGTCCCAAACTTGCCCAAAGCCCAGGAAGTGGCACTGAACCCAAATACATGTCCAATGCCAATACCTGAGTTGCCAAACAGAAGGATTCAAAGTCCTATTATCCAGAGGTGGCCAATGGCAGAGCACCCGTGCCAAACACCACCCTGTCATCTAAGACCCCTGATGCCAACCTTCCCAAGCTCAATAAACCTGATCAGAAAATGAGGCCTGGCAGCGGTTATAAGTACCTGCTGGACCAAATCAATCCCCATTGTCATTTTAAAATAAAGGTTATGAGATATTGGCTTCCCCAATTATTGCCATATTTTACCCTAATCATCTGCCAGTTAAATTAAAAATTGTCTAATTCTCCTGTTGCCCCACCAGCTACTTATTGTATGTCAGGTGCTCCTTTTGGTCCTGTCCATTTTAAATAATACCCCTTGAAGCCTGAATATAATGATTACACCTCTGACAAGATATTAGCATGAGATTCCTTGGCCCAATCTAAAGCATTAACCAGATACATCAGGAAGGGCCCTTAGTATGGTACTGAGCCCCACCTGTTCAGAGATAAATACAACTTCCTCCCTGCCTACCAATCAGACATGGAATCACTTGTCATCCCCAAACCAATGCCTGCATCTGCTGCCAAGATTCCACTGGACCATACCAACAAGCTATTTGGGATAGTATATATTATACTCACTGGAGTAATAGACATTATTGTCCCAACTGCCGGCCCATGGTCCTGGGTGGGAAACTCAATGTCCTACCTTGTTAAGTTAGCACCAATCCTCTGGTGGGCTATGCCCACCTAGTCCGCAACCCTCCAGTTTCAAGATGCTAGCAAGCCAGAAGCTCAGGGTTAGTTCCATGATAGCATCATATAATCAACTAGTTCAGTGAGTGTTATGTAGAGGACACCAAATATTTGAGCTATAGTTGATTCATTGGCAACCACAGTTTCTTGCAGGCAGCTGGGCCATGGGGTTAGGGGAGGTATCATGGGCACTAATTAGGCAGGCAGATAGCTGAATTTGTCCCAGAATAGTCTTGGCTGCTTAATATACCAGGTGCCTTCACGTCCAATGAGTTCAGGCTCTCAGGTTGTCGTATTTATAGTAGCAAGGGGCGCTAATTTCTACAGACAGTTAGTCAGGAACCTATTTCTTTATACTATAACTGTTGATGGTATAGTGGCAGCCTTTAGATAGGACAGAATAATATAAGGTATTATGAAAAAACTAGTGCTTTATTTGATAGTGAGGTGCTTAACTAGTATAAGGCGGGGGAATTTACACCAGGGGAAAGGAGGCACAGACAGAAGGACTTTCATAATGGAGGAGAGTGGTTGGGCACATTAGAAAGTCCTGCGCAATGGAACAACTGGTTTCACGCGGCTTTCCTTATGGGGCATGTGGCTCTATTTACCTTGTTTCTATAATTAACCTTGGAAGTAAAGCCTGTGTCTGAAGCGCATTCAAAAGACCATTCAAACACCTGTTTTATGAGCATTTTAAACGTAGTTAACCTTATTAAACCCGTCTTGAGAAGAAGTAATCACATGATCATTTTGTTGCTCAATCCCTAAGTGGACAACTTAATGTCTAATCCATTCAGGATCTGTGACACAGGTTCTGGGTTCAGGGTTGGCTATTAGAATTTCTTCTAAAGTGAACTTCAAATAGGCAGGATTGGGAGGATATTCTGTGAAATATACCAGGCTGTAAGGTGCTTGTGGTGTATGGTATCCTTGGACGGCTTGTCTGCAGTTTCTTGGGGCTAGCTGATAGAAGGGGCAGAGCTGGAGAAGTCAATCTGTAAGTGAAAAAGTGCTAGAATTGGGTATGGTATGACATGAGAGAGCTGTGAGAATTGGGGAGAAGGTTAAGAGGAAATAAAACCAAGCTCTCAACCACAATAAAAATTGTGGTTTCAGCAACAACCAGAAGGTTGTTGCCAACAATTCCTGGGTAGGTCAAAGGGGGGAAGGAGTCAACTGAACACTGCAAAGCAACAGATAAAACCAAATGACCAAAATTACTAACAAATTTCAAACTTTATTAGATTAGAGAATGATGAAGCAAGGTCTTTTACAACACTTGCATTAATTTAAGGGATGTGATAGGATTGGGGTGGTAGATTGAATATCACAAACCAATTGACCAATGATATGAGCGGATAAAAATGCATTTCTTGAGGCAGGAAGATCTTGAAATTTTTTGAATGGTCATAGTCAAAAGGAAAACTGAACCAACTAACATCAGGAATATGCTTTGGATGCAATTACCACTGTTCCTGGCTGCTCTTGCACATGATATTTAACCAGAGGTGTCTCTTGGGTGGGTTAGGCGGGAGCATCTTCAGAATAATTCCAAAATATTAAATTGATGGCCTTTCTTGGGCTTTTTCAGTAACCTTTTAGATAAATATTCAAACATAATTTGGTAGAAATTTCCAAGCATTTGGCAGGAATTGAAGTGAAGGCCTAAGGGGGAGGCATAACTTTACAAGAACCAGATGTTCATAACACTTTATTGCAAAAATGGCAATGGGCAACTTTCTGGCAATACCAGAGTATAATTATGCCCATCTATAATGAGGAAAATTTTACAAAATCTTTTGGGCTAGGTGGTAGTTTTCCCCAAGGCTTAAAAATCTTCTATGGCATCAGAAATTGTTGGCTTGTCATTGGTTGGCTTAGGTTGAGAATCTCAGTTTCCCTCTTTGAGGCAGAGGATTTTTATCATCTGATGGACCTTGTTTTTGGGGTAATTCATGCAACATTCTATTGGCAGGGGGCTAGCTGGTCACATAATTACTTCTCAAGTTGGTGCTTTTATTGGCTAGGCTAGAGAGGTCCATAAACAGACATGATTTACATGTAGTTTGTGCCTCATTTACCGGATTCAGAGGTTTCTCTGAAGCCAAATCTGCCCCTGGTTTGAACCCAAAAAACACCAGCAACCAGACAGCAGGGCTTGTAGGCTGCCAGACCGTAGGGGGTTGGGGGTTGAATCCCAGAAATGGGATTCTGTATTGTGAATTAATAGCAGACAAATGTCACTTGTTATAAGGGTATTCGAGTTAAGTGGTATGGGGTTTCTTGTGCAGAACTTTGCTTGGGGCTTGCCCTGCAGTTTTGATACTAACTTTACCTGATATAACTGTGGCAAATTGGGCTATATATCCACGGTATGCACTAGTGCCAGCTTCATCTGCAAGAAGCCTAACCACCCCAACTTCTACTCCCCCATAGCTATTGCTCTTATCTGAGCTAACAGCCTCTCTAAATTATGATAGCTGAGCAGAAGCAGACTAATGAGAAGCCTACCTTGTCTTCCTCTGTCACCTCAGCCCAGGAATAAAATGATCAATCCTGATTGTTTTGTTGAACCTAACAGGCCACATTTTACATTCAAACTTATTGACCCTAGGATAATGCAATCCCATGACCCATCCTGTCAGGAATGGCATTTTTCTCTTCCAAAACTCAAGGGTTGAAACATGGCTCAAACCCTAGCCAAAATAGACTGTGGCATAAATGACATTAAATTTTGATATTGAATACAAGTCAAAAGCAGGAATCAAACTCTGGTCCTAAAAATATGCGGCCTGCCAACCTAGGGGGCCAAGGGCCCGGCTGCCCACTTTTTTTGGGCTCAAATCTGAAGGTAGCTCAACAACCTGCCTGCAAAACCCAGGAGATTTCCCAAATAGAATATGGACCTCAGTCAAATGTGCAACACCAAAGATCCAAACCTATGCAAAAGCAGCCGCTTGCCTAAAGGAGGTTAAAGAAAAACTTAAAAATGAACCCTATAATAAGTGTTAGTCAACACTTTACACAACTCCAAATCTGTAATGCATTTGGCCAGGCCACATGATGTTAATAATAGAAGCAGGGAAATAGAGTGTCACTGCATGCCATGCCCTGACCCAAAGGACAGGCTCTTTAGTTCATATATTTATTTGTTTTTGCACTGCTTAAATCTTTCTTTATTTTAATATTGAAATTTTAAAGTAAGAAGTTAATAATTAAGTATTTTAACGTGATTTATCTTGTTTTACACTTATTTGTGTTCAAATTGTTGTTGTTATCATCTTTCTTTTTCCAGCTATTCTATTAGCTTATATATTTCTATTTCAAAGTTAGAATACTTCTAATTTTATTTTATCTTTCAAAACTCCTAGTTACGTTGTTGCCACTTTCCCCAGTTTTCACGTTGCTGATCTGCGGTCCATAATGGCTTCTGTTTCCCCTTCTCCTCCAGGTTCCTTGTGAAGATGTCTCCAGTTGCTCCTTTTCTTGGCTGTTTCTCCTATGCCTATCATTTTACAACTGAAAATATGCGCCTATATAATAAAGAGCTTGTGAAGAGTAGGCTTTAAGCCAAAATTCTAAGTGAGTTCTTACCTTCAATCTTTATCAATTTTAACTTTAGATCTTAAATTTTAGGGATTCAATTTTCATTAATCCATTCTAAGTTTTCTTCTTTTTTCTTTTCTCCTTAGTCAAATAAATGGAAGCTGTAAAACAACAATCCTTAGGCTTGTTGTATCCATTATTTTCCCTTAAGGAATCTTTTAATAGTTACATGTACCAGTTTGCTGATGGAGAGTATCCCAATATTGACATTACCTTAGTTACTGATTGTTCACTATTAAATAACTTGTTTTATCTTCTTTGTTTAGGGTTCTTAAATTCTATCACTCCTTTTGTAACCCAGTATAAGTTCTTATCAGGATTCTGTAAGATTATATTACAGACAGTACCTACCTTTTTATACCTTCTGAATCTTAACCCTAATGCTTTACATGCTTTGGTTTATAACCTTGCACCACTATGGGCAAGACCTTACACCACACCTATTCATTGACACCAGCCAACCCAGAATTAGCTGCCCTTGAAGCACCCCCAAAATGCCAAAGTCCTGTTGGAAGAATGCCCGTAGACCTAAAGCCCACAAATTTTGGAGACACAAAATTCAATAGTATAAGAGCCCCAGATATGTTGATAATGGTGGTATCTTCATTCTGATAATAAAGCTTAAATGAAACTTTAGTTCAATCAAATTCTACCTTATCTAATTTTAGTATTTTACCACCTTCACTCCAGTCTTTCAGAATCAAAGGCCCCCACTACTCCTACTGACAAACTCACAGTCCCTTTGCCCATATTATTATGTCCATCTGGATTACTCTTTGGATCCAAACATTTTGCCAAATACCCTCCAAACCCAGCCTACTCTGATTTCACCCCGGAAAATATACTTATTGTCAACCCCAAGGCAAAAACTAGAGTCACTAAAACAATTGACTGTGAAAAAAAGTGGTACACAGTCCAGCCCAGACTATTCCACAATAAGTACAATTATCTGCCTGAATATCTGGTATCAATGACCCCTCCTCTAACCCCTTGATCTAACTGCTTGCAAGAAACTGTTATCACTGCTGATGCTTCTTCCACCCATATGTTTGTAGTACTCTACATTACTCTTATAGACTATATGGACTCATGGTTCCAAATTCTAGTCCTTGGTCCTTTCTTGGCTGATCCTTATCCTACATTATCAAGTTGGCTCCCATCCTATGGTGGTCTTTATCCTCTGGCCCATTGGTCCCTCTGACTATGTTAAATAGTGTCCCCACTAACAGTTGGTATCCTGACAGCCAGTGTCATTTTGCTGCCCCAAAACCTGGGCCACCTACCTGCCCAAATTCCCATTTCCCAACTAACTGAATCTTGCCTATTAAGATTATAGTCTGGTAGTGGGGTGCTATATAAACCATTAGAATCTTTGCCAGACTTTATTGCCATTTTTGAATAAAATTTATGAGATATTGGTTCTTTCAAATATTGCTGTATTTTATCTTAGCTATCTGTCAATCCAACCCCAATCCTTCTGGCCTGCCTGCCCCACTGCCTGCAAGTTTTTGTCCCCCAGGTGCTCCCTTTGGTCCTCTCCACTTCACAGAGGATTCTTTGAAACCTGAATTTAGAGCATATACCTCTGACATTAAACTAGCACACAATCCCTTGGCCCAAACTAAAGAGTTGACCAGATTTAACAGAAATGGTATTTGGTTTATTACTGAGCCCTGACTGATTAAAGATAGGTACAACTTTCTCCCTGCCTACCAACTGGAGATGGAGCTGCCTCTCACTCCCAAACTGCTGCCTGTGTCTGCTTCCAAACTTTTCCTTGACCATTCAAATAAGCTATTTGAAATAGTGTACATCACTTGTTTGGGTGTGATTAAAACTATTATCCTGGATTTCAGCCCATGGTCTTGGGTGGGAAAGTCTGTCATAACTGTTTAAGTTAGTGCCAATCTTAAGGTGGGCTTTGCCTGCCCAATCCCTGAAAATGAGGGCTGGCTGCCCAAGGTTGGTTCACTGACAGCTTGATTCATTAACAGGATCAAGTCACCCCTATGCAATCTGATTAGGTGATCATCTCAATCCTTTTTCCTCTAATGATTCATCAATACTATATAATCTCACATATCCCAATAAAGATATTATCTAGTTTACAACTACTTTCCCCTTGTAAAAATGCTAATACAGCACATTTAAAGCAATTGTGAGTAGGGGTGTCCCCACCACAATGGGTGAGAAAGTCTTTCTGTAGTGGGGCCTGGCAGTGTCCCTGAATGTGATATATGTGACTTTGTTCTCTTGACTGGCCTGGGTGGTGAACCATGTGGCGGCAGGCCCCATAAAGCGCCCTGACACTGTGGCCACCCACATGGGTTCAGGTACTTGACAGACCTGGGGAAAGGTCTCTGTGGAGTGTAAACAACCAAAAATGTTGGCGCCCTCTACACCACCTGTAAAGAGTTCCAACTGTAATCTCAACATGTGTTGTGATAGGTCTGAGTGGGGTGGTGTGACACTAACTTTGTGCTGGTTTAGGCAAATTTGGTTGTAAACGCTGGCTAGCACAAGTTGGTCTTGGTATACAGTATAACCTTCTGGGACCTCCCCACCTGGGATAGGAATGAAGGTTTCTTGGTGAGGTATATCCATATAGCCAACCCTCTTTCCTTTCTTGGGGGAACTTTCTTAAAGATATGAAGTTAATTGAACCTAATGTTGCTACCACTGTTGCAACCAAGCTAATTATAGCTCAGTATTTAGATTGGGAAAGACGACAGTCTGCTAGAGAGGAAAAAGACTAGGAATACAATAGTGGTTTATTTGGATTGACATAAATAATACAATGGGATGAGAAGCCATAAGTCTACCAGGGGGTGGCACGGTGGCAGGATTAAGGTGGATTTTAAGTTACAAATATCTTAGTTGAGAGATCAGGACATATAATTGAAAAACCTATTTAAGAGATACTGCCTGTAATTTGACATCAATGATGGAATGTCTAATGTTGTTTGATAAAACATGAGGTGTCTCTCTGAGCGCCCCCCTGTGCATTGTAAGATATGTTAGTGGACAGGGAGTCAATCTTGGTTGCAATACAACCATGCCTCTGCCTCAGCAAAAGGGGACACTTTAATTGACTGTTACCTACTGCAGACCAACTTCAGGAACACCAGACCACAGCTGTAAAGACCATCCCCACCTGATGTACCTGAATAATTCCTTAAAGGAAGAGTGTGTCAAAGGTTTGGATGTTGGAATAGTTCAGCTACTGGAAATCTAGTTTAACATCCAATACATCACCTGATTTGGTACCAAACCAATTTATCAAACATCCACCTGGTTTGGTATAAAACTAATTTATTGACTCATCAAAGTACCCATTCATCCCTGATTCAAGTCATGTCACCTGATACCAACCACTGATCCCGGTTAGGTATCTGTCACAATATTTCTGGCTATAAAATCCTAAATTTTTATCTAATAAAATCATTTCTCTCCAAATTATTATTTGAAGCTTCCCCAAAATTTGCCCCTTGTCATTTTTATGCTAATCAAAAAGGGTTTATAGTAAATAGTGTAAAGTACATAGCAAAATGGGAATTAATTGCTTATTTTGCCTTGTTCTTATTGGTTAAGATATGTTTTCATTGTATTTTTGAGCACTTTGGGGTCAGTTTACGGTAGCATGTTTATCACTTATCTTTTATATTAAAAATGTCCAGGATAATGTGTACAGTCAATTAAAAAAGTATCAACATCCAGAATACGTCATTATGAAAAATGGAATTTCCACTTTACTATAGTATCAACACTAAAAGTGTTGACATTGACACTGTCAACATGGGCCCCGTTGCCGAGATTAGCAACTGATTGCTACTTGTTTAATGTGTGATATGTAGCCAATGATGTTCATGAAAGAACATGATCAATCTATTTATTGAGCAAGCTAGTTATTATGTTTCATGGGAATCACACACCAATTGGTGGAATGCTTTGCTGTGCAGAAGTGGTTCTGAAAAGAACGGCTTCAGAATGAAGTGTTTGACGTAATGGAGCTGGGATACATTGATAGTTTGTCAGATTGGACTTGGTGTTTGCCAGAAACATTAAATGCATGCTTAGGGTTGAGGCGGACCACCCCCAGACAAGGACTGCAATTTTCCTTACATTTTAAAAATGTGGATTATGTATAGGTTTAAAAGAAAATATATAATTTCCCCATTTTGGAAATGTCGAGCAAAATCTGTTTTTTTTGTCCGAGGAAGATCCGCCACAACCCTATGCATGCTGGACTTGGATTTTAGAATCATCTCTGGAAACAGCGAAGCTCAGTTTGAAGGGTGGCTTGATGAAGCTCGCTTCCAAAGATCGAGCCTAAATAAATGCAAGAGTTTCAAGTCAAATCATACCAATGATTGGTGTCAACAAGAACTGGACAACTACATAGGGCTTGAGAGCATCTGATTGGCAGACGTTATTCCCTAACTAGGGCTGCTTCGGCCAAGCCTGAGCAGCTGGGCCAGTCTCTGGCTCTGAGTCATTTTTAATAAATTTTTTATTTTTTATACTTAAATATTGATCTATTCCGTCTTGGTAGTAGCGGCCCAGATCCGGGAGTTAGCCGGGGCTGAGCTGAAGCATCCCTATCCCCAACACAAGAATGCAGTCTTAGTGGCCCAAGGCGACCACTATTCAGAGCTGCCAGCCTCACAGCTTCAACGAATGATCCCTTTTCCACTCCCTTAAATTAGCTTTAAACTTTGCTTATCTTTACTGGGATTGAATATCCTTTATCTCCCAATACGCACCATACAGTATAGTCCTTTGTTAGCAGCCACAGCGCTAATACCATTCAACTCCCCTTTAAACGCCATGCCATCATATCTTGAAAAAGTCCTGTTAAGGTTATTAGAAGAGAATCTTCCATCAAACTATACCGCTTCTGAAGTGTCCCCTAATCTTAACTCTATAAAAAAGAACTGTCCACACGCTTCTGTGTTTGAAGACCCCGAAGCTGATGCGGACGATCCTAGGTATTACTTTAGCTTCGGTTCAACAATGTCATTCAGTTCACTGTTCTAATCCTATTAGGTGGCAGAATTTTTTTCATCGAGTACTTTTTGGAGAACTGTGATGAGAATGAATGATGATATGTTGTTTTTCGTGCGGCAGTTGGCTATAGAGGATCTGGGGCAGGATCCTGTTTTTGTCCGCCGAAAGATGAAGGACTGTTCGATGCCTCTACTCGATGACCCAGTTCTGTGGAAGGAAACCTTTTTCCTGAACTTGATTGTTCAGGTAGGAAACTTTTCAAACTTTGCCTAACCCCATAGCTGAATTGTAGGCTAAGAGTGTCAGTTTGCCGAAGAGGCTCTGAAAGTACCCGTGCTAAAACTAGTTCTCAGCCTCCCACGCAAAAGTTTTTAAAAATGGTTGTTAAAAGGGTCTATGCTCTTCCCTCACGTTCTCGACTTGATAGTAAAGATTCTGAGTGGGAGTGCTCTTATCCTCTTATATATTATGCAGTCGAGGATCATGATGATATGTTCGACCAACTAATAATTGGCGAAGGAGAGCATTTATGTGTTGAACTATTGTGTTCACTTAACTCGGATGCTGATGAAGATTTACCTATACAAAATAACCGAACTGATCTTTCACCTGAAACTAAAACAGCCTATTTGGGTAAACGCCCCAATAGCACTGTATCTCTTTTTCAAGGAGCCGCCACATACAACTCCCTTATTTCTGTCTTGACTCAGAAGCTTGCCTTAAAGCCTAAACGTTCTAAATCATCAGTCCAAGATCCCATTTCTCCCGAGTACATCATTATGAGAGGCCCAGAAGGAAAAGGTCATGCTCAGGTAATGATCATGATGCTATCCACTCGATCTAATCTAATATTTAATTTTTAGGTTGCGCTTGGGTTTGTTTCTCCTTGCTCTGTCAGTACTACACTGAACTCTGAAAAATCTGTACTTTCTGGTGATGCATCTACAACTAATACATCTCCTGCTGAATCACCCCACGTTAGTCCTTCTCAGCCATCTTTTCTTCAATCCCTAAAAAGACTTTCCCTTTCCCCACTGATTGAAAAGCCAGCCGACCCAATCCAGGATTGTGCGTCCAATCAGATTCTTGGTTGTTCAATTACCTTTGTCAATGTTCCTTGGTCCAGCATCATAAAGTAAGCATTTCCTTTTGGTGTGAGTTAATCACTTTTGGTTTCTAGTTCATTGTTAAAGCAAGTTAGTGGCTCTAATAATTCAAGCTGAGAGAATTTTCAAGCATCAAAAGACATTGCTGTACACCTAACGGCATATCTCTTTTAAGCTTCTTGACATTGCAACTCTACCTCGGTTAACCAAGTCCTTTTTAATCCCTTAACTTGTGTCGGCGTTTCGAATTTAAGTTACCTCCCTTCATCATACACGTTGGCCAGATCAGTGCTGCTCAGTCGTTGGCCCTTCCGAAGAGTGACAGGGTTTGTTGGTTCTTAGTCCTGAACGCCCCATTCAAAACGGCTCCCTGTAAATATCTGTATTAAGTTCCTTTCCTCGCACTTGATAAGCGACCTGCCACTTTAGTTCAATTAATTATGGTCTCTTCCACCATCAAGAAAAGTTATCCCTTTCAAATTCCATCAAATTTGTTGTCATTCGGCTAAAGCGAAGCTTTGTTGATGACTGAAAGCAAAATACACCTTTTGTTTACTTGAAGCACTGCTAGAGAGTGGGCCATTTAACTTAGGCCAAACTGAGCTATTCAACCCGACATCCATCTAAAGGTCTAGAACACTTAATAGCTTTTAACAGTACAAAACTTTTGCTATAATGCTGATAGCCGAATCTAATCAATACACTCAATCACGCCTTTTAAGCTCCATAACAACCGGTCTATCCCTCTATGATGTCATCAATTTAAATTTCCAATTTTTTTGCTTTTTAACTCTTTATAATTTTTCTCACTTGAGGGTTTATGAAACCTTTTATTATGGCAAAACAGTTTTTTTAGACTGATCACTGCGAAAGATTTTCATATTATTTATTTCAGTCTTTTTTTATATATACAAATAATTTCAATAGTATTCTAACTCTAATTAGACAAAAAAGTACATTCTAACATACCTCTTGTCAAGTTTTTTGGTCTTGAAGGAGTTAGGTTTATTGGAATTATTATTTCTTGTCATGGTGTGGGAAGATGGGTTGATAATAATAGGATATATATGACAACAAATGTGCTACCAATGATGTTTATAGGATGCCTTGAGCTGGCAGTCTGCCACTAGGTGATCAAAGAAGGCAATTGGAGAGATAGTCTTCAGGTTGAAAGGCAGGGCACTGGTAAGCTGATGTAAGCATGAAGGCAGCTGCAAAGAGATCCATGAGTAACTGTCAAGATAGGTCTGATTACTCTGATATTACTGCTGTAAAAGATTTCTGCAGTAGTATCAAAGGTTTGGATGCTCAACTACAGTAGTTTTAAAAGCTATGGCAACAAACAAAATGAACTCAGATTTAAACGAAATGACTTTCGAAATTGAAAATAAATGAATTTATATTAATTTACAATAGATTTGGGTTCATTTCAATTTCGCTTAAATCTGAATTCATTTCGTTTAAATCTGAGTTCATTTCATTTGTCACCATAGCTTTTAAAACTACTGTACTCCGGTTAGCACCAAACCGATTAAACATCCATCCATCACCCAATTTGGCACCAAACCAATTTCCTAATAGCTTGCCCAATATGGCATCAAACTAATTCCCTGTTAACTTGTCCATCTTCCACCCATTTCTGATCTGAGTCATTCTCCTGATTCCCCATCCAGTGATCCAACTTGTGTCCTTGCCACAATCTATTTGGCTATAAAGCCTAATATATTATTTCAATAAAAATGTTCATCTCCAAACTACTCTTTGAAGCTTCTCCAAAGTCGCCTCCTCAACAGTAGTGTAAATGAGGTATAATTGTCTGCCCTCCATGTTGATTTGAAAAGTCTTTTATAGAGCAAGAATTGCTCTCTTGTCAGACAGATGTCTGAAGCTTTTAGCTCTTGTTAGTGAGTCTAATCTTCCCAAGCTGCTAGCTTCAACCTCAGGGCTAGACTTTCAGCTATAATAGTGACCCAGAACTGATATTTTTATTCTGAGTACTTCCCTTCTTCTCTAATAATTATCCTGTCGCAGGGCCATTCATCTTCAGGAGGTCAGTAATTGACAGAGCCCCATCCTGTGATTGGAGAAATAGTTGGCAATCAGGTGAGGCTCTATAACTTAAACGGGAAATCAAGCGGCAGCTGGGTGGTGCTACATCCATCAACTTTACTTTTCCCTATGGTGGTTTATCTGAACCATCTTTTGGGTGATGACACATGCCTGTTATTGTTTTCAGATGCAATTAGCCTGGTTGGTGACCAATGTGTTGTCTTGAAAAACTAATAGTAGATTGGCCATATCATTACATTGTCTTCTCAAATAAAGTGATTCTAATTTATTCAAGAAGTTTGAATGATATAGTCTTCAATAAGAATCTATTTTAAAGGCATTCTTATCATCTTGAGAATAGAAGTTCTCAGGCCAGTGGTGTCATGTCTAGCTAAGTTTGAGCTGCAGGGACAAGTATTGATCAGTTGATCCTAATTATTCAGGATTTTCTAACACCTCTCTTGAAATAATTAAAACTGTTACTCTGTCCTTAAATATCAATTTTATCTTAGCTTGTATGTTTGTCTTAAGTATAAAGTCAAGGGTGTGAAGTTTCAAGGGGTCCTGCTAGCACTGGACAGGGATATATTCCCTAGAGCCACAAAAAAGGCAGGCCGCGTCTAGGCACAACCTTTACACAACCTGGAGGACCTTGCCCACACTATGGATGAGCGTTTTGTGCTGGCCTTTACAGCTAAAACTTTCCCTTCTTTTTGAAGCCTCCTCCCACTATGAAGAAGACATTAATCCAGTTGGATTGTTTACTCTCCTGGTGTGTCAGGAATATTCCTGACATATATCAAATTATTAACAGGGAACAATGTTGGAAAAGAAAAGAAGATTTTCTGGTCAAGGAGGCAAAATTTAATGAGGTCTTTTGCCCTTTAATTGGAGGAAATAAAAATCAAACAAAAGACAAACTGGAATTTAAAAATTGCCGGAACAATTTAACATCCAAGCAGGCGCCCGCTGCAACCACGCAGGCGCCCACCATGCCCAGTCTGACACCAGCAGGCCCA